>JAVANC010000021.1:21000940-21535940 GCA_033319125.1 Parnassius glacialis
TCTCGGTCACAGTAAGGCAGTCTACGCGACACTATAATAATCATTTTCAAGTTTCATTTGTATTAATATAATTCTTTTGATCTTAGGCCTGCCACATATTTGTTTTATTTCACAGACTTTACTTTATTATGTCATTTATCTGTCCTCTATGGGTATTCGCTTATTAGAATTGCTGGCCTTCCATACTTGAAAGGATTTCATGTTCCAGATCAGGGGATGTCTGATAAAAACTATATCTTTTTTTTATAGAAGAGGGGGCAAAGGAGCATGCGGCTCACCTGATGGTAAGTGACTACCGCCGCCTATGAACAATCACAACACCAGGGGAATTGTAGATGCGTTTCCGACCTCTTAGAAAGGTGTAAGCTCTTTTCTTGAAGCTCCCTAAGTCGTATCGGTCCGGAAAAATCGGCGGTGGTAAACAGTTCCACAGAGAAGTTGTACGAGGTAGGAAACTCCTAGTAAAACGTACAGTCGTGGACCGCCAAGTATCCAGATGGTGAGGATGGTATCGTGAATGTGCCAAGAGCACAGGCACTGACTCTTTGCTGCGGACTTTATCCCATTTAAACCACATTAGGTTTAGCGCGGCGTAGCTGCTGTGCACGCTTCAGTTACTTAGATAATCGTCAAATACCATTTATTTTATCAGTTTTTAGATTAATACACATAAAAAATCCTGCATTTGTTTTCGGATAAAAAAGCCTAGATCACTATTGGAATTGCTGATACTCTGTTCTGTTAGTGAAGTTTCGTCACAACCGGGTCAGACATATCGAACACTAAGCAGATAGACAAATATTTTTTTTTTAGAAATGGTTATTCATGTCGTAGTAGAAGCCGGTTATTTATATATTACAGACAGACACTTCAATTTCATTTATATTTACATAGATGTTAGATAAAATGATGTTTTGCAAAATTTTCAACCTTGGCCAAACAATCTGAAGGTTGAACACACGAGAAAAAAAATTTTGATCAATGCAACGTTTAGTTATTAAGTTTAAAGAATATTATCTTAATGAAAATTTTTCATAATTTACAAACGCCATACAAAAAATATTTATGGGAGTAAAGAAATTCTGCGATTAATCCGAGTACCAAAGTCGAGAATTGAAGTCAACTTTAAAACGTTACTTTTCCCTTCATCACTAGTAGCTTAGGTTTCTGCTAGATTTTTTACTAAAGTATTAGAATCAAACGTCTAAATGCAGTGTTAATCGTTTATTTTACTAATTTTCATTACTGGCATTTTTATCATAATTTCTCACGTTAAAGTAATATTTCACGTCCACAAGAAAATAAAAGAGCGTCTATTAATTTTAACTAACAAAAACCTTTTAGTGCATTAATTTCTAACTATAACATGAATTAATCACTATTAATTTAAGTCGCATTGCGGCTGTTCTAAAATTCAAGCCTTGACCTCATTTATAATGCAAGGAGCAGGAGAAGGCGACCACACATTTTATTTCATTACAAAGTAATATCAAAATATTAGAATTGTACAATATACAATGCTAAAGAAATAGACAATGACGCCAAGCCGATCAGGACATCAAATTGAAAAAAGTTGAATACAAGAAAGTTCAATCATCATTACAAAACGTGGTTTGTTCTACGTAAGAGGTCCCCTAGCCGCGGCGCCACAGTCTTTGCGATATTTGGCATTTGCTGTTACCATTTCATACTTTACTTCTTTAACCGTGTAATGATATATATTTAATTATATCTTATATGTAACAACCATTGCGGCTATATTTTACTGTCCGGGGAGAAATTTACTTAACTGGGTTTTTCTTCAAGTATATGTTATGGTTTATACAATAAAATATACCTAAAAAAGGTTTTCTTATAAAAAGTATATGTTATTGTAACATTAGTGCTAAAAGCGAAGTATAATAGTAGTTTCCAGGAATTTATAAAAAAAATGGCGGGAATAAACTGTCGCGATGGATGATAGTTACAGATTATCAATATTTGACACAAAGCCGGGCTGGATGACATTTAATGTTATGTTATTATATATCAAATGTTATGTTTAAGCCAGATAGACTAATTACCGTTACATCCTATTAAAAGTCCATCGATGAACTCTCTAGTTTTTTGTGATTTTATTGCTGTGAGCCTTCTGGCTTTTACAACTTTATCAGATTCAGGGCAGTTTTAAAATGTAAAAAGCAAATTAACTTCTAGAGATAGCAAATGGTGTACATTATATTTATTTAGGTATTGGGCCGTTGATTGCCTGGGGATCTGGCGGCTGAATAGTGTGGTCGTACTCCACTACTAAACATACGTCACCCCATAGGTTACTTCAGGAGGTGAGGGGTATTTCTGCGGTTAAAGTTTAATCTGGTAGAATTTTAAGAAAGAAAGTGATTTCAATGTATGTCATTTGCTATCTCTAGATGTTATTTTGCTGTTTACATTTAAAAAAGTAGAAGGAGGCAAAGAAATAATTGATAGGGTATAAAGTTCCATAAACATTAGTTTTATTGGGTTCTAAATTGTGAATTTATCGAATTATTTCCTACTCACATTTTTCATACTGATAATGACAATACGTAATGGCATTCCGAGTCGCACTAGAGTTATACAAGCAAAATGAGAAATCGCATTTCAGCTTGCCATCTATACAAATAAATAAAATTGGAGTGTCTGTTTGTAATGTCAAAATAACAGCTTTTCAATGAATGTATATGATAGCATATACGGTACTTATAACAAAAACTAAATTTTAAAAGTTTTTGTCTGCCTGTCTGTTTGTTCCGGTTAATCTCCGAAACGGCCGGACCAATTTTGATGGGACTTTCACTGGAAGATAGCTGATGTTATAAGGAGTTACATAGGCTACTTTTATTAAAGAAAAATAATCAGGGTTCTGCGCAAATAAAATTAAAATCTTAAATTACATGCGGACGAATTCGCAGGAAACAGCTATTCATTAACATGAATCTGATGGCGAACTTAATACAGCCTGTCAATGCGTCACCCCTTTCTTTTTCGAACTATGCAGACCCATTGATAACGTTAATCTAAGATTATCAGCTCGTATTAGTCCACTGCTTTGAATCCATCCATCGCAAGGTGTTTGTTACTACACCACGCTTGACATGTGGATCGGTGGTGTTCCTGATATCTCATACTTTCGATGCTGCTCGACGTTGCCAGTCGTGGTATTTTACACTCATCGTGACATATCGGGACGAAATCGTATGTTGAATTCGTTAACGCATTTATTCCCTATTAGCCTTTCTACCAGTGGGGTGTATATTTATTATGAACATATGAGAAATCAAAACGTAAGAGCGCTATTAAGTAAACATAGTAATCGATCTCAGGTTTTTCGTATACAAAGAAAATTAAGGCGGCCTACATCACATTAAAAGCGTATATTTTAAATGTATTTGAATTTCACGAGCAATTAAAAGTTATTTTCCAACCTTTTCTGTTTAAATTAAACATTGAAATGAAATCGTACGTATAAAAAATGCTTGTAAAAAGAAGTAATACTTTTTTCCTCACGCGATGCAACCTGCTAATGTATGCATAATGTTCCGGCGAACGACAAATAAACTACTTGTGTTTTAAATTTGTGGTAGAGCCATGCTGCAGCTATACGTAGGATACTCAATAAGTTTTAAGATATACAAAAAGTATTCTAGATACATTTTATTTTACATTTTTAAAATATTCTCCATCATGCTCTATACGATGCTCCATTCCCCTGAACCAACTCTGAAAACACTTTTGCCAGACTTGATCTGACAGGTCGTAAATCGCTTCTTCGTAGGCTGTGCCACGGCTTCTTAGGCGTTTGAAAAAAACTTGCCTTTTATTTTTTCTTTGACCCTTGAAAACAAAAAGAAATCACAAGGAGCTAAGTCAGATCTATAGGGTGGGTGACTTAGAGTTTGAACACCAGATTCCTCAATAAATGGGTTTTTTCTAAGAGGGGTATGTGAAGAGGCATTATCGTGATGCAGCATGATTCCCCGAAGCCCGGTATTTGGTCTTCTCTCCCGCACAGCTTGAAAAGCTTTGGATAATGCAACTATAGTATAACATTCAGAGTTGACTGACCTACAATTTTCCAGCATTGACGTTGACAAATGTCCGCTCCGCGAAAAACACTAGCCACCATTTTTCTGCCGACGTTGCGAGGTCTTTGAAACACGCCTAGGTGCCCCGTTTTTAAAACGTAGACGCGATTTCATGGCACCAATTCACACGAGTCTGTTTTTCGCTTTCGGAGAGCAAACGAGGGATCCATCGACAATGAAGCTTCCTCACTTCAAGATGTTGATGTAGGACGCTATGAATGCTCCCCGAACTAATGCGTACAATCTTTTCGATGTCCGTATGTATGATTCGTGGGTCTTCTCGCACCAACATTTCAGTAAACCATACATTTTCTGCCGTTACTGCTGTTTGCGGGGCCCTGGTTTTTTGGTCATTTTTAAGATTCATTTCAACCCTTTTGAATTCAGCAAACCACCTAAAAATTATTGCACGTGATGGAGTTGAGTCCTTTAATGCTGATTGTAACCGTTGTAAACTTACTTGTTAGGTTAAACCAAATTTAAAATCATAATATATCATAGCGCGCAAATGTTCATGGTTAAGATACATCGTTTTAAATTAAAAGCGCGGAAAGCGTTGCAGGAAAATTAATAGAACTTTGTTTTGTTTTTAAAGTTGGACAATTGGCTTATGGAGTTCTATTTTTTTATTTAAATAATTTGCTTTTTAGAAACATATAACACTGGTGCGTTCCATTTTTAAATTTCGAGCATCTCAAAACTTATTGGATGACCTACGTATTATGGTTGTATCATGAAGGGTTTGGCTCGCCGGGGAGGAGAAACGCTCTCACAAAATACCAACGTAAAATAGTAGTTTCTTATATTTACGCGAACACTACACATTCAAATAAAACTAATATTACCGACCCTATCGCGTATATTAAGTTAATGTACGCGATAGGGTCCGTAAAATTAGTTTTATTTGAATGTAAAATAGTAGCCTAGTGTGTGAGTGGAATGTGTGCTCGTTTGCCAATCTTATTCTATAAAAAGACTTATGTTTGTATCCTTTCAAAAAAAGCTGACCTCAGACTTGAGCTAAGCGGCAGCTTTTGCTGTCGCACGGATGGGCCAGCTCGAACCGGGGTGGTACCACGACCTCACAGAATACCGGCGTGAAGTAGAGGTTTACCTCTGCGTTCCGCTTGGTGAGTGCAGGTGGCCGGAGGCCCAATTCCCCCCCCCCCCCCATCAACATGGTAGTGGAATTGAACATAAGACTACCCCAGGAGGGTACCAGCACCCCTGGAGAATCCCTCGCTGAGCATCCACGACCAAACCACTCCACTCCTGGGCGTGGGTGCTCAGGCTGCCCCGCGTATTCTGGGGGGGGGGGGGGGGCAAAATTCCGCTCGCGACTAATACTGCTCGGGGCAAGCTGAGCAATAAGACCAAGGCGACCCCTTTCACGCTATCCGTGAATTTTTGCAATATCAGGGGACTTCATTCCAACCTTAACGCTGTCCATTACCATCTAGAGACAGCGAAGCCGGCCTTGCTCTTTTTAACCGAGACTCAGGTGTCCTCTCCGGCTGATACTTCATATCTCTCTTACCCGGGGTACAAATTTGAACACTCCTTTGTGCCCCGGGCTGGAGTTTGCGTATACGTCAGGGAGGACATCTGTTTTCGACGCCTCGGCAGTCTTGAAGGTACGGACCTGTCCATCCTATGGCTGCGCGTAGACAGCGACGACCATCCCCGCGTCTACGGGTGCCTCTATAGGTCCCATAGCGGTAATGCCGACACAGACCGACTCATCGACCACGTCCAAATGGCTGCAGACTCCGTGCTACAACAGGTCCCATCCGCAGAGATCGTGATACTCGGTGATTTTAATGCCCACCACGCTGAATGGCTTGGTTCTCGTTTAACCGATCATGCGGGTAGATCTGTCTATGACTTTGCTTTGGCATATGGTCTAACACAACTGGTTACTTCGCCTACGCGGATCCCAGATGTGGAAGACCATGTACCTTCCCTGTTGGACCTTCTGCTGACCTCTCATCCGGACGGATATCAGGTCTCCGTCGATGCCCCACTGGGCTCTTCGGACCATTGTCTGATCCGGAGTACGGTGCCACTCACGCTCCCATCGCAGTTGCGATCTGCAGCTTGCCGCCGTGTTTGGCACTATAGGTCGGCCGATTGGGACGGGATGCGGTCTTTTTTTGCATCCTACCCTTGGGGGCGGGTTTGCTTCTCGCCGGAAGATCCCAGCGTTATTGCCGATTCTGTTGCTGATGTCGTACTTCAGGGTATGGAACTTTTTATTCCATCCTCTGTGGTGCCCATCGGAGGCAGATCCCAGCCATGGTTTGGTCGCTCCTGTAAACTAGCATCACGCTATAAGCAGGAGTGCTACCAGGCCTGGGCTGACGCATCAACGTCCCGGGATGTAAACACCAGCGCTCTTAAAAAGAAGTACAATTCCGCCTTCAGGTCCTTCAAAAGTGTCATTGCCAAGGCAAAGTCAGAGCACATCGGCAGAATTGGCGAGAAAGTAGTTCGCCTCCCTTCGGGAACACGTGCATTCTGGTCTCTCGCCAAGGCTGTCCAAGGGAACTTCTGTCAGCCATCTCTGCCATCTCTGCACAGGGTGGACGACTCACTGGCCCATAACGCAAAGGAGAAAGCCGATCTGCTAGGCTCTCTTTTTGCTTCCAAATCGACTCTAGATGACGGGGAGAACACACCGCCGACCATCCCGCGGTGTGAGTGCTCCATGCGGGAAGTGCTGTTTACACAGCGCTTGGTGCGTAAAGCACTCCTCTCCCTGGACGTCAACAAGTCGAGTGGGCCTGATGGAGTCCCACCTATTGTGCTGAAGACGTGTGCTCCGGAGTTGGCACCGGTTTTAACGCGTCTTTTTCGGTACTCCTACTCCCTAGGCGTAGTCCCGGACTCATGGAAGACAGCTTTGGTGTACCCGATCCCTAAAAAAGGCGACCGCTCAGATCCGTCCAACTACAGGCCTATCGCTATCACCTCCTTGTTCTCCAAACTAACGGAAACGATCATTAACAGCCAGCTCATACGGTACCTTGAGGATCACCAGCTGATTAGTGACCGCCAGTACGGTTTCCGTCGAGGTCGCTGAGCTGGTGATCTTCTGGTCTACCTGACCCATAGATGGGCGGAGGCAGTGGAGTCCAAGGGGGAGGCGTTGGCCGTTAGTTTGGACATAGCGAAGGCTTTCGATCGGGTTTGGCATAAAGCGCTTCTTTCGAAGCTGCCTTCCTATGGGCTTCCCGAGAAATTGTGCAATTGGATCACCAGCTTTCTTGCAGATCGGAGCATCAAGGTCGTAGTAGACGGTGCATGCTCCGATTACAAGCCCATTAACGCTGGTGTTCCACAAGGCTGCGTGCTATCACCAACGCTGTTTCTTCTGCATATCAATGATATGTTGCAAACCAGTAGCATTCATTGCTATGCAGACGACAGCACTGGTGATGCTTTATACACCGGCGGTGCCAATATTTCTCGGGAAAACGTCGCCGAGTACCGGAACAAACTTGTGTCTGAAGTCGAGACTTTGTTGAACAAAGTCTCAGACTGGGGGCGACTAAATCTATTCCAGTTCAATCCCCAGAAGACACAAGTTTGCGCGTTTACCGCTAAAAAGATTCCCTTTGTCGTATCTCCTCAGTTTCAAGGCACTCCCCTAGTTGCCTCAGCCAGTATCGGAATCCTTGGCGTCGACATATTGAGTGACGTGCAGTTTCGTGGTCACTTGGAAGAGAAGGCCAAATTGGCCTCTAAAAAGCTTGGCGTGCTCAGCAGAGCGGGACAGTATTTCATGCGGGCACACCGCTTGCAACTTTACAAGGCGCAGGTCCGGCCTCACATGGAATACTGTTCCCATCTCTGGGCAGGGGCCCGCCAGTGCCAGCTCCTTCCACTTGACCGCATCCAGCGCAGAGCGGTTCGAATCGTCGACGACCGAGTTCTTTCTAATCGGCTTGACTCACTGGCACTGCGTAGAGAGGTTGCATCTCTTTGCGTATTTTATCGCATCTACCACGGGGAGTGCTCTGAGGAATTGTTCGGACTAATTCCAGCCGCTCAATTTCACCATCGCACATCGCGACAGAAATTGCGATACCATCCGTATCATCTAGATGATTGGCGGTCCACCACTGTGCGATTCAGAAGAAATTTTCTCCCTCGCACAACTTCCTTGTGGAATCGATTACCACCAGCGATTTTTCCGGACCGATACGACTTAGGGACCTTCAAGAAAAGAGCCTACTCCTTTTTAAAAGGCCGGCAACGCATCTGCTATTCCCCTGGTGTTGCAGTTGTTCATGGGCGGCGGTAGTCACTTACCATCAGGTGAGCTGCATGCTCGTTTGCCCCCTCTCCTATAAAAAAAAAAATTCGGCGCATTCTAGAAAATACCTTTTGTTAAAAATTGGCTGATAAAGAAGATATTGATTATAAAAACTTTTTCACAACATAACTTTGAGTAAAATCTATATTATGTGACATTGAAAACAGATTTTAGTTATTATACTAAGCACTAGCCTAAGACTCAGTCAACGTATTAATTTGAAAGTGCCGTTCGGTGGGATGTGCGATTGGTTCGGATTATTATTAATCTTATTATTACTTATTATATAATTACCCTTAGTATTTTGTTATCACTATCTTTATAAATATACAAGTGCAAGCACATTTGCTTATTAATAGCTGATATCTAGACTACATTCCAAAATAATAAATTATATATCTCTACTAAAAAAACCCAAGGAAATAAAATGAAAGATTATATCCTGCAGTCGACTGTCGCAAGCTTGTGATGATAATAAAATTTTAATATTTACATCGCAAAACGATGTGCAATAAGCTCAAGCAATACTCTTAACTTCATTAGAGCAACGTCCGTAACGTAATTATTGTAGAAATAAATTTTGCAAACACTCACAAAGTGAGCTTTTAGAGTTTTTAGCCAACCAAATTGTTTGAAAATTCAAAAATTTCAACGACTTTTAGAGGAAAGTGAGATGTATATTTAAAAAAAAACTTTAACTGAATTATTCTGGAAAGCAAACATAAAATTTTATATATAAATATAAGAATATTCAACTTTATCAATAGACTCAATTCAATAACTTTAACAAATTTTACCGACGGAAATAAATTGAGTGAAAGTAGGATTCGGATAGCGAAACTAAATAAATTTTATGGAGAAAATCTACTTGAAAAAGTTTTTCGAGAAAGTAATTTTCTTTAGCTTTTTAAATTGGGACTGGAATCATGAATACTTTATTAATTGAATATGCTACTTGTTATGTATTTGTGGTTTGTAAAAGAGGTTAATATTGAGTCCACTGTATTAAATATTTAATATGGCTTTATAAAAAGCGGCCAAGTGCGAGTGGGACTCGCCCATGAAGGGTTCCGTAACAACAAGTAACATAATTTACGATTTATGACGTATTAAAAAAAACTACTCACTAGATCTCGTCCAAACCAATTTTCGGTGGAAGATTACATGGTAGTGTACATCATATATTTTTTTTAGTTTTATCATTCTCTTATTTTAGAAGTTTCGGGGGGTGGGAGGCGGGGGGGGGGGGGTGGCACATTTTACCAATTTGGAAGTGTCTCTCGCGCAAACTATTCAGTTTAGAAAAAAATGATATAAGAAACCCCAATATCATTTTTGAAGACCTATCCATAGACCAAGACCTATCCACACGTATGGGTTTGATGAAAAAAAATGTTTTTGAATTTCAGGTCTAAGTATGGGAACCCCCAAAGTTTATTATTTTTTTTCTATTTTTGTGTGAAAATCTTAATGCGGTTCACAGAATACATCTACTTACCAAGTTTCAACAGTATAGTTGTTATAGTTTCGGAAAAAAGTGGCTGTGACATACGGACGGACAAACAGACAGACAGACACGACGAATCTATAAGGGTTCCGTTTTTTGCCATTTGGCTACGGAACCCTTAAAACTAGTTCATAAAAACGTTCTAAAAGTTTGAAAAAAACATAAAAAGACGGTTGGTACAATTTAATTTTTTATAAAACTAAAGCTGAAGGGAAAGGGAAATGGAGAACAAATAACCTATTAATTAAAATGTGTTCAAACAATTCCAAAGAGTTGTTAAGCCAAGAACAGTTTTCACTATTAATTAACATATTTTTACGTTGATTAAACATTATAATATAAAACTTACAAGTTACAGAGTATGTTATTTGTTAAAATAACAAGTTTTTTTAATAGCAGATTTAGAAATTCCTAAAGATTGAAATATGTCAACTGTATTATATTACTCATTATATTTTTTACATGAAGTAATTTTAGTAATAATTTGTTCTACATACTGGAATACAAAATGTTTTGTTACAACGTAAACTGACTCTAGAATCTTAAGAAAACATTTACATAAAAGATATGTCTATTAAATTGGAAATAATTTTATACAGAAATATTTGGTCATGATGTTGCATTCACTTTTCTGTCTGTCAATACTGTCTCGCTCTGCTGAGCACGCCAAGTTTTTTAGAGGCCAGTTTGGCCTTCTCTTCCAAGTGACCACGAAACTGCACACTATTCGATATGTCGACGCCGAGGATTCCGATGCTAGCTGAGGCAGCAAGGGGAGTGCCTTGAAACTGAGAAGATACGACAAAGGGGTTCTTTTTAGCGGTAAACGCGCAAACTTGTGTCTTCTGGGGATTGAACTGGACTAGATTTAGTCGTCCCCAATCCGAGACTTTGTTAAGCAAAGACTCGACTTCAGACAGAAGTTTGCCCCGGTACTCGGCGACGTTTTCCCGAGAAATATTGGCACGGCCGGTATATAAGGCATCACCCGTGCTGTCGTCCGCATAGCAATGAATGCTACCAGTTTGCAACATATCATTGATATCCAGGAGAAACAGCGTAGGTGATAGCACGCAGCCTTGTGGAACACCAGCGTTGATAGGTTTGAAATCAGAGCATGCACCGTCTACTACGACCTTGATGCTCCGATCAGCAAGGAAACTGGTGATCCATTTGCACAATTTCTCGGGAAGCCCATAGGAAGGAAGCTTCGAAAGAAGCGCTTTGTGCCAGACCCGATCGAAGGCCTGCGCTATGTCCACTCCTTCCTTGGACTCTACTGCCTCCGCCCATCTATGAGTCAGATAGACTAGAAGATCACCAGCTGATCGATCCCGATGAAAACCGTACTGGCGGTCACTAATCAGCTATTGATCATCAAGGTACCTCATGAGTACCTGTAGTCGGATCTGAGCGGTTGCATTTTATTGCGATGGGATGGATCATAGCCGTCTTCCATGAATTCGGGACTGCGTCTTGGGTGTAGGAGTACCGGAAAAGACCCGTTAAAATCGGTGCGAACTCTGGAGCACTCGTCTTCAGCACAATGGGAGAGACTCCATCAGGCCCACTCGACTTGCTGACATCCAGGGAGAATAGTGCTTTGCGAACCGAGCGCTGCGTTAACGGCACATCTGGCATGGAGCACTCACACAGCGGGATGGTCGGCGGTGTGTTCCCCCCGTCGTTTAGAGTCGAGTTGGACGCAAAGAGAGAGCCTAACAGATCAGCTTTTTCCTTTGCAGCATGGGCCAGTGAGTCGTCCTCTCTGTGCAGGATGGAAGAGATGGCTGAAAGAAGTTCCAGTGGCGAGAGGCCAGAATGCGCGGATTTCCGAAGGAAGGGGAACTAGCCTCTGGCCATTTCTGCTGATGTGCTCAGACCTTGCCTTGGCAATGACTCTTTTGAAGGATCTGGAGGCGGAATTATACTTCTTTTTAAGAGCGCTGGTGTTTACATCCCGATTCGTTGATGTGTCAGCCCAGGCCCGGTAGCACTCCTGCTTATAGCGTGATGCTATTTTACAGGAGCGACCAAACCATGGCTGGGATCTGCCTCCGATAAGCTCCACAGAGGATGGAATATAAAGTTCCATACACTAAAGTACCACATCAGCAACAGAATCAGCAACAACGCTGGGATCTTCCGGCAAGTAGCAAACCCGCCCCCAAGGGTGGGATGCAAAAAAAAGACCGCGTCCTATGCCAATTGGCCGACCTATAGTGCCAAACATGGCGGCAGCCTGCAGAATGCAACTGCGACGTTAGTGTGAGTGGCACCACACTCCAGACAAGACATTGGTCCGACCAGCGTAAAGGAGCGTCGACAGAAACCTGACGTGCGTTCGGATCAGAGGTCAGCAGAAGGTCCAACAGGGAAGGTGCATGATCCTCCACGTTTGGAATCTGTGTAGGCAAAATAATCAGCTGTGTAAGACCATATTCCAAAGCAAAGTCATAAATAGATCTCCCCGCATGATCGGTTGAACGTGAACCAAGCCATTCGGTGTGGTGGGCGTTAAAATCACCAAGGATCACGATCTCTGCGGATGTGATCTGCTGAACCAAGAAATCTGTAGCCATTTGGACGTGGTTGATGAGTCAGTCTGTTTCGACATTACCGCTACTGGACCTATAGAGGCACCCGTAGACACGGGGATGGTCGTCGCAGTCTACGCGCAGCCATAGGATGGACAGGTGCGTACCTTCAAGACTGCCGAGACGTCGGAAACAGATGTCCTTTGTGACGTATACGCAAACTCCAGCCCGGGGCACAAACGAGTGTTCTAATTTGTACCCCGGGTAGGAGAGTGGGTTAAGATATTTATTTATCAAAAGAATTATAATTCACTTACATGAGACATGTTCACCATGTTACGTAGCTTAATTCAAACGGCACGACACAAACAAAGAAATAACAAAATAAAATGACACAGTTTTCTTTATAACCTAAGGTAAATAATGTAAAAAAGTTTTAAGTACAAAGTAAAATAATAAGTATCAGCCGGAGAGGACATCCGAGTCTCGGTTAAAATGAGCAAGGCTGATTTTCGCCCCCCCCCCCCCCCAGAATACGTGGAGCAGCCTGAGTAACCACGCCAGGAGTGGAGTAGCTTAGTCATGGATGCTCAGCAAGGGATGCTCCAGGGGTGCTGGTATCCTCCTGGGGGTCTTTCGTTTAATTCCGCTACCATGTTGAATGGGATGCCTCCGCCCACCTGCACTCACCAAGCGTAACACAGAGGTAAACCTCTACTTCACGCTGGTATTCTATTAGGTCGTGGTACCACCCCGGTTCGAGCCGACTCTATCACTATTAATTAGGATTAAGGATTCCAGGTGGTTGAAGTTTATTTTGAATTTGAGCGAACGAGTGCATTATAAAAAATATATTTAAGGTGTTAAATAGAACCTAACATTTTGTAAGCCTCTGTTAATTATTGTTTTGTATGTTAGGTATGTGTGGAAAATGTCAACTGGCTGTCCATAACTAATCCCACATTCCGTATTTCGGTTACCCTTTTCAACATCATATTATTAATTCTCACTTAGATTATCGGTTGTTTTTTATTAGAGTACTTACTTACTTACTTATCTTCACGCACAATCCCTGACGGGGTAGCCAGAGAGAACAGATCGCCAAGTGTCACGATCCTTACATACCTCTTTCGCTTCTTTCAGATTCATTATCTTCTTCATACATGCACGTCTAGGTATCCGAGTACTCTTGACCCTCCCCTCTTCGAGCAATTTGCTCACATGGTCTTCGAAAGTTAGTCTCGGTCTACCTCGACACCTTTTAATATTAACTTTCGCGCTATATATTTTCTTCACCATTCGGTCTTCACTCATTCGCTCAACGTGCCCAAACCATCGAAGCACGCCCTTATCAATTTTTGTGATAAGGTCATCTTTCAAACCTGCCATATTGCGAATCTCTTCGTTTCGCTTTCGGTCTGCCATGGTAACGCTGCACACTTTACGAAGAGATCGCATCTCCACTGCATTCAACTTGCTTTTATGCTTCTTCTGGCATACGCAGGTTTCACTGCCATATAACAAAGTCGGTACTAACACTGCATTATGTATTGCAAGGCGTGCACTCTTCGCTACGCCTTGCCTTTTGACTAACGCAGTCAGGGCACCATTGACTTTGTTCCCGGCAGCGACACGCCTGTCCACATCTAAATCACATCTTCCATCCCGGCTAAAAGCACTCCCCAAGTATACAATTTCATTTACCTGTTCTAGACATTTCTGATTTACCCATATTTCACACTTCGTTCTCTCTTCGTCCCTTTCAAATACCAGAAACTACAACTGGCTGTCCATAACTAATCCCACATTCCGTATTTCGGTTACCCTTTTCAACATCATATTATTAATTCTCACTTAGATTATGGGTTGTTTTTTATTAGAGTACAATATTAGAAAACATTTTTTTTAAATTTAGATGAGGTTAATTAATTAAACAATAATAACCATGTAATATGTAAAGATAATTTAGTAAATTTTAATAGTTTCATTTCATAATTAGAGTTTTTTAGAGTAGACATTTTGATCCATCTGTATACAAAAGAATATTAGAATGTAGAAAATACAACGAATAAATGAAGTAATAATGTACAAAAATCAGAGCATAGACGAACACCAGAAGCAATAGGGGCAAAGGTGGGTATAAAACTCTCTCAACTCAACTACTGCCTGAGAACAGTTCTTTTAAAATAAATCTCCTAAGACTGTTGTAAATAAGGGTTAAGCATATTTATATTGTAAATTTTTTTAATTTTTTTTACGTGGTAGAGATATGCTGCAGCTATATTAGTAGTATAGTTGTAGCACGAATGGGTCGGCTCGACCGGGGAAGGACCACGCTCTCATAGAATACCAGCGTAAAATAGCAGCTTTACACTGCTGTGTTTCGTATGGTAAGTGTAGAGAATCAGAGACCCTTTTTACTGGAAAAGAGGCATTCCATCTTAGTCCTCACGGGTGACAACGCATCTGCGTTTTGATTCGCAAACGAGGATAAATGTAGATGTATGTGGGCCACAGCAACCACTTACCATCATGTGGACTGTGTGCTCGTTTGTCACCCTATCCTATAAAAAAATTGATAAAATGACTTAAGCCACCTCAGGAAATTTCCGTGTATATCGATCTGCTCAAGTTTATTGATTAATAACGAATGAGTAATCTTAAGAGAATTTTATAATTGAAAGCTTTTGGGAGTAATCTGAGTACACTGCATCTACTTGAAAGCCGTTGTTCATAGTCTGTAATGCGATATCACCGAATTCACGCTAATTTGATTCTGTAGAAAGTCTGCCAATGAAGCCATGTTATTTGTATATAATTAGGTGTCTTATTGCAGGGAACAGTATATCGTAAATAATTTTCTCGAACAATTTAAGCATAGTTGACGGCTTTGATATGCCACTCTAAATGCGAATGTTATGCTTATCCTCCAATTTTAAAAATGGGTACAAACAAAGAGAGTTTCCATAACAGTGACATTACACTATTAGTAAAGACTTAAAAAGGAAGCAATTGGGGATAACATATTGATATTAAAACAGATAGACAGATAGAAAAATAGGATGTATTCCATCAGGGACAATTAAGTCCTTAACTTCGGAACGTAGTTTTTTTTATAGGATAGGGTATCAAACGAGCACACAGTCCACCTGATGATAAGTGGTTGCTGTGACCCATAGACATCTACATTTATCCTCAACAAAATTCAAAATGTAGATGCGTCGTCACCCGTGAGGACTAAGATGGAATGCCTCTTTTCCAGTAAAAAGGGTCTCCGATTCTACATTCTACATTCACCATACGAAACACAGCAGTATTAAGCTGCCATTTTACGCTGGTATTCTGTGAGAGCGTGGTCCTTCCCCGGCCGAGCCGACTCATCCTTGCTACAACCATACTACTACTATAGCTGCGGCATGATTCTACCACGTATAAAATATTTCATAGTCTGTCAGCCTTCCATAGTTTCCATTTTCTTTGTGTTTTTTTTTTCTTTAAACTGCAACTTTACGGCTGGTATATAATTGTGGATATTTTACACACTAGTCATTGATTTGAGTGTTATTTATATTAATTTTAAAAATTATAATAATTTTGTTAACTAATGAATAGAACATTCTTACCGACTCTTTGAAATTCCCGCTAAAAGTAAGTTTCGTAGTTCATCTTCATTAGTTAATAACAGAATGCTGTGCATAATTGTATAATGAAACGGTACAATGTTGTTAAAATACGATGGTTCATAGCTATAATATTGTAACAATGCAAAAATAACAATAAACTGAAGGAAGAGCTAATATATAACAGGCAGTGAGGCATTTCATCTAAGTCCTTAGAGCAGGCAACGCATTTGTACCCCCCTTTGTTTGGAGTTCGCTGCACGTGTTTATGAACTGCAGTGGCAGTCTGGACTGTTGGTCCGTAATAATGTTCTGTAGTTATTTTTTTTTCGAAAGCGTTACATTCACATTAGAATTTTCTCCTGTATCCTGGAGGCAGTTTGCATACATAAATTGTACAAGGATAAGCATCCAAATCCGGAACAATTACTTGTAGGTCATACAAATATTTGTTCCGTGCGGGATTAGAACCCACGGCCCTCAGTGCCGTAACTTATAGCTAAACCACTGCGCCTCGGAGCCGAGTTAGTTCGTTTGTCATTTTGGTTTGCTGTTCTAAAATACATCGCACTTAGGACGTAAATGATTTTAAAATAACTTACTTAAAAATTCATCCAAAGAACACATTGCACGCATACAACGCCCGTTTGAAGTCAAATAATTCCGTTTCGAATAAGGGAACGAGGACAAGCGCTGTAATCGTATAGTGGTCTCATACAGCGCTAGTCAAACATAAGTAACTTTTAAAATAAATAAGGTGCTTTAGTTTAAACTCTAGATACTTTTGTGATAGTATATTGAATACCCAAAAGTGTTTTAAAGAACAGAAAACAGAAGACATTTAAAAAAATATGTTATAAGAAACAATTATTTACAAGTAAGAATATGAACGTTCCAATTTCCAACCTTCCACATTTTTTTTACGAATCATCGGCGATTCGAACCGCTATGTGTTGGATGCGGTCAAGTGAAAGGCTGGCACTGGGGTACCTGGTGCTGGGCCGGGGCCAGAGATGTGAACAGTATTCCATGTGAGGCTGAACTTGCGTCTTTTAAAGTTGCAAGCGGTGTGCCTGCATGAAATATTATCCCACTTTGCTGACCACGCCAAGCTTTTAAGAGGACAATTTGGCCTTCTCCTCCAAGTAACCACGGTACTGCACATCATTTGATATTTCAATGTTGAAGATTCCGATTCTGTTTGATGCTAAAAATAACTCCCCTTGTTGCCTTAAAACTGAGGAGATACGAGGGAGGGGCTCTTTTTAGCAATAAACACGTAAACTTGTATCTTTTGAAGATTGAACTGGACTAGATTTAGTCGCCGCAAATCCGAGACTTGGTTCAACAAAGACTCGACTTCAGATACATGTTTGTTCCGGTGCTCGGCAACGTTTTCCCGAGAAATACTTGCATGGGGTGTATCACCAGTGCTGTCGTTCGCATAGCATTGAATGTTACCGGTTTGCAACATGTCATTTATATCCACAAGAAACACTACACACACTAGCATAGGCTTCTAATCTGAGCATACGCCGTCTTCTACGACCTTGATGCTCCAATCTGCAAGAAAACTGGTGATACAATTGCATTATTTCTCAGGAAGCCCATAGGAAGGGAGCTTTGAAAATGCGTTGTGCCAAACCCGATAGAACGCCTTCGTAATGTCTAGACTAACGGCCAGGCCCCCTTAGACTCTACTGCCTTCACCCATCTATAAGTCAGGTAACCTAGACGATCACCACCTGTGCGACTCCGAGGGAAATCATACTGACGATCCCTAATCAGCTGGTGAACCTCAAGGTACTTAATGAGCTAGCAGTGTATAATGGTTTCCATTATTTTGGAGAACAAAGAGCTGATGGCGACAGTACTGAAGTTGAACGGATCTGAGCGGTTGCCTATTTTTGGGATCAGCGTGCCAACTCCGGAGCATATGTTTTCAGCACAACAGGAGGGACTCCATCAGGCCCACTTGACCTGTTGATATCCAGGAAGAGGAGGATTTGCATACCGAGCGCTGTGTAAATAGCACATGCTGCAAGGAGCGCTCACATGACGGAATGTTCAGCAGTCCGTTCCTCAGTCATTCTTGCAGCATATGCAAGTGAGTCATTTTCTCTGTGTAGAGATGGGGGAGATGGCTGACAGAAGTTCCCTTGGACAACCTTGGCGAGAGACCAGAATTTACGTGTTCCTGAAGGAAGCCGAACTATTTTCTCACCAATTCGGATAATGTGCTCTGACTTTGCCTTGGAAATAATACTTTTGAAGGACCTGATGGCGGAACTATGCTTATTTTTAAGTAGACTGATGTTTGTAACCCAAGACGTCGATGCGTCACTCCAGACCCGGTTATGCCTCCAATACTACCACATCAGCAACAGAATGCAGCAGCAAACCCGCTCAGAAGGGTAGTATGCAAAAAAGACCGAATCCTGTCACAATGGGCCGACCTATAGTACCAAACACGGCAATGGGAGCGTGAGTGGCACTGTACTCCGGAACAGGCAATGATCCGAAGAGCCAAGAGGGGAGCTAGCGACGAAATATAACGAAGCGAGCTATAACGAAGTAACCAGTTGTGTCAGACCACAAGGCAAAGTCATAAACAGATTAGACAGAGGTGTTCTAATTTGTACCCCACGTAAGATAGCTACGAGGTATCAGACGGAGAGGACACTTGTGCTTATGTTATAAAGAGTAAGGCGCGCTACGCCGTGTTCAGATGGTAGTGGCCGACGTTAAGGTTCAAATGAAGTCCCCTGATGTTGCAGAAATTCACGAATAGGGTGGCAGAGGTCGCCTATGTTTTATTGCTACACTTACTCCGAGCAGCTTTAGTCGCAAGTGAAATTTCACCCGTTCCCCCTTGAATACGTAGGGCAGCCTGCGCACCCATGCTCAGGAAGAGAAGGGTAACTTAGGCGTGAATGCTCAGCGATGGATTCCCCGTCACCAGGGGTGCTGGTGGCGACCAGCACCCCTGGTGACGGTTTACTACCCTAGCAAGGGTGCTAGGGTTGTGTCTTATTTATATCCGCTACTATGTTAAGTGAAGGGGGGGGGGGAGGGTGCCTCCGGCCACCTGCACTTAACAGGCTAGACGAAGAAGTAAACTTATACTTCACGCTGGTATTATGTGAAGTTGTGGTACCACCCCGGTTCGAGCCAGCCCATCCGTAAGACAGCAAAAGCTGCGCTTGCTCTTTCGCTGTTGAAATATATGTGACATACGTAAAAAGAATGCGTTATTTTTATGATTTAAAATTAATAAATTTAATCTTTATGTATAATAATTACGTGTCACATAGTTTGTCCGCGATGAACTCTTAAACTACTAAACTGATTGCCATGAAATTTTGCACACTGTGTGCAGTTTGGTCCAACTTGAGAGATAGGATAGTTTTTATCCCTATTAGTGACCCTCAATATTTTTATTAAGAATTTTTATAGGACACGGGGTCGTCGGAGAGGGCAGAACAACGTCTGCCTGGCCAGTTAGTCATTATGTATAAAAATTACGTGTCACATTGAACTCCGAAACCACTCAACCGATTTTAATGAAATTTTGTAAATGTATATTGCTTCCTCCAACTTGAGAGATAGTATAGTTTTTATCCTTCTAAATGTCCCTAAAATTTTTTTTATTGCGAATTTACGTATCTTTTATAGGAAGAGTCGTCGGAAAGGGCAGAACAACGTCTGCCTGGTCAGCTAGTACGAGTATATATTTTTAATCAACGACGGTGTATCTCATTAAGAGTTACGTAATTTCGTATTCGTAATTTTGTATTAAAGAAATAGAATTATGTTATTTTTGTGCCTATTTTATGAGTTATTTGAAATATAAACTACAAAATATATGTAATCATAATTAAACTCGTATTGAAGAAGCGATCGAGCGGAACCAGGGCTTCAAAGTCTTTGTCAGAGATCTGTCTGCTAGAAAGAGCCCACTGTTGAAGCTGAGGACCGAATGTGGCAGCATCGTTTCCGGGAGAAGTTTCGTCGAAGTCCGTCTGAGAGGTTCTATGGAAAGCTGTTCACGTCATCGTTGGAACCAACCTGGTGGGTACGGTAAAAAAAAATCTAAGAGTAATTCATCCCGGAGATTAGAATGACTCTCCAGCACCTTAAAAACGGCAAGTCCCAGGGTGAGGATGAAATTACATCGGAGATTCTCAAAGTGGGTGGAAGACCGGTACTTGAAGTCCTTCAGAAGCTCTTTAATTCTGTGCTCCATGGTGGCACTACTTCGGAGGCGTGGAGCAGAGGTGAGGTGATCTTGTTCTTCAAGAAAGGCGACAATGTTCTCGTGAAGAACTAAAGACTTATTTTCCTTTCTGAGACGCGTCTACGTACTGTTTTCGAGAGACATTACGAATCGTCTAATACGCAGACTCAACGACTTCCAGCCTCCCGAACAAGCCGGTTTCCGAAAAGAAAAGGCTTTAGAATCATAGACCACATACATACCCTTCGGCAAATTGTACAGAAGACCGAGGAGTATAATTTGCCACTATGTCTTGCGTAAGTGGACTATGAGAAAACCTTTGATTACGTCGAAATTTGGGCGTCACTGCAGTACCTTCAGCGGTGCCAAGCTGACTATCTGTATAACTAAGTGCTGAAGTGTTTGTATAGTAGGGCTACGATGGCTATTCGAGTACAGAACCAGAGTACGAAACCTATCTATCTGCAAAGAGGTGTAAGACAGGGTGACGTTATATCCCCGAAACTCTTCACGGTTGCATTGGAAGACGGTTTCAAGCTACTGGACTGGAAAGGATACGGTATTAACATCAATGGCGAGTACATCACTCACTTTCGATTTGCCGACGATATAGTTCTTATGGCAGAATCGCTGGAGGACCTAAGCATTATGCTCAATGACCTCAATAGTGCCTCTCAACGGATAGGTCTTAAGATGAACATAGACAAAAAAATATCATGTATAACGTCCATGCCACACCTACGCCGGTAGTTGTTGGGCACACTAAGCTCGAATTTGCTGACGAGTATGTTTACTTGGTACAAATAGTCCAACTAGGTAAGTCCTACTTCGACCGAGAGGTCAATCGACGGATTCAACACTCTCGACGGATGGCAATTATGACACATCTTCTTGTCAGGTATACCTCGAAACTTGAAAACGAGACTTAACAATCAGTGCATGTTGCCAGTGATGACTTATGGAACTGAGACGTGATCCTCTACTGCTGGCCGTATGAGGAAGCTCAAGGTCGCTCAGCATGCTATAAAGAGGGCTATGCTCGGGGTTTATCTGCGCGATAAACTTAGAAATATGAATATCCACAGCAGAACTAGAGTGACCGACATACCCCAATGGATTAGTAAGCTGAAGTGATCCGGCCATATCGCTCGAAGAACCGACAATTGACGGAGGAAAAAGGTTCTCGAGTGGCAGCCTCGTACCGGTATATGAAGTGTAGGGCTACCCCCTACTATATATATATATATATATATATATATATATATATATATATATATATATATATATATATATATATAGAACATTCTAGAATTGTTATATATCGGGTGACGGCATCGGATGCTAATTAATAATAGGCCCAAGACTTAATAATAGGACCCGAGCATAAATATTGCTCTACAAAAAGATTCTTTGTTTTCAACCTCTTTAATTCTACTGCTGTAAATTAGTATTACTAAAATTTGGTAGGCATGAACTCACCATGTTGAGCAAGAAGGTTGGTGAGCGCTTACAATTGCACTTATAATGTTGTTCTTTTTTTAAAGTTTTCCTTGAGTGCAAGAGTATTTTACTATCAGGTTAACTGTTTGCTCGTTTGTTACGTCTTATAATTAAAAAATAACTCTGTATAGCACAGTACTTTCTACTTTTACTACAGGAACGCTCCAAAAAGAAGCATAAAGACATGTTCGATCGGTCAAATTACAATGTTTATATAGATAGAAAGATTCATAGATAATTCTTTATTACACATGTCAAGAACAATAAAATAGAAAATATAAATACAAAATGTGTACTACAATGGGCAGTATTAACGTTAAAAGCTACTTTTTCGATACAATCTTTAAATGAAAAAAGTTATAAAACGACAGAAATTTAAGTGGGTCGATGATGCACTGATACAAAAAACTACTTTTATTTAAAAGTATAAATTCTTATGATATACACGAAAAGTAAATGAAAAGAACGTTATATTAATGAACATTATAATAAATATTAATTACATGTATAATATTCTAAGAAACAAAATGACAGATTTAGCATTCAACACATTCCTTATTAAAAGAAAAGAGGATACAGATGATTATCAAAATTACCTAAATTCAAAAATTTCAAAACCCTCGAAAGAAAAGGAGCTGATGATCTTCAAACAGCTGAACAGTTTGATAAAACATGTCTGAGAACCACCGCTAGAAAACCTGCTTTTAAGAACCAAAAAAAAAACAGGCAGCCATAAGGACTCCCGACAGAAGTGAAAACTGTGTGTACATGTACATTGGCCGCTATATTACGTGTCGCTAGGCGACGCGTAGTAGACATGCTCATGACATACTGGCATTGCGCGCAAGCGCAATATGTCACGACCATGCCGAAGTTATCAGTGACGCCAACCCATTAGTTTTTTCCCTACCAAAAATCGCTTAACGCAGCTAAATAAGTTTTCATTTTAAAAAACCGCACCCAAATCGGTTCACCCGTTTAAGAGCTATGGTGCCACTGACAGACATACAGACAGACAGACAGGCACACATAGCGGTCAAACTTATAATAGTCCTCTTTTTACGTCAGGGGTTAACAAAAACTAGGCTCTGCAGAGATTGAAGAAAAAATAAGTTACTCTAGTTGTGAATAATGATCAACCACAAAAAGTTATCGTTTTTTATTTATCACGTATAGCACATATTATTAACTTTTACTCCTTGCTGTCAAAACTGCCAGCATCAATATGGACATGATATTTTTATTAAACGTCAATAAAATTTTGTACCGTCAGTTTCCATTCTACTTTTCTCTAGTAAATGCTGCTAGATTTTGTTTATGAAGCTTGTTGTTAAATCATCAAAAATCAGTAATGTGAGCCACGATAAGGGCTCCATTTTACCTCGATTTGTAAGTCATGCTACCCATACGCTGGCATAATTATCTTTATACTTTGACCTTTCCATCATCTGGCTTAGGCCTAAACTAGAACTAGTCTTTTTAATAACAATTTAATAACTTTTCATTGAGCATCATCGTTCAGGTCTAATTGTGCGCGAGCAAAAGCAAGTATGCCCTAATTACAGCCGATCATTGTCACCACTACAATGTTATTAAAATTTTGGCATAGTGTTATTAGTTCATATTCGTCTATATTGTTTGGTTCTAATGCGTGGAATATCGACAACAAAGGGATGAAGACCCGCCGACCGTCTGGTTGTCCGATGGTGGAAAGGAGAGGGAGGAATTAAGGCGTGTAATTCCTGCACACACTCACCAAAATGCATCCTATAGAATACCGAGAGACTGGCTACTGTGCGCCTGTGCTCGAGGCTGCCAAGATTGGTTTCAACCAAATCAATGTTACCAATGAGCCTCTTAGCACGTCTCTCCTCTGAGTCCAATACTGCCAGGTGGCATTTTGCAGCACCAGCTCATATGTGACAGCAGTACTCCATGCACGACCGGACTTGCACTTTACATAAGGTCAGAAACTGCCCCGGCGTGAAGTACCATCGCACCCTTGCAAGGATACCAAGTTTCCTTGCGGCTGCTTTGGCTCTGGACTCAATGAACCGCCCATAGTTTAGGTTCGGAGGAAATTAAATTCCTAACAACTGAAGGCGGTCAGTGTATATGCAGCAGAAAGAGAGTTGCGGAGAGAACGGACCCCTGAGGTACACCGCCGTTAATCGCCACAGTATCGGATGAGCAGCCATCAACGACGACCCGGAGATACCGTTCACTTAGAAAGTCCTTCACCCAGACAATTAGGCCAGCCGTACGCTGAAATCTTGCCCAATAGACTAGCGCGTCAAACCCTGTCAAAAGCCTTCGAAACATCGAGGGAAACAGTAAGTGCTTCACCACTGTTCTCGAGGGCTTCGCCCCATATGTGAGTGGCATACGCTAGAAGGTCCCCAGTTGATCGCTTTCGGTGAAATCCGTACTGGCGATCACTGAGGAGATCATTTTGCTCTAGGTATGCCATGAGGTGGGCGTTCAATATACACTTCGTAATCTTGCAGAGTATGGAGGTAATTGAAATTGGCCGATAGTTGGCAGGGTCGGTACGGCTACCATTTTTTTGGCACTGGCTACACATTGGTCTGCTTCTTAGATTTAGGCACTATTCCAGTCCTGAATGAGAGGCGGAACAAGCGTGTCAATACAGGAGACAACTCAGGTGCACAGACCTTTAGAACTATAGCTGGTATACCATCAGGCCCACTAGTTTGTTCACGTCTAGACTTCGAAATGTTTTAAGAACCGTCTTGTTGGTGATACGGACCTCAGACATAGAGGTACCGCAGTGAGGTAATTGAGATGGTACGCTGTTGCTACTGTCCAGACGCGAATTGCAAGCAAAAAGAGAAGCAAATAAGTCCGCTTTCTCCTTAGGCGCATGCGCCAGTGAGCCATCTGGTTTTATCAGCGGAGGCAGTGTAGACAGACAGAAGTTTGTCTCGACCGCTTTGGCGAGAGACCAAAAATCTCTACTGCTAGATGGTTTGACAGAGAGCTTTGTGCCGATGCGTTTAATGCGGTCGAAACTGGCTTGTCGTAATGCCTTTTTGCACGACTTGGCGGCTTGGTTAAAGGCTCTCTTCTTAAGACTAACATCCGGAACTTTACGGTCTCGAGCATCGACCCAGGATAAGTACGCCATTTGCTTGAGCTTTTCAGCACGAGCGCACTCGGCGTTAAACCAGGGGCGAGCTTTACCACCAATGGGCACGTCAGCAAAGGGGATGAAATACTCCATCGCTTGACGTATCACATTGATTATGGCATCCGCGCAGCTCGATGAGTCTTCAGAGGAGAAGCAGACCTGCCGCCAAGGATAAGATGCAAAGAAATTCCGCATCTCATTCCAATCTTCTGACTTGTATTGCCACATTCGTCGCACTCCGTGGAAATCGTAGTTAGGTGGGGAATATAACGACACAGATTTCACCAGACAGTGTTCAGAAATTCCCAAGGGTGAAGTTACCTGAACATCGTACCTGTCTGGTTCGGTCCTCAGCAGAAGGTCGAGGCAGTTGGCTGTGTGCCCATCCATATCAGGTACCCTAGTCGCTTGTTGTACCAGCTGGGAGAGCTCCAGCGACAAGGCAAAATTCCACGCCTCTCTCCCAGCGTGGTCGGTCTTCTGGTATGGGAACAGCCAGTCCTGATGACAGGCATTAAAGTCCCCCAGAAAAACCGACTGTGCATTAGGGTACCAATCTAGAGCCACATCAGAGGCTTCACTGAGGTGTTCAAACAGCCTAGTTGTCTCCTGGTCGCCTTTGTGCGATCTGTAGACACAAGAATAAATAATTTTATCCATTCCTGTGTCTATCAATACCTAGATCGTAGAGAAAGTGGGGTCTTCAAGGTGACGGAGACGCTTACAGCAGATGTCGTTGCGGACGTAAACACAGATTCCGACGCGCTGATGGAAATTATGCTCCAATTTGTACCCAGGGTAGCCAAGGTAAGCCGCATCTAGAGGACATCTGATCTGCGTCTCAGTCAAGAAGAGTAAGTGCGGCTTGTCAGTCTCAAGGTGGTAATGGACTGCACTGAGATTACAGTGCAGGCCTCGAATGTTTGTGAGGTGCACTTTACCTTAATTGTAAGTGTAGCTTCTCAATTAAACTTACAACCGCTATCGTTATTATCGCTATCGTTATAACTACACAAAGATCCTGTAGGTTATACATAATTATTTTGAAATTTTTGGTCTGTCCAGGCTAATTTTCGGAATGACACTACCAATTGTATAAAACTTCACGAACAGATAGAGTAAAATGCTAGAAGTGATCTAGGGTGTACTTTACCTGAAAAAAAAAATGCCAGTTTTTTTAAGTTAAATCGAAAATTTGTTAAATAAATTGGTTTTTACGATTATCTCTAAAACACAAAAGAGGTCCTAACACATTATTTTGTTGATTGTTTCTTTATTTGAAAGCTAGTGCTTCTCATGTGGTCGAATATAAATTTTATCCAGGTCTGACCAATAGTTTTTGAGTTGTTCTTAATAATTTATATTCAAGTTCGTTGTACAAAATTTTTACTTTCAAATTATCTATTTTTTAAAGCCTTGTTGCAAAACGAATTCTTTATTTTATTGCTTTAACATAATTTTATAAAAAAAAAGACAATGATAGTTAAAGAATAAAGCGATAAGATGTATGTTTAACAGTGGTAGAGCCACGCGGCAGCTTTTGCTGTCGCACGGATGGGCCGACTCCAACCGGGGTGGTACCACGACCTCACAGAAAACCAGCGTGAAGTAGAGATTCACCTCTGCGTTTCGCTTGGTGAGTGCAGGTGGCCGGAGGCTCTTTCTACTGGAAATGAGGCATTCCATCTTACATGACAACGCATCTACATTTTGAATTGTAATAGAGGATAGATGTAGATGTCTATGGGCCGCAGCAACCACTTACCATCAGGTGGACTGTGTGCTCGTTTGTCACCCTTATCCTATAAAAAAAACTGACAAACAAACATACAGTCCACCTGATTATATGTGGCTACTGCGACCTATGGACACCTGCAGATAACTTGGAGCCAAGGTCATGAATGTGTTGACACTCATTGAGAACAAATGAAATGCTTCATAGTCTGTATTATACTGGCTCTCTCTATCCTTCAGACAGGAACGCACGTACGCACTGCTACTTGGCGGCAGAAATAGGTACGAGGATGGTACCATGAACCAAGCACAACGGGAGTCCTACTTCCTAGATATTTTGTTGTCGCGATTAAGTAGCCTGTAAACAATAAATATCAAAGAACTTTCTTATAACACGTATTTCTGAATCTTATACAAAACATAAATACACACAAAAAGCCGTAACCAGAACGTGTTAAATATAATTTAACCTTTTTAGAAAGTTATACTCGTGTTACTTAAGAACGACGATCTTATATTAATTAGCAGTTTATTTACTATGCATTACTCGGGTGAATTCCGCAATTGACTAACTTACGGTTGAAAAATTACCGGGTAAGACTTTGCTTATAATAATATTTATAACAAATGGTAGATAACAGCCATTAAAGTTGTCTATTGTTATCTCTTGTTTTATTAGAGTATAATGTCAATGTTGTAAACAGTCATAATAATCTCGTTAATCAATTCTCTTGGAACTGCTTGTGATAGTAGTGTTCACAATAAAACATTCATTTACCTTTTCGAACGGGTTCCGGTCTTGTCGCGGTGGAGGGGGCGAGGCTTGTTTAATGGGAGGAACAAAGGCACGTGCTCTCCCTAGTTACCCCCCAGAGAGTTAGTCAATGCGAGTACAATATAACTCGTCCTTGCCCCCATGAGTCGGGTATGAATAGGCATTTACCCATGAGAAAAAAGGATTTTTTCACGGAACGGTCGAATGGTAGATTCAAATCCACGACTTTAAGTTTTTCAGTCCGTAGCTTAATCCATTATTAGGCTTCTGTTACTCCATTAATAAATCTACTAGATCGGTAAATTTTTAGTTGTTAATTTATTTAAAACAGTAAAAGGATGATGTGTATGTAGCATAAAAATATCACCGAGATATTTATACACTACAATTTCGAAATTAGATACTGTTTTCAAGTAATCTCAGACAAGAATTGAGAAAAACAGAAAATTGTATACAAGATATCAGTATCTCAAAATAAAATTGAACTGCCATTTCGATCAATTTAGGACGATAAGATGAAAGAAGTTTAAGGATGTAATAAAGATCGATGTGATTGAATCAGTAAGACGACGCAGTGTAGGGTTGACACTTAAGCCTACGAAGTATATAACATTGTTAGTGTAAGTGTTGAAATCTATACAAATAAACAAAATTGAAGTGTCTGTTTGTAATGTCAAAATAACACCTAACTAAATTCATATGAAAGTATATACGGTACATATAACAAAAACACAATTTTTAAAATTTTTGTCTGTCTGTCGGTCTGTCTGTCTGTCTGTCTGTTTGTACCGGCTAATCTCCGAAACGGCTAGACCGATTTTGATGCGACTTTCACTAGCATATAGCTGATGTTATAAGAAGTAACTAAGGCTACTTTTATTTTGGATAAATATAAGGTTTCGCGCAAAAAAATTAAAATCCATAAAATCTAATCGTAATAAATTCCACGCGGGCGAAGTCGCGAGGCGCAGGTAGTTAATATATATATTTATCAAATGGTTTAAATAAAATTATTTGTAGATGTAGTTTGCTTACTCGATTCATATGTAGACAGAATAATGATGAAGTTACATGCGGTGTGCGAAACTCTGGAAGCTAGCTGATGGGGAAAATCTATCCATTTATGAAAAATTCTCATACTGCAGACTGATAAAAGGAGCACAGCATTACCTAAGATAGTATATATAGCATTACCTAGATATCGAAGGAAATACTAAACAATACAAAACATTTAAATAATTTTATTAAAACATAATTCGATATTATGGTAATAAAATATGTAGTATGTTGTTATCAATTTGAGGCAGTCTGAAAAATATTTACCCAGTTTCAAATAAGACCGAAGAGAAATTTGTTGTTTAAAATTTACTTTTATGAGCTTTAAGGTATAATAAAATTTATATTCAGCAATAAAAATAAAAATTAATTAACGTTTAGTTATGTACTCGTAATTAATGCGTAAATTGAAGTTCAAAAAGGTATTTTACACAAGTTTTCAATGCTTAATTACTGGATTGCGTATAAAGGAATTTAAATGTTATATCCAGCGTAGTTACAGCCAAGAAAGGAAACCACAGAGACACTGATTCGTTATTTCCTACAGTTTTATTTCTATAGAATAAGGGTGCCAAGCGAGCACGCAGTCCACCTGATGGTAAATGAATGCTGTGGCCTACAGAAATGTTCATCTGTCCTCGATTAAGAATCAAAATGCTGATGCGTTGTCATCCCTGAGAACTAATATGAAATTCCTCGTTTCCAGTAAAAAGGGTCTCCGGTTTTCTACACTCACCATACCAAACAGAACAGCCTAAAAAAGCTTAATGCTACTATTTTACGCTGTTATTTTAGGAGGAGAATGACCACGCGGTCCTTTCCTGGTTGGGTATAGACTAGAAAATCAAATAGTTTCGTTTTTTTATTTAGATAACGCATTATTTAAAATATGATATAACATGGCTGTGATGCGACGTTCCTTATATTGGAACAAAAACGTAAGGAAAATAATATATCCAAATCTCAGTCGATAACCCCATAAAATGTCTATTTTCGGGTATATTATATTATTTTCGGGTACAAAACATTTTAAGCAGCCACATTAGATTTAGAAAAAATATCTTATATTGTCCAATTTTTGTTTTGTACCGCGCCCGGATTTAATGCGATTATAAGTAAGGGGATAGCATACCTGATGACGAGAATAAGAGGTGGCACTTGCTTAGACAGTAAATATGTAGAACACTGGATTTAGACAGTTCTTCCTGTCATTAACTGATACTAACCGTAATTTCTCAGATTTTATGTTTGTTTTGTTTATATATGAATTCTATAATAAAAATGTAGGTATTATTATAATTATAGATAAGTTGTATCTTTTAATTTGGGCTATGAACGAGCTGCCTGGTTTATGATCGAGAAATACGAATGTCATAGCGCGAAAGAGAGATACCCATTAAAAATAAAAAAAGTATGATACGTTTTTCGCGCATTTACTATCAGCAATAAAAACCGGTTGCAAATTTCGTTATTGTTCTCGTAATGGTTCCACTTTTCAGTACGGTATAGATTCTGATTCCAGTTAAGATATCAGTTTTCAGATAACAGTTACAAAACACCAAATTGGAACTGGAAGTGTTCGTGACGTTGTAGTTTACTTTTCTTATTAAGTGTTTTAACGGTGGTAGAGAACTCCCGATGTGGAGTCGATTACCATCAGCGATTTTTCCGGACCGATACGACTTAGGGACCTTCAAGAAAAGAGCGTACTCCTTTTTAAAAGGCCGGCAACGCATCTGCAATTCCCTCCCTGGTGTTGCAGTTGTTCATGGGCGGCGGTAGTCACTTACCATGAGGTGAGCCGCATGCTCGTTTTCCCCCTCTCCTATATTAAAAAAAGTTATTAGCTTATACACGCGTAGAACTTAAACGAAAAAAAATCTGCGGGTCTTCCATACATCTTTGGGCAAGCAAAAACAATTTGTTTTATCAGATTTTCGATTTCATGAAAAAATCTGCAGGTTTTCCGAATAAAGTATAGCTTAGATTGGTCCTGGCATTGTTTTCTATCTGTTGGTGAAGTTCAATTACAATCGGTTCAGCTTTTCCGAATCCGAATAGACAGACAAACAGACTGACGGACGAGAATTTTAAAAATAGTTGTTCATGTCTTAATATCATGCAAATAACCCCCTGAGCTTAATAGAAGCCAGATCGTTTATTTAGATATGTTTAAATAGATTACCTACTTCTATTGTGTAACTTAAGACAAAGACATCTCTTTAGCAACAATATAAGTTTGTAATTGGTTAGCTATAAAATTAAACAAGTTCAAACTTATTTCGCACGTGTTCAAGTAAAATAAGTTTCTAACGGTTCTCAATTAACTTTCGATTTCAGTTATGGTTCTTACATCAATCAGTAGTACTAAATATCGGTTTTATCGGTATTTTAGAATATTCTCCTATTCCGTGTATATTGCACAGTAGTTTATTAGACAAATAATACAAAACTATAATATCGACTTTTATCATCAATGTAGTCGAAGTCAATTAAATAAGCATTATTAAGGATAACTCAAAAACTAATAATCAGATCTTGATCAAATTAATATGGGACCACATGAAAAGAACCAGCTTCAGCAAAATCGGTTAACTAAGAAAAAAATTCTGAGGTAACAGACATTAAAAAGCAAAATAAAATACGGTCGAGTTAATTACCCATACTTTTTTGAAGGCGGTTAAAAACAAGAAATCTAACAAGTTTAAAAAGTTCTTTGCCGTATGGCTGCTATATATGAGAAACTAACACTTCACCTTGTCTAATTAGTGATATATGCGTTCAAAAATATATCAAATTCTTATGCAGGCAGTAGTGTCATTATCAGCAGTATAAAATCACAAATTGTGAAAATAACAATAAGGCAGACCGACCCGACGGTAAGAGAGATCACATTCCGAAAGTGGATTGTTTACTGCCTTATGAGTCATGACTTGTTATCTTACTCCATAATCCATGTAAGTCCCAATTACAGCATGAATACGTCGGCTAGACAGGATCTGGAATAGGTTCTTATAGAATACGAGCTTTAAATAATAGAATCGTATAAAGGATGACTCACGCTAGACCGTGCCGGGTCCGAGCCGAGTGTCGGCCGTAGCACGGTCAACTAATATTACATATATTTTGTATGGACACACTCACGCTATACCGAGCGGCAACCGAGTGACGGCCGGGCAACGGACAACGCTCGGAAACAACTCGGCTCGGCTCGGCCATTTTCTTGTAGTAGAAGATTTATCAGATTCTTCATCGTCCAGAGTGATCGCAATAGCCGCTAATTCCAGATTGTCAACATTCAACATGATTGTAGTCTAGTTACAACAGTATTTTTGCTCGGACGAGTATACTGCATCACGGCGCAACGATAATTGCTCGGTCGAGGCCCGGTCGGTTGCAATAACATGCACGGGATCGGCTCGGTGACCGTGCTACAGCCGACACTCGGCTCGGACCCGGTACGGTCTAGCGTGAGTCATCCTTTATGCTACATTTGCGTGTCGAGGTAAGGACCGGAGACCCTTTTATTGGTACCGGGTTCATTTGTCTCAGTCTGTCGTCAGTCAGGTCAGAGGTTAATACATCTGCGTTTTGAGTCATCGTATACATAAAACTTACGTATTTTTAAACGATATCTATGATTTTTATTTTTTATTTACTTTATTGGAGACAAAACAGAAACAAAAGATATGAAAGAAAAATATACAAGTAAAATGAGACAATGGTAATTACAATTGTTTCCTACAAACTGTCTCACTAAGAACATACATAATATTTATATTATGAAGCAGGTCGTAATTGGTATCGTCTGCACAACAAGCAGGGTAACAAGTCTGTACTTAAATAAAAACAAAACAATCATCTGAAAACAATCATCTAACATGTACAATACTAAATACTAAATATCATTATATATCTAATTCATAATTGTTACTAAAGTACTTTTTAATTAAGTTTTAAAAGCTGAACGGGAGATAGAAAACATATCGATGTCGTTAAGCATTTTATTGTGGAGGACACACATTCTGTGTACTGGTGCTCTTTTACCAATATTGGTCCTGGTTTTTGGTATATGAAATAAATTTTTTGATCGTGTGTTTTTGGGTGGTATTCGAAACCTTACCTCGGATAATAACTGTGAACACTTAATCTCACCAACACAGATATTCCTAAAAGTAGTGGCGTCGATTAAAGTGCGTCGGTCTTTTAATGATAGCATTTGATATTTTGTTAAGAGATTTTCATAGGAAACGCGAAGTGAATGCATTCGATAGTTAAAAATACGTAAGAATTTCTTTTGGACCTTTTCTATTTTATCTTCATAAACTGAGTAGAATGGATTCCAAACGGGGGACACATATTCTAGGTGAGATCTTACCAATGACTGATAAAGGCAGGTAAGAGTATCTTTGTGTTTAAATGATTTTGTTATACGTGTAACGAAGCCTAGCATTCGGTAGGATTTATTCAGTATTTCTTCGATGTGCCTATCTAGTGTGAGTTTGGTATCTAAATATACTCCAAGATCACGTATACTTAATTCTGATACAAGTTTGTGACCACCTAAGTAAAAGTCCGCGTGTACTACATTTTTGTTCCTAGTATATGTTATGTGTTTGCATTTATTATAAGCCAAGAATAATTTATTAATTTTACAATAGTTTTCAAGTCTGTCTAAATCGTTTTGTATTAATTTTATGTCGTCAGGTTTAGTAATGGCAGAGTACAATTTTAAGTCATCATCGTATAATAAGAAATTACAGTGGTCAAAGCAATTTGAAATGTCATTAATAAATAGGATAAAGAGGAGTGGCCCCAGTATTGATCCCTGTAATGCTTCTTGTAACAAAATATTATCTTAGTGAATGTAAGCCGAATATCAAGAACACGTTAAGTGTCATCGCGCCTTGACAAGGCTACTTTGACAGACAGACGCTGTCGGCAGACACTTACGTCGGCTTAAAATTTGGATAGAATTTTGTAATAGGATAATGTTTTCCTTTCCAAGATTGTCTACATAATTTCATTTCCTGCAAAATTACATTTTTCATTAACATATCTACAGTATACAAAATAAAATTTATAATAGCATTACAACCCAACAATGTTTTTGGCATGATACTTTTCGCATAATGTAATTAATATAGAAATATTAACGCTATAAATTTGTGTTTGAATGGTATTTTCTCTACTAATTGTTTTCTTATTGCTGTTTTAAATTGGTTAACTTTGACGAGTCAAAAGAATCACACTTTGACTCATTTTGTACGTATGTTTATTTTTATTACATAAAGGTATCTAGAAAGTTGCTAATTCAAGTTTATGTCAATTTAAAATTCTTGTAGGTTTTATTAGAAAAGTAATAATAATATTGGAATTAATGCCTAAAAGTTTGCTCATTTTATTTGTCTTAGGTAAAGATTACACATTGGTGAATTCTAATTAGTAATATACCGAGTGACGAAAAAGTTATCACATAAAATGAAAAGACGTATGCTACATAAATTTCTTTAAACGTACACAACTAAATAAATATTTAACAATTAATACATTAGTCGCGGTAGCATTTTTTCGTTTTAATATTAAATAACATCATGTAAATGCATACAGATATCACCTGATGAATTCTAGAAGGTCAAAGACCCATGCCATTTGAAGGCGCATATAGGTAGTTTAAACGTTGTCAATCCGAACTACGCAAATAAAGAAAAAATCAAACAAAAACTATACTTACGGCTAACAATTTAAGGCATAATTTTATGCGCGAAATTAAAAACAAAGGGACAGCGCGCTGCGGGTGTGTGAAAACAAATTCAAGCGAAAAATTTACTTGAAATAATGAATTTAAGGCATACTTCTCTATGCGCGAAGTGACAAGAAATGGGACCGGGTGTGGAAATTATTATTTTTCTGGCGCGTGCGACGTTTTGTAAGTCACTTCAGGTCAGAAACCTATATATTATCAAGGCTGATTTATTTCTTGTCTATTTTTTACGCTATTTATTTTGTTTGAAAAATGCATTTTTTATTTTCTTTTATTATTGTTTTTTTTATTATTTTAACAGACATATATCAACTTGTATTAACTGCTGTGCTATTTAACGTGATAACCTTTTCGCCACCCAGTATATATACTAGCTGACCAGGCAGACGTTGTTCTGTCCATTTTGACGACCCTTCATATAAAAAATCCTTAAATTCGGAATAAAAAAATATTGAATGTCACTTATCAGGATAAAAACTATCCTATCTCTCAAGTTGGACCAAACTGCACAGAGTGTGAAAAATTTCATTGAAATCAGTTCAGTAGTTTAGGAGTTATCGCGGATAAACAATGTGACACGTAATTTTTATATACATATAAAGATATATAAGATAGAAACATGCGAAATAAATAAATACCTATCGCCGCGAAAGAACATATTTTATCGTATATAAGTACCCTAAATAAAAAGAAACGTTTCATACTGTATTTTCCACAAAAAAATTGGTGGTATTGTAAAAAAATATTAGTTTCTAGCAAAAAGACTATAAATTTACTTTTGGTGAGAAATACTAATGTCGTTTTAATACTAAAAAATTAAACGAGAGTTGGTAATTTCAAGGTTCATCTTTATGCCAAAAGTATATTCATAGTCTGTGTTTAATATTGTACAAATATTGATCACAGTTTACTTTCATAAATACTTTAATTTACTATATTTAATAATATTAATAATTTAATATACTTAATCGTTACGTTTTGCAAAAAAAAAGAACATGACCCTATAGATGATTGATTTTTGTAATTTACATGATTTCTTTTTGCACCCATACATCGTACGTACATCTTCCCTACCTTAGAGTGGACTGGCAGATGAGATATCTAAACATTTAGCCAGTCTTACTGTACATAATATGTTTTCAAATAAAGATTAAATTAAAAAATTAAAAACTCTTACCTTTCTTTCCGAAGTTCACTGTTCCGCTTGCGAAAGTTGCCGACGAGTACTTGCATTTCAGCTGAATGTCTTTCATACAGTTGTGACAGTTGTGTTGTGAAGTCTGATACTGTAACAAAAATAAATCAATAAACAAAAAAGTTTTAAATATCTTCAATTCGAACTTTATTATATCAATATCAATCGCTAATTGATCGTGTACTGGCGTGTAACAATATCCACTATCCCATATCATCCCGTGGATATTCTAAGAGGCGACAGATGGAAACAAATCAGAAGATGGGTGGCAGCGTCTATCTAATAACGGCTAAAATAAAAAAAACTGCGGTTGCCAACACGCTTGCTAAGCGTGGTAGCTATGGCAGATATTGCCCCTATGAAGCAATCTGTGTGGGGAGGCATATGTTCCCCGCTGGACTTTTATACACTGTAACGGTAAACGTTAATTATTTTCTTAAATATTTAATAATGCAAATAAATCAAATTCCACCCCATTTCCAATACAACTTAGGAACCTTCAAGAAAAGAGCCTATTCCTTTTTAAAAGGCCGGCAACGCATCTGCAATTCCCCTGGTGTTACAGTTGTTTGTGGGCGGCGGTAGTCACTTACCATCAGGTGAGCCGCATGCTCGATTGCCCCCTCTCCTATTAAAAAAAAACTGTCACTATACGAGTAAAGGACTGATTAAGCTAAAGAAGATGCGACTGCACAATATGTAAATTAAAAAAATTTACATATTGTGCAGTTCCATCTGCGTGTAATTTAACACATTTGACGATCTTATTTCTGCCTTATGCAGTAAGAGGATTTGTATTATTTTGGATCTACTTTTAAGTTTAAAAGTATCTACTTTTGAAAGATTTTCAAACCAAAACACTTTTTTAATTATAAAGCTCTATTTATGGTATATCGTTATATCGTTCCATTTCATCCCATAGTTTTCATTCAAATAAGATTTATGGAAAAAGTCTGAAGATGTCATTGCTTCCGATAGATGAGTATATAACCATCTCGTAACGTCGTATGAATTCCTAAGATCGGCGACGGGAAGCAGCGTCGAAGTAGTGAGAAGTCTGATATTGCATCCACTTATTATAATATAAAGGTATATAATAAATAAATATTCCTAATAACGCCAATCTTACCTTATTTTGGAGAGGCCCATGTCCTGTAATAGACTGATAAACTGTGACTGAATGGAGAAAAAGGGAGATGGAGAGAAAGAGAGGGAGAGGTCGTAACTAGCTTCGAACAAATAAGTAAATTCAGGTACCTACCTATCACATTAAATCAACGTTTATTAATGGTCCCCCAGTAAAGTGCTTAAGAGCCTTGCTTCAAACTACCGGAACCATAATGAGCCGTAAACGACGGGCAACTCTTCATGAAAGGGACCTTGCTAAATGATCTAGATTTAAGCACTAAAAATGTTTTAATGTAAATTTAAACGAATTTGCCATTAATGTAACTGAAGTTTTTTAAGGGCTTTATTTCATTACTAAAGTATCTACGCCTATATATTTCCTCTGTTCATTTCCTTAAATAGTAGCATAGTTTCCTTCACACTTTTAATAAATGGCTTAGGAGAATGTACACGTATGGTTGCGTACTAATTGGAGAGTATCAATAAAACTTCAGGAGCCCGATATACGTGTGTTTATTATGATACACAAATTGATACTGCTACTACTACTATTGATTAAACATAATGTAGGCACAGTACACCCCCCTTTATAAAAATAATAGCTATATGCTATAAAATTAAATGTATTTATTCTATCCCCTTTATAAAAAAAACAAATGTAGAAGAAAGAAAAAAAATAGTTACATGAAAAATATTACTATCTATAATGCCGTAGGACGCACTATTCTTTTTTTACTTTTACCACACTATCACTTTATTACTACACTATAACGTGCTGTGGGGGGCGGCTGTCGCAGCCCGGCTCCCCCGCGCCGCCCGTGCGCTGCTCCAGCCGCGGCAGCTCCATCAGCTCCCGCCGCAGGTACCTGGCGTACCCCGTCTTACAGTAGCGCCACACTACGTACAGTATGGCCAGCAGGATGCATGTAATTATTATGAGGAGGTATGTCTCCTGCCGCACATGCACCGGTAAGTGAGTTTCGCTCTGCGCCGTGGCGGCGCTATTCCCGGCGCCGTTCTGCGCGATGATCACCTCTTCAACTTTTTTGCTCTGATGTGTACCCATCTTAGCAGTTAATTGACTGTCACACACACGTATTTACACAGCGAAACGAACAACAGGTTTAATTACTCGTCCGAATCTCGACACCTTGCTATTACTGCTTACGTTCGGAGTTCCCTTATTAGGAGCATCTGTGCATTCTTGTGATATGATCGTATACGCTGGCTTTAGCCGATCGATGCTTACAACTTTCGGCGTATCCGATTGCATAATTTTAAAATATTTTTCTGTCTTGTTAATTACTTTGAAGGGACCCATGTATGGTTGAGTAAGTGGTTTGGACACCTTGTCAACCCGTACAAATACATGTGTGCAGTCCTTTAAGTCAGGGTGTATGAAAATTTTTCCTTGATGTAACTCTTTTCTTGGAACGGAAGCCAAATGCGATATTTTTCTACGCAGCTCTTGCACAAACAAAATATTGTCGGAGGTTTCTAGCCTTAGCGGCTGAAAAAAATCTCCAGGCAATCGTAGTGCTTCTCCTAATACCATCTCTGCAGCGCTGGTTTGCGTATCGTCTCTCAGACATGCTCTTAATCCCAATAAGACTGTTGGTAACTCCGAAACCCACTGGTCAGTGTTGCCTCTGCACATAAGCGCAGCCTTCAAGGATCGATGCCATCTCTCCACGATGCCATTCGACTGGGGGTGATAAGCCGTTGTTCTAAATTTTCTGATACCCATCCTCTTGGCTAAGTGCCTAAACAACTGCGATAAGAAAGTAGGGCCTTGATCTGTAGTTAAATTTAAAGGACATCCGAATCGTGATATCCACCCAGAGTACATGATATCCGCTACTGTCTCGGCTGTGATATCCTTGACTGGGTAGGCTTCCGGCCATCCAGTTTTCCTATCCACCATTGTCACAACATATCGATGGCCTTGACAATATGTAAGTGGTCCCACTATATCCATATGTAGATGATCAAATCGGTCGCTATTTACAAAATGTCCATGGGGTGACATCGTATGTCTTTGTATTTTTGATTTTTGGCAGCCTACACAACCTTTGACCCATTCAGTCACGTCTTTGTTCATGCCATGCCATATATATCTATCTTGCATCATTTTTCTCGTTGCACGCGTGCCCGGGTGACTAATTCCGTGCACCGCGTTGAAAGCTGATACGCGAAATTCCTTAGGCAAATATGGACGTGCTCGGTTCAACGACACATCGCAATGAATTGCTTTGTTACAATTTGGCACTAATATTTTCTTAAAAGATAATGACTTTGATTTCATTAGATTATGCAGCTCAAAATCATTATTCTGTGCTTCGGCTAACTTTTCATAATCTAGCGGTGATGGCATGTCAATTTCTGATATTCTTGATAAACAGTCAGCAACAGTATTTTCCAAACCTGAAATATGCCTTATTTCTGTACAAAATTGCATTATGAAGTCAAGTTGCCGTATTCTGCGTGGTGTGTCATTTTTACTAATTGTGTTTTTACGTAACGAGTAAACTATTGGTTTGTGATCGGTGTATACTATAAAAGGTCTGCCTTCAATAAAAGGTCGAAAATGCTTAATAGCAATATAAATAGCCAACAACTCTCTATCATACGTTGAGTAACGTTGTTGTGTTTCACTCAATTTCGATGAAAAAAATCCTAATGGTTTCCATGCCTGGCCTTCTTTTTGCTGCAACACAGCACCTGCACATGTGCTGGAGCAGTCCGTCATGAGAGCAATCGGTGCATCCGGTGACGGGAATGACAGTGTAACTGCGCTTTTAAGGCTTTGTTTACACTGTTCAAACGCCTCAATACTTTCATCCGTCCATGGAATCGAACTCTTGTCTTTCTTTTTACAATTATGGAGAAATACGTTTAATTTCGCTTGGATTCCGGCGGCCTTCGGTAAATGTCTTCTATAAAAGTTGATCATTCCGAGAAAACGACGAAGTTCTTCCACTGTCTTTGGCCTTGGATAATCAGAAATGACCTTGACTTGATCGTCCAATGGCTTCATGCCTTCCCTTGACATCCGGAATCCCAAGAAATCTATTTCAGTCTTGCCAAATTCGCACTTTGCTAAATTTATTGTAATACCATATTTATCCAATCTCTGTAATACCTCTCTTATGTGTTGCCTATGCTCATTTTTCGTTGATGACGCTATAATAACGTCGTCAATATATATAAATACAAAGTTAAGATTCCGTAACACTTCGTCTTGCATGAAACGTTGAAATGTTTGCGCCGCCGTACGGAACCCGAAACCAAGGCGTAAAAATTCAAACAAACCGAATGGCGTTGTTATAGCCGTCTTCGGAATGTCGTCCTTATGTATAGGAATGTTATGGTAGGCCCGTTGAATATCAATTTTCGTAAATATACTTTTCCCGTGCAATAAATAACTACAATCTTGGATGCGCGGTATCGGATATCGATCCGGCTTGCTGATCGCGTTCAATGCTCGATAATCGCCGCACGGTCTTAGCTCGCCGTTCTTTTTCGTAACGACATGAAGAGGACTCGCCCAGTTGCTCTTAGAGGGTCTACATATTCCCATCTCTTGCATGCGTTGGAACTCAGCTTTAACCTTATAGTATTTATCGGGTGGTAAAGGCCTTGGACGTGCGAATACAGCGGGGCCCGAAGTCTCTATACGATGTACCACCGAGTGACAAGGAAGCTCCTTAAAACACATTGGCTTCGTTACGTTGGGGAATTCGCCTAATATATCGCTATATTCATTCATACAGTCAATTGTTCTCACGGACGGTTCATTTTGCACAGTCACAGACGCAATAGTTTTTAGACTAGTCACTGAGTCGATAAGTTTTTTATTGTTCACATCCACTAATAGTTTATAATGGGCTAAGAAATCAGCACCGAGTATTGGTTGCTTGACGTCTGCCACCACAAATGACCAACGCAATGGTCGTCGTAACTTAAGGTCTAAGTCCAATGTTTTCACACCAAAAGTCTTAATTTCACTCCCGTTCGCAGCGTACAGCTTATAGTCTTCACATTTTGCACTTGATACGCGATTTTTATTCACCGGCAGCACTGAAATGTTCGCACCAGTGTCCACTAAAAATCGGAGTCCACTGCTATTGTCCGTGATACATAATCGGGGAACAGGAGCTATGGTGCAAATCTCCACCTGCGATTGCACCAGATCTAGTTTTCCTTCTTGTCTGTTTTAGGCCATGCGCACGGTTCTACACATTTCGTAGCTCTATGGTGATATTTATAATGATAACTACACAGCCAGTCCGGACTATCAGGTGAGCGCCGTGTCGTATTACGAGTACGGCCGCGTGAGTTAGATCGCGGTCTGGAGCGATATTGATAATTATTTCTACGATAATCACGATGTCTATCTCTCTCCAAATCCCTAATTTTTAGACTTAATTTGGCAATCTCCGCCAGAATTAACGCAGTCTCTGTGTTCGTACTACTTTGTGTAGCTTGCACTTCTGTCACTTGTAAGGGTCGCGCAGTCTCCACAACCTTGTCCGCGATTGCTGATAAATGCTCCAGGTCTTTTACTTCACACACTGCTAATACACTTCTCACAGACGCCGGCAGATGACCCTGCCACATTATCCGAAGTGTTTCGTCGGGTATCTTTTCTCGAGCCAATTCCCTCATCCGCCTAAGGAGTTGAGAGGGTTTTTGATCTCCCAACTCCATCTCACTCAAAAGTTTTTGAAACTGTCGAATCTCGGACTCTTCGTAGACCTTTAACAATCGCTCTTTCAAAGTATCGAATTTCCTTCCCTCGGGCGGCTTGATAAGAATGTCGCTGACTTGCTGGATTACATCCTTCCCCAATTTAGTGACTACCATGTTGTATCTTGCTTCATCGCTCATCTTCTGCGGTGCAAGGACAGCTTCGCACTGGATGAACCAGAGCCGCGGCTGATCGGCCCAAAATTCGGGTATTCTCGAGGAAACACTAACAACTGCTACTTCTGCTGACCCGCTAGTACTTGCTTTATTTTGGCCGTCTTGCTGCGAAGTCATTGTGGTTCTTCTTTTCTTTGTCAGCTTAGTGAAGCGCACTTTGATTCTCGAACGTGTTCGCGTAACTTGAGATCGGGGTCACCACTGTACACGTATGGTTGCGTACTAATTGGAGAGTATCAATAAAACTTCAGGAGCCCGATATACGTGTGTTTATTATGATACACAAATTGATACTGCTACTACTACTATTGATTAAACATAATGTAGGCACAAGAATAAGATTACATTCAATTAATACTTCTTACACTTATTAACGCTTAGCCTCTGAGCTACCCTCCGGGTCTGGATGTTTGTCCTTGTGCAGTTTGTGTTTGTAAACTGCCTCCACGATATAGGAGAAAATTCTAGTATGGGGGAAACGTTTAAAAAAAAAAAAGAAAAAATTGTTCGAAGCTAATTACGACCTCTACCTCTCTCCATCTCCCTCTTTCTCCATTCAGTTACAGTCTATCAATGTATTACAGGACAAGGGCCTCTCCAAAATAAGGTAAGATTGGCGTTATTAGGAATATTTATTTATTATATACTTTTATATTATAATAAGTGGATGCAATATCAGACTTCTCACTACTTCGACGCTGCTTCCCGTCGCCGATCTTAGGAATTCATACGACGTTACGAGATGGTTATATACTCATCTATCGGAAGCAATAGCATCTTCAGATTTTTTCCATAAATCTTATTTGGATGACAACTTTAGGATGAAATGGAACGATATAACGATATACCATAGATAAAATGTTATAATTAAAAAAAATGTTTTGGTTTGAAAAACTTTCACAAGTAGATACTTTTAAACTTAAAAGTAGATCCAAAATAATCAAATCCTCTTACTGTTTAAGGCAGAAATAAGATCGTCAAATGTGTTAATTTACACGCAGATGGAACTGCACAATATGTAAATTTTTTTAATTTACATATTGTGCAATCGCTTCTTCCTTAGCTTTAACAGCCCTTTACTCGTATAATTACAGTTTTTTTATATAGGATAGGGGGTAAACGAGCATGCGGCTCACCTGATGGTAAGTGACTACCGCCATCCATAAACAACTGCAACACCAGGGGGATTGCAGATGCGTTGCCGACTTTTTAAAAAAGAGTAGGCTCTTTTCTTGAAGGTCCCTAAGTCGTACCGGGCCAAAAAAATCGCTGGCGGTAATCGATTCCACAAGGAAGTTGTGCGAGGAAGAAAACATTTTCTAAATCGCACAGTGGTGGGCCACCAATCATCCAGATGGTATGAATGGTATTGCGAGGTTTGTCGCGATGTGAAATGGTGAAATTGAGCAGCTGGAATTAGTCTGAACAATTCCTCAGAGAAGTTCTGGTGACAGATGCGATAAAATACTCAAAGAGATGCAACATCTCTACGCAGTGCCAGTGAATCAAGCCGATCGGAAAGGACTCGGTCGTCGACGATTCGAACCGCTCTGCGCTGGATGCGGTTAAGTGGAAGGAGCTGGCACTGGGGAGCCCCTGCCCAGAGATGGGAACAGTATTCCATGTAAGGCCGAACCGGTGCTTTGTAAAGTTGCAGGCGGTGTGCCGGCATGAAATACCGTCCCGCTCTGCTGACCACGTCAAGCTTTTTAGAGGCCAATTTGGCCTTCTCCTCTAAGTGACCACGAAACTGTACGTCACTTGATATGTCGACGCTGAGGATTCCGATACTGCCTGAAGCAATAAGGGGAGTGCCTTGAAACTGAGGAGATACGACAAAGGGGTTCCTTTTAGTGGTAAACGCGCAAACTTTGTGTCTTCTGGGGATTGAACTGGACTAGATTTAGTCGCCCCCAGTCCGAGACTTTGTTCAATAAAGTCTCGACTTACGACACAAGTTTGTTCCGGTATTCGGCGACGTTTTACCGAGAAATACTGGCACGGCCGGTGTATAGAGCATCACCAGTGCTGTCATCCGCATAGCAATGTATGTTACCGGTTTGCAACATATCATTGATATGCAGTTTACGTACCAAAACTGGACAAAGACCTCCTCTTATTTTTAATAGTAATATGAAATATAAAGTCTGTAGTAATCTATACAAATAAATAAAATTGAAATGTCTGTTTGTAATGTTAAAATAACAGATTTTTACTAAATGCATATGAAAGTATATACGGTACTAATAACAAAAAAAACAATTTTTAAAATGTTTGTCTGTCTGTCTCTGTTTGTTCCGGCTAATCTCCGAAACGGCAGAACCGATTTTCACGAGATTTTGATTTGCAGATAGCTGATGTTATAAGAAGTAACTGAGGATACTTTTATTTTAGAAAAAGAGAAGAAAAGTTCCTCGCAAACAGATTAAAACCCATGAAAGTGCAGTAAATTCCACGCGGGCGAAGTCGCGGGGGACAGCTAGACTTAAAATAATATGACTTTTACTTCTGAATTTTTAATCACACTTTTAAAACGACAAAAATAAACTTAGTGAGAATAACATGAAATAGTTTAGAAAATCTAAAAGTGCACGCGACATGAGCGTTTTTATTTTTTTCATTTTCATTTCAAAAAGCTTTAATCGGTGTTGAGTTCAATAATAAAAATCAATAGGTATCCTACTTAAAATATATGGAATCTTTTAAATACAATAATATATTATCTCAATCTAATGCTTACATTTCTATTAAGCGAGAAGACTCACAGACGCACAGACAAACGGATGGTAGTCCATATATTTTGCAATTACATTTTTGTTATGTAATCTAAAATAAATCAATTAGAAAATAAAGTAATCTTATAACTCAACGTCTGTAGTTATTTTAATGTTAATAATAATATGGATTTGATATCTAGCTAAAAGTATAAGAACGATTTTATTTAGCGAAATTGAGGTATGGCCTCATATCGAGAGTAGAGCACTACTGTGCAGGCGTGCAGTAACGTTCATCATCACTATCATTACAGCCTTTCACAAGTGCACTGCTGAGCATATGCCTCCTCCAAATTATGCCACAAAGCACTGTCCTGAGCCACCTGCACCCATCGACTACACTTCGCCTACCGGTACGAGGCTACCACTCGAAAACCTTTTTCCGCATCGGTTGTCGATTCTTCGAGCTATATGGCCGGCCCATTGCCACTTCAATTTACTAATCCGTTGGGCTATGTCGGTCACTTTGGTTCTACTGCGGACATCCTCATTCCTAAGTTTATCACGCAAAGAAACCCCAAACATAGCCCTCTCCATAGCTCGCTGAGCGACCTTGAGCCTCCTCATACGGCCAGCAGTGAAGAACCACGTCTCAGATCCATAAGTCATCACTAGTAACACGCACTGGTTGTACAATTTCGTTTTCAGGTTTTGAGGTATACCTGACGAGTAAGCAGTAAGATTCGCAGTCGCCGAATTGAATATAAAAGTCCGAAACAACAATGATTGCTTCGCTTTATGCTATTGAATTATTCAGGGTTATTATTGTGAAATATTAAATGAAACATAAACAAAACAAAAAGAAATAAGGAAAACATTCTGAATGTCAAAAGAATATAAAAATATTTATTTGGGGCTATTCTATCGTACATTATGTCTTAGCATCAACTTCTGAAAATGTCGTGTGGAACTCATTTAGTTCTTTGAAGTTAGCTTATATTTTTTATTAAAAGCTTAGTTTTTGTAAATAGTAATTGTAACAGCAATTGTAACGCGGCTTAAAAAAGGTTCCAATTGTTTCTGGCCGGGTGTGTTTAAATTAACAATCACAATAATAACGTGATTCAACCTTGACGATTATTTCTATTCCAGAACATATAATTATTAAAAATGTAGGAAATTTTAGGGTATTATAACAACTGTAACTTCTTACTACAAACGATTTTCAACATTGTACTGAGAATAAACGTCGACATCAGGTGATCTGAAAGGTAAATAGAACCGTCGTAATCTAATAAGAAAAGCTGTTGTTATACATTGTCAATGTTGGTAGCAAATATAAAAAGTTTGTAACCATGAAACCTATTTTTATTGTTTGTGACAAAGTTTTGTTATATATGCTCGGGACCATGCTTGGTGGCATTCCTTAGGGGAGGCCTATGTTCAGCAGTGGACTTATAAAGGCCTGTAATGATGATGATGATTGTTATTATGTCAGAAACGTTGGACGACCTCAGCATTACACTTAATTAACGGATCGGTCTTAAAATTTACGTGAAAAAAGAAAGGTCATGTGTAACGTTCATGTCTTACCAAGATCGTTAGTTGTTAATAATACTGCTCTCTAAATTTTTGACGATAAACTAGGACTATTTGTCCGACTAGACAGATCCAATTTCTATCCAGAAGACACTCTGCAGATCCAACTCCGCTGGGCTTCGTTCAGGCGGTCGGCATTACAACACATCTACTGCTCACGTATACATCAAAATTTGAAAACAAAAGTGTATAACCAGTGCGTGTTGCTGGTGATAATATATTATGTGGTTTTTAGGTACAGGACCCGGTGGGCCTTATTACCAAACCCGTCGTGGCTCAACGAACTATGAAGAGTAGGGCTATTGTCGGAACTTCGTTGCATGATAGAATTCAAAATAGAAATATCCACAGAACTAGAGTAATTGAAATAGCCCAAGGGATTAGTACGCTAAAGTGACAATAGGCCGGTCACACTGCTCGAAGAACCGTCTACCGATGAGGAAGTAAGCTTTTCGAGTGGCAGCTTGGCTTTCTTTGTTACTGAAATTATTATTGCTTAAAGTTGTACCACTCTACTTTAATAATTAAAATTATTATCACCTTTTGTTTTCCATATATATTAAAAAATTAAACCATATTCATGGTGAATCAAGCAACATTTCGCATTCGGATAGCGACTGTGATAGTGACAATGAGAGGTTCTGCATAGATTAACATTACGGCAAAAGAAGATCCTAAACGGAGTTAGGCACACGATATAAATACGAAAGAATTCTGTTTGAAAAGTACGAACGCCGTTCTTACTAAAACCTCTTCTTTACTATTTTAATTAATTCCAATAGGTTTTGGAGTCAAAAGTATTATAAATATGTTTTGCAACGATTTGGAGAACAAAAACCAATTTGAGGCGGCTCAAAAACTATAAGTAAATGTATGAAGTAAGAATACTTAATTATATGTGCTTAAATTAAAAGATTATGATAGTTGCACTGACCTTTTATTAAAAAAATATTTGTATTAATCAACAAAATTTGTAAAACATTGACATGAAACTAATTTAAGTTCTTTTTATTTTCATATTGAAACTTAAGGAAACGCACTTAAATGTTTAAAAAATTACAACGTGCAAGTTCGGCAAGGTCCGCCTCTGGACCGCGTCACACCGCTCCTGCTATTATATGACCAGTTGCTTTGACTAAAATAGAGCGATGCGATCGGGTGATCGCATACCGCACTCGGTCCACGTGACGTTCACCTGTTTTTGCCATCTAGGTACGAGTTTCGTAAAAGTCGGGTCGCGCAGATAATCATCGGACAGCTCGAAGAGCCGAGAGCCGAAGGATGAAGAAATGGTCTTGAATAGCAACTGATATCGAATCAATAAAGCAGGTAGCATAAGTCCGTAATTTGTGGTGTGACCTATGTTTAGTAGCGGACTTTAGACGGGCTCCAATAATGACAATAATCCTATGCTATCCCGTCAATAATTTAACATCTATAAGGTGAATTGTGAAAACGTTTACTATGGAACATTTGTTGGAGTTTTTATGTTTACATTTCTGTTGGAATAAAACACTAATAGTTTTCCTTTGCCAACTAATATAATATATAACTTAAAATAAGGGAGAATATGTATAGTTAGGTAAGATTTTGACTAGATTTTTTTAATGTTGACTTTTAATAAAACGTTCGTAACACAAAGCTTCATTTCTGTATAAAGCAGGCGTTCAAATTATTGAATATTTGAGTAGATTTCTCAAAGAAATAATGTTACCACCGTCTTAAGCACACATAATAAATAATTTCAACAATTGAAAGTAGAGACCCTCCAAAGTACAGTCCAAAACAGCTTCCTATTGCAACCACAAGGTCTAATGTAGTACGAGCCATTTGACGAGTGACACGTTTATAAGGCTTATTACTAAGTTTAATATGAATAACACCTCCACTTTGTGAGTTTTTGGTTTCTCTCGATTTTTTGGCCACAATATTATAATCCGACTCAATACAAGATGGTACGCAATCACAATTTAAACCAGTGTCGTTGATACCAGGAATTTTCAGTTTGCTTAATGTGAGATAGTTTTTAGCCAAGCACTGCAAACCTTTGAGATTGCAATATGTATCGTTATATATATCTGGTGATATATGATGTGTACAGTTACATAACTCTAACTGAACCAAAATCCGACATTGTATAATACAAGTAGAGTAGCTATATGTTTTAAATGCAAGAAAATTTGACGGTAATTCGTCAGGAAATCTGCACTGTCGCTCTTCTGGAAGCATTAAAGAAACTTCAGGTTCATTAACCACCTCAGTAATTGAGAATTCCATTGTAGCTTCTGCCCCATCTGCGACAATTAAACGGCGATCGTATTCCATATTCCAAAACGGTATATCCTCAGGTGAATGAAGAAAGGCTTCAGAATTTTTTGTTAAAATTACTGTCAATGTTCCTAAAGTATACTGTTGCTCACCTGTAATATGTAAGGAGTACGAGCTTTGATTTTGTATGTTATTTACTGATAAACACGTCCCGTATTCAGTAATAATAGGTTTAAAAACAATACAACAATTCATGGGTTTACTATTCCACTCACACCTTATAAGGTAGTCTTTGCATTCCGTGCGATACGTAGTCATAATATTTTTTAAATCCGTCAAATTCAGCAATTGGTGATCTGAAAATGTCGAACAAGTTTGACACAATCCATTATAGAATGTCATTTCCCTTATAAAAGCCGAAGGCAGTTGCATATTCTTATTTTTATTTTGAGCAACAAAAGAAATATCTTCGGTAGCTGCTATCTCACAAATTGTGATTGATGGAAAAGTAGTATTCCAGTGAAGGTAGTCGGTACGAGTGGTGAATCGAATTGTATTCTCTTGATATGAGGAATAATATTGTACTATTGTTGTTACTGCAATAATCCAGACTTGAATGTATATGATTAAGTAGATAAATTTATAAATGAAGGCAATATCATTTCGAGCAAGAAATCTTGGTCCGTGTACGTTTAGATTCCAGCACGTGTGTTTCATTCGAGTATATAGCTTGTACAACTTTTTCTTAACTGCTTCCATTCTACTGTTTATAATGAAAAATCAGAAGATATGAAATAAAGTAAAATGAAACTGCTTTATATACGTAACGTTTTCCCATTAACGTGCATTAAAACTAATTTACTTAAAAGCATTTTAGTCAGTCGAACAAAAGAAGTTATTACAGATAGAAACATTTGATAGTACATACATTTGCTTTAAATAAGCTAGTTCAAAAAAGAGGAGGCTCTATAATCGACGGATTATTTATTTTATGTATGTTCACCGATTACTCAGAAATACTTGAATCGATTTAAATGATATTTTTTTATAAAATAGATATGTATCATTGAAATTTGTAGAAAAATTCTACGACAAAATTATGACAAAGATTTAATGTAATTTATTAGGCGACGTTCTACCTTGAAATTGTGATATTATTTAGTCCACTTAAATTTTTATTTTTTTTTAATATGATAGGGTGACAAACGAGCACACAGTCCACCTGATGGTAAGTGGTTACTGTGACCCATAGACATCTACATCTATCCTCAATAAAGACTCAAGATGCAGATGCGTTGTCAGCCGTGAGGACTAAGATGGAATGCCTCTTTTCCAGTAAAAAGGGTCTCCGGTTCTCTACACTCACCATACGAAACACAGCAGCGTTGAGCTGCTATTTTACGCAGGTTTTCTGTGAGAGCGTGGTCCTTCTCCGGTCGAGCCGACCCATTCGTGCTACAACTATACTACTAATATAGCTGCAGCATGGCTCTACCACGTGTAAAATAGAAACTGCTTTAAGAAATAAAAAGAATAAAATGATGAAATAATTTTCACATATTAATAGCTTCAGAAGTTAGTGTTAAGACAAAATGTATCGGAGAATAAAATCTCCGACTTTTTAGTTTTTGAACTTGGATCTTACTTTTTACTAAAAAAATCATAATGATTTTTTTAAATGATTTTAGATTTAGAGCTTCTGATTGTCAAGGTCATAGAAATATTAAATAGAGGAGAAGTGGCAAGGGGGCGTGTCTGTGTCCGCACGATATGATCAAACTGCTCAGGTTCTATTCAAATGGCCGTCTTTGCGTATTAGTATACTTTCAACCGTAGTCGTGAAACAATATCAGAATGCCGTGTTGTTCAGTGGTTTCTTGTAAAAACCGAAGCTAAAACAAAATCTTTGTAGATCATGGAATCACTTACCATATGTAAGAACAAGTATTTTACTATCTTTATCTTTAAAATCATGAAAAACAACAAATCCTAAAATATTTTTTGCTCTTAATGCGATATTTTTGTTTCCAAATATCACTGCAACGGTACTATTTTGTAGTAAATACATTGCTCCTTAACCACAACTTATGTATATCGCAAAGCGGCTGAAAAAGCAATGTAAATATGACAAAACGATACTTTATTTATGGGGTTGCATCGTGTAGTACGGCCACTGTATCTTGCGATGAGTTAGTGTTGTGCTTGCGCAGATCCACTAACGTATGCTATCGACAACAATGTCGATTGGCGAATTGCTATTATAGTTTATTCTTTCAATTTGTCAACCGTTTCAGCCCGGTGGAAAGACTAATGTGACATAATGGTATTTAATTATTTTGATTATTTTCACCGTTTACTATACTGAATTCGTAACAAGCGATCATAAAGTAGGGCGTCCCTCCACGAGATGGAGTGACGACCTGGTAAGACATGCAGGAAGTCGATGGATGCAGGTGGCTGAGGACCGTGCTTTGTGGCATTCTTTGGGGGAGGCCTATGTTCAGCAGTGGACTTGTGAAGGGCTGTAATGATGATGATGATGATGATCATAAAGTAAGTTGCTTAAATAATTAGGTTAATCATCGGTGAAGTGTTTTTGGTTGAATTATAGTATACTATGCCTTATCTTCGTGTTAATTCCATACTTTTATGTTTTCAAAAGCTTCGAATGCGTTATTATACCTAATTGGCATGGTTCAGAATTCAGATAATATTATAATAGTGACTTTTGCTAAAAATAAGTCAACATAATTCTCCTGGATATTTATTTGTTATGCATGAGTGTGTGTTTGTTTTCATATATTTAACAATATCTTTACCAACCAGGGGTTTTTTAACAAAGGCTTGTCATGTACATGGTGAGGTTAAGAAATTGCGTAGGATATATGTAAATGATAAATAAATTATTATCGTACATTTTCAGCTTCCCAAAAGATGCTAATTTAAAAAGAAATGAATTGATGCCACAGGAAGGCCACCAAACTGGTTCCCTACAAAAACTAGTACCATATGCCAAAATACCTACTTTTTCAATACGCTATGACAATCTAAACCAACATAACCGGATTTTTTTATTGTATTTGTTAGGTTGGTTAGGTACTTAATAATTTACGGTTAGCTACATATTGTTTTTTTTTTATATAATTTCCTATGCATATCGATTTTTATTTATTTTATTTTCAATTTTAGTGCATTTTAGTATAAATGGAAGAGAATCGATAACTTTCCAATTTAGTCAATCACTAATGTATATGTAAAATAAATGGCTTTTTTTTAAATGCACAGCACAACGATAGCGACTGATATTTTTGTGTGAGTAAGTAGTACGGTGCATGATAAATTCACGCTGTTTCTGTAGGGATACGGTTTATAATTGATTGTGTAATACGTTCTGATTTATAAAATGCGGGTGTGTGCGCGACTGCGTATCTATTGCTTTTACTGATCTGCAAGTGTAGTAGTAGTAGGTAGGGGCCAACTGGAGACACCGGGTTCCGATACATTTTCAACTACCGGGCATATCTCCTTCTATTATTATATCTATGGTCAAGGTAAAGCTTTCTGAATTTCGACAACAGCGCCACCTACCGGGTTCAATTGTGAATCTAAACTATCCAGGGACGCACTCAAACACACAAAAAATTCATCAAAATCGGCCACGCCGTTTAGGTGTTCAGTAACAAACACACGAACAGAAGAATTATATAAATAGATTACGCTGTATGTATGAAATGTTTGTATCATTGTAATGTGAATGTACGTAGGACCTGTTATATGTAACACTAAGTACGTATAATATACCTAATGTTTTAATTTGTTAAGATTTACCACTAGGCATTACCACTAACGTTTTTATTTTTAAAAATGTGTCAAAAAAGTTAATAATTTGGCCATGCGTAGATCTAAGTTTTATTGGACCTACTGTCACCATCGCTGCGTTTGCCTGACTCAGCCCATATCAGGGTGACGTAGCGTAGGTAATTCTACAGGAAATGTAAGTCTTTTAGACCAGCTTCGTCCTAATTGGTAGGTGGGACGTCGAAATTGGCCGCAAAACGTCTCAAACATTTAGAGGCATCCCATCTTAGTGCTCACGGGTGACAACGCATCTGCATTTTGATTCGCAAACGAGGATAGATGTAGATGTCTATGGGCCGCAGCAACCACTTCCCATCAGGTGCACTGTGTGCTCGTTTGTCACCCTTATCCTATAAAAAAAATGCGACTCTCGCCTAGCGAATTATCATGTTTACCTGTGGGGTCATACGCAGCAAGGTGTTAATCAAGCATTTTAGGTTCATTATTCCGGTCTTTCAAACAATATTCTAGTCTCTAAGGTGTAAATTAGATGGTAGATTTCAGAAGTGTCTAGTGAGCAGAGCGGCCGTCTTCCCGACGTTGACAGGCTTCCTCCACTCATGTAGCGATGCTGGCAGCAAATCCACCAATCGCTGCATTCTTTGACGTAGGCCGGACGGGAAGTCGTGAAATAGGCGCTGTCATTAGCGTAAAGCGCTGAAATACATCTTCTTCCCACCCTTGGAGGTGACCTTTCAAGGTGGGGATGTCGTTTGGGAATGCCGCGTACAAGTACGGTGAAAGAAACGCCTACTAGTACAGGACGCGCTGTTGATTTATAATTATTCTTCAATTTCTATAAAAATGTCGCGGCTCTCCAATTACAACGCTACTGCTGCACTATGATAGGTGGTAAATTTGTTGTATGGTAGTAACTTGTAGACAAGTCCCACGTGCCAAGCCCTATCGAACGCCTTCTCCATGTTAAATAAGTTACCTATATTGGCCTCTGTTATGCGCCGCCGAAAGAATGTGTAGCAGTGGCTGTGTTATTTAGCTGCGAAAAACATGTTTGTCCGCCCGCTTCTGTATACATGGATAAATACTTCTCAGCACCAGCCTTTCGAAAAGCTTAGTAATGTGCGGCAGGAGAGTAATTGACCAGTGGTTCGATGAGTGCCGCCTGTTCTTTCCGAGTTTTAAGTTGCATGATCACTTTCCCGAACTCCCACACTTCAGGAAAGTGATGAGTGCGGAGTGCCCCGTTGAACAGAACTGTCAGTTCATAGCTATGGTCACACGTTATATTAAGTTATAGTTAGTATGTAGTGATTGTTTTTCAATCATAATCAAAGTACTATTTCAAGATTAAAGTAAAAAAAGCGTTTGGTCTCCTGCCATATTTACTTTTAAATAGCGCGTCGAGGATTCTGCCGGCAATTGATCTGACTGGACGATTGTCCATCGAGTGGGGTTTGTCTAATAGTATTCGTAAGGAAATGTAAAAGAAACTCCGCAGTATCCACTTTTGTTTAAAGCTAGGTGCTAAATGCTTCTTAAGAGAATGGCAATATATAATAACCCGTTTACAAAAAAAAACTAAAACTGTTAAAAGCTTTATAAGTATTTAATTCAAACATTAGATACATTCATTACTTAGAAAGGATCAATAACAACACCGGCCAAGATAAACTTGAATAATTGAAGTGAAGGGATCTCACATTAACTAAATACGTCAATTACAGTAATTATCTAACTAATGTCTTTAGTTACTAGTTGATATAGTTGATATTCTATTTCTACTTAACTACTAAATTGACGTTTATTATTATGCAAGAATATTGTAAACGAAGATGTGTTCTTTTATGAAGATGTGAATAGACCATATACGTCAGCTAATAAGCATAGCTTGCAAGAATATGCCATGCTTACTACTTTGGGCAGGCGAGTTGGTGTACGCTGAGCTGATACAATCTCGTTGGTAATTCTTCTTACCTTTGATTTTGGTTAACGTGTTGGATACAAAGCTATAATGTTATGTATTATGAATTCAATATTAGTTATTTTTTTTTATAGAATTAGTGTGACAAACGAGCACACAGTCCACCTGATGGTAAGTGGTTGCTGTGGCCCATAGACATCTACATCCATCCTCGAATACGAATCAAAATGCAAATGTGTTGTCACCAGTGAGGACTTAGATGGAATGCCTCATTTAAAGTAAAAGTAAAAGGCTCTCCGGTTCTCTACACTTACAATAAGAAACCGAGCAGCATTAAGCTGCTATTTTACGCTGATATCCTGTGAGAGCGTTGTCCTACCCCGGTCGAGCCAACCCATTAGTGCTACAACTATACAATTAATAAAGCTAGAGCAAAGCTCTACCACGTAATATTTATTTTACGCTGGTACTCTGTGAGCCGGCGCAATCGCGCTACAACCATAATATAGCTACAGTATGGCTCTACCACGTAATATTTATTTTACACTGGTATTTTGTGAGCAGATCCAATCGCGCTATAACCATAATATAATTGGCAGCATGGCTCTACCACGTAATATTTATTTTACGCTGGTACTCTGTGAGCCGGCGCAATCGCGCTACAACCATAATATAGCTACAGTATGGCTCTACCACGTAATATTTATTTTACACTGGTATTTTGTGAGCAGATCCAATCGCGCCATAACCATAATATAATTGGCAGCATGGCTCTACCACGTAATATTTATTTTACACTGGTATTCTGTGAGCTGACCCAATCGCGCTAGAACCATAATATAGCTACAGAATGGCTCTGCTACGTAATATTTATTTTACACTGGTATTCTGTGAGCCGACCCAATCGCGCTAGAACCATAATATAGCTACAGCATGGCTCTACCACGTAATATTTATTTTAGACTGGTATTCTGTGAGCCGACCCAATCGCGCTAGAACCATAATATAGCTACAGAATGGCTCTGCTACGTAATATTTATTTTACACTGGTATTCTGTGAGCCGACCCAATCGCGCTAGAACCATAATATAGCTACAGCATGGCTCTATCACGTAATATTTATTTTACACTGGTATTCTGTGATCAGATCCAATCGCGCTACAACCATAATATAGCTACAGCATGGCTCTACCACGTAATATTTATTTTACACTGGTATTCTGTGAGCCGACCCAATCGCGCTACAACTATAATATAGCTACAGCATGGCTCTATCACGTAATATTTATTTTACACTGGTATTCTGTGATCAGATCCAATCGCGCTACAACCATAATATAGCTACAGCATGGCTCTATCACGTAATATTTATTTTACACTGGTATTTTGTGAGCAGATCCAATCGCGCTACAACCATAATATAATTGGCAGCATGGCTCTACCACGTAATATTTATTTAACACTGGTATTCTGTGAGCCGACCCAATCGCGCTACAACTATAATATAGCTACAGCATGGCTCTATCACGTAATATTTATTTTACACTGGTATTCTGTGATCAGATCCAATCGCGCTACAACCATAATATAGCTACAGCATGGCTCTATCACGTAATATTTATTTTACACTGGTATTCTGTGATCAGATCCAATCGCGCTACAACCATAATATAGCTACATCATGGCTCTATCACGTAATACTTATTTTACACTGGTATTTTGTGAGCAAATCCAATCGCGCTACAACCATAATATAGCTACAGCATGGCTCTACCACGTAATATTTATTTTACACTGGTATTCTGTGATCAGATCCAATCGCGCTACAACCATAATATAGCTACAGCATGGCTCTATCACGTAATATTTATTTTACACTGGTATTCTGTGATCAGATCCAATCGCGCTACAACCATAATATAGCTACAGCATGGCTCTACCACGTAATATTTATTTTACACTGGTATTTTGTGAGCAGATCCAATCGCGCTACAACCATAATATAATTGGCAGCATGGCTCTACCACGTAATATTTATTTTTCACTGGTATTCTGTGAGCCGACCCAATCGCGCTACAACTATAATATAGCTACAGCATGGCTCTATCACGTAATATTTATTTTACACTGGTATTCTGTGATCAGATCCAATCGCGCTACAACCATAATATAGCTACAAGATGGCTCTATCACGTAATATTTATTTTACACTGGTATTCTGTGATCAGATCCAATCGCGCTACAACCATAATATAGCTACAGCATGGCTCTACCACGTAATATTTATTTTACACTGGTATTCTGTGATCAGATCCAATCGCGCTACAACCATAATATAGCTACAGCATGGCTCTACCACGTAATATTTATTTTACACTGGTATTCTGTGAGCAGACTCAATCGAGCTACAACCATAATATAATTGGCAGCATGGCTCTACCACGTAATATTTATTTTACACTGGTATTCTGTGATCAGATCCAATCGCGCTACAACCATAATATAGCTAGAGCATGGCTCTACCACGTAATATTTATTTTACACTGGTATTTTGTGAGCAGATTCAATCGAGCTACAACCATAATATAATTGGCAGCATGGCTCTACCACGTAATATTTATTTTACACTGGTATTCTGTGAGCCGACCCAATCGCGCTACAACTATAATATAGCTACAGCATGGCTCTATCACGTAATATTTATTTTACACTGGTATTTTGTGAGCAGATCCAATCGCGCTACAACCATAATATAGCTACAGCATGGCTCTACCACGTAATATTTATTTTACACTGGTATTCTGTGATCAGATCCAATTGCGCTACAACCATAATATAGCTACAGCATGGCTCTACCACGTAATATTTATTTTACACTGGTATTCTGCGATCAGATCCAATTGCGCTACAACCGTAATATAGCTACAGCATGGCTCTACCACGTAATATTTATTTTACACTGGTATTCTGTGATCAGATCCAATCGCGCTACAACCATAATATAGCTACAGCATGGCTCTACCACGTAATATTTATTTTACACTGGTATTTTGTGAGCAGATTCAATCGAGCTACAACCATAATATAATTGGCAGCATGGCTCTACCACGTAATATTTATTTTACACTGGTATTCTGTGAGCCGACCCAATCGCGCTACAACTATAATATAGCTACAGCATGGCTCTATCACGTAATATTTATTTTACACTGGTATTTTGTGAGCAGATCCAATCGCGCTACAACCATAATATAGCTACAGCATGGCTCTACCACGTTATATTTATTTTACACTGGTGTTCTGTGATCAGATTCAATTGCGCTACAACCATAATATAGCTACAGCATGGCTCTACCACGTAATATTTATTTTACACTGGTATTCTGTGATCAGATCCAATTGCGCTACAACCGTAATATAGCTACAGCATGGCTCTACCACGTAATATTTATTTTACACTGGTATTCTGTGATCAGATCCAATCGCACTACAACCATAATATAGCTACAGCATGGCTCTACCACGTAATATTTATTTTACACTGGTATTTTGTGAGCAGATTCAATCGAGCTACAACCATAATATAATTGGCAGCATGGCTCTACCACGTAATATTTATTTTACACTGGTATTCTGTGAGCCGACCCAATCGCGCTACAACTATAATATAGCTACAGCATGGCTCTATCACGTAATATTTATTTTACACTGGTATTTTGTGAGCAGATCCAATCGCGCTACAACCATAATATAGCTACAGCATGGCTCTACCACGTAATATTTATTTTACACTGGTATTCTGTGATCAGATCCAATTGCGCTTCAACCATAATATAGCTACAGCATGGCTCTACCACGTAATATTTATTTTACACTGGTATTCTGTGATCAGATCCAATTGCGCTACAACCGTAATATAGCTACAGCATGGCTCTACCACGTAATATTTATTTTACACTGGTATTTTGTGAGCAGATTCAATCGAGCTACAACCATAATATAATTGGCAGCATGGCTCTACCACGTAATATTTATTTTACACTGGTATTCTGTGAGCCGACCCAATCGCGTTACAACTATAATATAGCTACAGCATGGCTCTACCACGTAATATTTATTTTACACTGGTATTTTGTGAGCAGATCTAATTGCGCTACAACCATAATATAGCTACAGCATGGCTCTACCACGTAATATTTATTTTACACTGGTATTCTGTGATCAGATCCAATTGCGCTACAACCATAATATAGCTACAGCATGGCTCTACCACGTAATATTTATTTTACACTGGTATTCTGTGATCAGATCCAATTGCGCTACAACCGTAATATAGCTACAGCATGGCTCTACCACGTAATATTTATTTTACACTGGTATTTTGTGAGCAGATTCAATCGAGCTACAACCATAATATAGCTGCAGCATGGCTCTGCTACGTAATATTGTTAATATAAATTACAAATATAGTAGGCTTATTATAATAGGAGGAGTAGGTGGTAGGATTTTTTCTGCATAGGAGGTCGTCTGTGTAGGTACTAACGTTTTATCTGTTTCTGCCGCCAAATAACAGTGGTTTTGAACTGCTGTGTTTCGGTCTGAAGGGTATGGAATTGGAGTCTTAAGAGGTTACTTCAGAACTTGAGCCCTTTTTGTTTTAAGTAGGCTGAAGGTATATAGACTGCAGTAGTCACTTATCCATCAGGTGGACTTAAGTTCTTTTGCCCTTTAAGTTTAAAAAAATCACGACTTGGAGGGGTGTCTCGACTCTCTCTGATCTGCAAGATACTTGTAAGTATGACGTTTTAAGAAAAAAAATTCGTAAACAAAAACATGTTATCTCTTACAGCCCAGCCTCTACTATTAAAATATCATGAATAATATTAATAATCATCATCATTACACTCATTCATAAGTCCAATGATAAACATAGGCCTCCCCTATGGAAAGCAACTTTGATTATATTACCCAAAAATCGTAATTTATTATATCATAGGAGAATATGAAAACAAACAAAAGCGCCCTCCCTGAGATTGACGCCATGCCTGCACTACTTGAACTATTTTTGGGACCTCCATTTTGCGTGGCCTATATTTGCCGCCTTATTGATTTTATTTAAAAACTGAAAATGCTTCTTTCACTTTTATTAGCTTTGTAGATTGTACGAAGAAAGAGTTAATATTTTTGAGAACGTTTATGTCACCAACTCCGTGCTTATATGAATAAAAGTAACAATAAATATTTCAATATTTCACTATATTTGATTTTGCAAAAACACTCTTTTATTTATTTTATTATAAATATGTGTAAAATATAAAACTTCGTGCAATAAATTGCTCTAAAACGTTAACTACGTTTTCTCTTTATGCGAGAAAAAAACAATTTGTTACTAGCGACAACAACCAGTCGCGAGTACAGTCGCATGCTAACCCCACTGATTGTCTTTGTAGAAAATAGTACAAAATATTCAGTCATCTGACAGAGACTTATATATTTGTGCCATTTTTTTATAGGATTAGGGTGACAAATGAGCACACAGTCCACCTGTTGGTAAGTGGTTGTTGTGGCCCATAGACATCTACATCTATCCTCGATTACGAATTAAAATGCAGATTCGTTCTAACCGGTGAGGACTAAGATCGAATGCATCCTTTGCAGTAAAAGGTGTCTTCGGTTCTCTACACTCACCATACGGCGTTAAGCCGCTTTTTACGCTGGTATTCTGTGAGAGCGTGGTCCCTCCCCGTTCGAGCCGACCTATTCGTGCTACAACCATAATCTAGCTGTAGCGTGGCTCTACCACGTTTCCTCAGTCAAATTTGTGACTAAATAAAATAACAGAGCAGCAGCGTCATTCTGTTAACATCACAAAATAATAGAAAAACTGTGGTCGCCAACCCACCCGCCAAGCGTGGTGAGTATTGCAAATATCCTACCTATTAGGTAATCTATGAAAAATGCTTATTCAACAGTGGACTTCTGATAATCTGTAATGCATGAATGAATAAAACCAAACAGAAATGTCATTAAATCATTAAAAAAAATAACTTTACTGCTGGCTAAAATGTTACGTGTATTATTCCTAATATTTAGTAACCATGTTTTGGATGCGGATAATACCAGCGTAAAATAGCAGCTTAACACTGCTGTGTTTCGTATGGTGAGTATAGAGAACCGGAGACGCTTTTTCTGGAAAAGAGGCATTCCATTTTAGTCCTCACGGTTGACAACGCATTTGCATTTTGATTCGCAAACGAGGATAGATGTAGATGTCTATGGGCCACAGCATCCACTTACTATCAGGTGGACTGTGTGCTTGTTTGTCACCCTAACCTATAAAAAAAGCTATCATCAAGATTTATGCCAAGCGCACCATTATAATGACGTGCTTCACTGTTGTTTGTAGGACTGTGTTTTAAAGAATAGAATATAATAATTTTTATTTTATATAGATTATAAGAAATCTTAAGAAAGATATTTATCTTTTTAACACTGCTTAGGAAAAAAATATTCGGTCCTGGGAAAAGCCTGCACAAAATCCAACGGAACTATTTTTAAGCAATAATTTACAATGAAATATAATAGGTTGTACAATTAAATATGAAAACGTCTAAACGTTTTTGCAACAACATGGTAGCGATCACCTCATTCCTAGGGGTTGTCTTTAGTAGTATAATATTAGTAGTTTTGCTGAGTTAAAATTTTAAACTTTTGAGATACAAGAAGTCCTATATATCTCGTATATTCTGGTACTTTGAGGTAAAAGCGTATACATTACCCCATGAAGGAATTACTTACTCTTTGGAGTCGAGTAACTGGTAAGATTTTGCTTAGAGAAGGTACATCACTGTTCTTAATAAAACTTTTTTATTTTGAGTACATATACTTAATATTCGTAAATATACTGAGAGGCCGTAGCTATATATATATATATATATATATATATATATATATATATATATATATATATATATATATATATATATAAATTTCTTTAATTTATTATTAAAAGAATCCCTGTGACTTAGGTTATGATTTTTTATCTTATAGCCCTCTTCTGCAAAACAAAGATAGTTTCAGTATAAGTCGCATTACCTCATAGTAAAATTCTATACGACATTATGTTATGGAAATAACTAAAATAAACTAATCTAGCTGAATCAATACATCTTTTCTACAGTTTTCAAGAAGGAGGCGGTACTCAATTCGAATGTATGTTTTTTTATGTGTGTTAATAACTTTTTTTTAGGTGAGCCGATTTATATTTTTTTTTAATTTGATAGCTGGTACGTTCCATGTGATCCCATATAAATCCGACTATAGTTTTTGAGTTATCCTTAATAATTTATATTGAAGTCGGTTGTACAGAAATTTTAATTTTACTACATGTTTACATCATATGCTGTTGAACTAAATTTGCTAGCTAGTTTAGTTATATAGGAGCCCCACTGAAGCGACAAATGTCATTCCGAGAAAAACAGTGGATTATGAAAATGTAAACTAAAATTTTAATCAAAATTGTAATTAAACGTCCGAAGCCAATTGCAAATACGAAAGGTAAAATACTATAAAATGGGATTTACGCGATTATATATCATTTAGGCCAATATTTTTATTTCATCATTTTAGCACGATGTTTATGTATTTCATATATTAAAATATAAAAACATTTATTTCAGATAATAGAGAATCAATCACCATATTATATCCCGTGGATCATCGGATATCGTAAGAGGCGACTTTAGGAATTTTCAAAAAGGTCTCGATCTTTTGCGACAGATAGCGGATATAACCATCCTGGTAAGACCAGGCGAAAAATACATTCCATGTCTAGCGCTGGGCTTTTGTTCGCTAAAGAAGAAGACGAGAAGAAGATTCTGTCTTTAAAAACAAACAAATAAACCCAAAAAAAAAATTATTTTTAAAAATGGTGAATAATTCCGTCCTTAATATTTCAGATTGTATAGTGTGAGTACATGATTTGTAATACATGCATATTTCTTCTCCTCCCCCCTAAAATATTAGAAGCACATGAACTTTGCTAGGTAGGTAGGACTCTTTTCTGCTTAAGAGTCCATGTGAGTAGGTACCAACCTGTTACTGCCACCAAGCACCAGCGTCTGCACTGCTATGTTTTAGTAGGAAGGTGTAGATAGTCAGTATAGTTAGAGGTTGTGAGGCAATCTATGTTGGTTCTCGGAAGTGATAACACTGCTGTAAGTTCATTTGTCACTTAAATTTTGTAAAAAAAAGGATGTGATGTGTACGTAGGTCTCTCAATAAGTTTTGAGATGCTCGAAATTTAAAAATGGAACGCACCCGTGTTATATGTTTCTTAAAACCAAATTTATTTAAAAATAGAACACCATAAGCCATTTGTACAATATGTAAAAAAACAAAGTTCTATTAATTTTCTGCAACGCTTCCCGCGCTTTTCATTTAAAACGATGAATCTTAACCGTGAACATTTGCGCGCTATGATATATTATGATTTGAAATTTGGTTTAACCTAACACAATTAAATTTACAACTATTACAATCAGCATTAGGGGACTCAGCTCCATAATGCACAATAATTTTTAGGTGGTTTGCTGAATTCAAAAGTGGTAAAATTAATCTTAAAAATGACTAAAAACCCGGGGCCCCGCAAACAGCAGTAACGGCAGAAAATGTATGGAATACTAAAATATTGGTGCGAGAAGACCCACGAATCACATATACGGACATCGAAACAATTGTATGCATTAGTTTGGGGAGCATTTATACCATTCTACATCAACATCTTGGAGTGAGGAAGCTTTGTTGTCGATGGATACCTCGTTTGCTCTCCGAAAACGAAAAAAGACCCGTGTCGATTGGTGCCATGAAATGCATCTACCTTTTCAAAACGGAGCATCTAGGCGTGTTTCAGAAATCGTTACTGGTAAAGAAACATGGATCTATCAATATGACCCGGAAAATAAAAGGCAATCATCGGTATGAGTCTACTCAGAAGGACAGTTACCAACAAAACTGCAAAGACCTCGCAACGTCAGCAAAAAATGGTGGCTAGTTTTTTCGCGGAGCGGACATTTGTCGACGTCAATGCTGGAAAATTGTATGTCAGTCAATTCTGAATGGTATACTACAAATGCATTACCCAAAGCTTTTCGAGCTGTGCGGGAGGGAAGACCAAAGACCGAGCTTCGGAGAATCATGCTGCATCACGATAATGCCTCTTCACATACCTCCCTTAGAACAAAAGCATTTATTGAGGAATCTGGTGTTGAAACTCTAAGTCAGCCACCCTACAGCCATGACTTAGTTCCTTATGATTTCATTTTGTTCCCAAGAGTCAAAGAAAAAATAAAAGGAAATGTTTTTCAAGCGCCGAAGAAGCCGTGGCTGCCTACGGAGAAGCGATTTCCGATCTGTCAGATTAAGACTGACAAAAGTGTTTTTAGAGTTGGTTTAGGCGAATGGAACTTTGTGTAGAGCATGATGGAGAATATTTTGAAAAGATGTAAAATAAATAATAATATTATCAAGGATAATTTTTGTATATCTCAAAACTTTTTGAGTAACCTACGTATTGTTCAAAAATGTTATGGCCGATCTAAAAAAATATTCAAGCAACCAATTGAGGTTGGACACCAATAAAAAAGACAAGTGTATGAAAAAACCAATAGTCTGCATAATGACGTGTTAACCAGAATTAAACTACCTAGACCGAGTAAAGAGAGCAACAAACGTGTAAGATGTTTAATATTACCGTCGTTAATCCACCTCAGTCGAAGCAACTAGGGAAAATCCTCCCTACAGTGGTAGAGACCAAATTTCTGCAAAGGAAAATCCATCCATCTATCCATCCAAGTTCGATCGAATTTCAAATACACTGTAATTTAAATTAAAATTGTTACTAAACGTCTGAAACCTACTGTGAGTTGATGAAGAATATAAAATAAATCATTCAAAAGTCTGTTTTGACATGAAAGTAATTTTCTCTTTGACAGACAACAGGTATCATTTATACTTTCCCTTTGCTCGTTAGTGTCGAATTTAGATTACAATAGATAACCCTATTAAAAAATTATAGTACGTCTAAATTTAAATAGCTAAAATGAATGGCAACGAGGTCCAAACAAAAAAAACTATTATTTGTATTAATGGCATAGGAAATTTAGATCTTTTTTGATAAGTCAAACTCGTAAATCACTATAAGATTCAAGCTAGAAATATTCGTAAGGACATGTGGTCCATATGGTTGAAAAAAAAACCTTACCTGGGATTACAACCACACTATATATCTCAAATAGGTATCTGCGGCTTTATATGTGTTTTACTGTATAATCTCCTACTAAAACAAGATTATGGTTTTATTTTAGATTTTAATCATCCGAACGGGGCACAAATAAAAATTAAGACATCATGTTAATAAATATTCAACAAAAAATGTTAGCGTTATTTGAAATACATATTTTTTTCACAGTTTGTTTTAAATTTAACAATTTTTTTCCAATGTGCATGTCGTCGATGAAGGTATCTTTGAACGTGTATCAGTATTGTTACCCGATGGTTATCTGCGCCGCATGTAATTCCATGTAAGGAAACTTACATTTGATTAATTTTTTTTTCTTTTTATTGATGCCTAAACGCATCCTAAAATACAGGATTTTTTACGTACTGTAAAGTCGCAATATTTTTAAAGCTACAACACTTTACATTTTCGTTCCGGTTAAAAGTGATATACAGATACGGTAGTCGCACGTGATGTACATTGCTCGATATTTAATTAAACAGTTATTAACACAAAAAATATAACATGATGTCAAATGTTACTTTTATATTGTGATATATATACTATAAACTTATACTTAAAAGTTTAATACTTTAAGTAAGTTTAGGCTCCTATCAAAAAGTATCAGAAAGTTTTATTCTTGTCCTCCCCGCTACTGGTTTTTGGGATTTATCGAGGATTTCTTTTGATTTGAACTTTTATTTATTCGGTATGTTACGCATTTAGTTTTGTTTTGAGGTACTGTTATTTTGGTCATTTTAATAACATGGAAGTACATACCTCTTTTTTCTTTCATTATTGGAATTCTTGCTGCAGTTTTGGTTGTATTAAGTCACGACGAAAGTTATTTTTTTTTCTCTACTGACAACAACTACGCAACTATAGTGGAAACATGCAATAAATATTGTCCAATTACTAATATAGCTAGAGAAATGTAAGCTTTAGTTGACGTACGTAATCAATATCAGCCTTGAATATTTATTAATTCTCCGCTAGACATAGACAAGGTATTTTAAGAATGCGTCAAGAGTATTTACTACGCCATAGATTTGACATACTGCACTTGACTGTCGGTTTGGTAAATGTAGAGTCAAATTAATAAAAATTTTGTGCTTAAAATAATTATTAATATTATTTTATTTGAAATATTTATAATCTAATTTGTGGCCACGATTTAGATGTCTATGGGCCACAGTGGATTTGCCGCAAATTTACTCAAATACTTTATTGAATTATACTTTATTATAGGACAAGGAATCTATGCAAAAATGATAATACTGATATAATATTGACATTGATATTATATTCAAGTTCGCGTTGCTTAGTTGCTTACCCAACCCGAACTAATGATAAGTGTACATGAACTAACTGCGTGTCGCTAGTACTTATCAAAACATGTCAAATTGAAAGGTAAGCTATTTGGTTGTACACTGAACCCAACAGGTATATTCGTAATTTAAATTTCTCTTTTAAATTGTTGACTGTTTTAGTATACGGTACGGTTTATTTACTCATGTGGTTCATCAGTAAATAAACCGTTCCATCTTAGTCCTCACGGGTGACAACGCAACTGCATTTTGATTCGCAAACGAGGAAATATGTAGATGTCAATGGACCACAGCAACCACTTTCCATCAGGTGGACTGTATGCTCGTTTGTCACCCTATCCTATTAAAAAAATGTAAGTTCTTTACAATCATGCCAATAAATTTGTATTAATGAAAGTACTTTTTATCTATACAAATAAATAAAATAGAAGTATCTGTTTGTAATGTCAAAATTACAGTTATTTACTAAATGCATATGAAAGTAAATACGGTACCTATAACTAAAACTGTAATTTTGACTGTTTGTTCCGGGTAATCTCCGAAACGGCTGAACCGATTTTGACGGGACTTTCACTAGCGGATAGCTGATTTCACAAGGAGTAACTTAGGCTACTTTAAATTTAGAAAAAGAATTAGGGTTCCGCGCAAAAACATAAAAACTCTAACACGCGAGCGAAGTCGCGGGGAACAGCTAGTATAGAATAAGGGTGACATACAAGCACACGGTTTGTGCATGCGGTGGCCCATAAAAATCTTCACCAACCCTCGATTAAGAATCAAAATACAGATGCGTTTTATATCAAATATCTCGTTTCCAGTAAAAAGGATATCCAGTTCTCTGCACTCGTCATACGAAACATAGCAATATTATGTTGATATTTTACGCTGGTATTCTGTGATAACGTGGTACCATAGTTTAGCCGACAAATTCTTGCTACAAACACAATATAGCTGCATCATGGTTCTACCTAAGTTTTCTACGAATTACGTATTTAAATCATTGCCATATACCAGTGCCATTACACAAATAAGTATAAGTCACAGTGGTTGTAGCACTTCGGGCTGTAGGTTTTATTCTAATTCGGGTCCCAGAAAGAAAATATTAACTTCTATGGTCAGACTCCTGCAAATAGGGAATAAAAGTAAGGAGAAGTTGTGAGAAAACGGAGTGTCTACACATGTAAAGGTATAACTCTTGGAAAAATAACAGTATTTAGATACCACGTTGAAAGAGAAGGCCTTGGTAAAAGATAAAGAAAAAGACCTGCGCGACTTACGGAGTAAAATATTGCAGGAAAATAGTAAAAATGGAGAAAGATCCACTTAGAATCGCAAATTCAATGTATATATATATATATATATATATATATATATATATATATATATATAAGAGTATGATTTTTGAAAATCCTCTTTTTATGTTAGAATAAACACTTAAGTAGTTTCAAAAGTTTCAGGTTTAAGTTCTGTTTAAGTTTCAAGGCTCTAATTTGATATCCTGTAAATTTTTAATTTATATTTGCTAGAATCAAAATTTGAACGTATTTAATCTTGTAAAAATATATTTTCAGAACGAAATTATTCACAGAAATCTCATTTCGAAATTAAATTAGTCAATTCCATCACTCTCCATTAATAATTCAAACGAACTCCAATTTATTACACTCACTGTTAGATTTTGCTGAAAGTATGACAACTATTTACCAAAAGGGCGTCTAATAAAAAATTGTGTTTAATGAAGAATGCTTAGAAATTACAATAATTTACGAGTATATTATAAAGCAAGTAGACAAACATTCATACCCTCAACAATTAGTTGAATAATTTTTATTAGAATAAACCTCTGTTCTGGTAAGAACCAGCAACAAATCAAGTGGGATTTTTTAAAACGTTAATTTACCTAATAATATGAGGTACAACAAAATATAAGAACATTTTACATGCGTGATAACAATGAGGTGACAGCATGGTAGCAATCACATTTTTCTCAGGGTTTCTCAAAGTCTGATGGGACGGATATCCGACTAGACCGGAAAGAGATCAGGCGCAGAACCAACGGCTTTAAGTGCTTTCCGAGGCAGTGAGAACGTATTTTTCGGGAGAGTAAAACACGGCCAACTTCCTGACAATGGGCTGCTACTGCGAAATTTTTGACTGAAAAACTCAACAAATACAGTTTTTTTGGCCCGACCATTGAATCGAACCCGGGCTGTCGCGCTAACGTCTCAGTACAGGACTTGATATAAGAGGCCTTATTAAACTATTTATGCTTAATAAAATATTTTTACTATATTTTCTACGTGGTAGAGCCATGCTGCAGCTATATTAATGGTATAATTGTAGCACGAATGGGTTGGATCGACCGGGGAAGGACCACGCTCTCACAGAATACCAGCTTAAAATAGTAGCTTAATGCTGCTGTGTTTCGTATGGTGAGCGTAGAGAACCGTAGACCCTTTTTACTGGAAATGAGGCATTCTGTCTTAGTCCTCACGGCTGACAACGCATCTGCATTTTAATTCGCAAACGAAGATAGATGCAGATGTCTATGGGCCACAGCAGCCATTTACCATCAGGTGGACTGTGTGCTCGTTTGTCACCCTAATTTTATATAAAAAAAATACATTTTTGACAGATTGGTCCCGCGATAATATGTGGTACAATTAAATATGAAAATAGAAACAGCATTGTAGCCATCACCTTATTTTCCATCTCGTAACGTAATCGGTCGAGCCGACCCATTCGTGCTAAGGTCTAATCTGTGCTATAACTATAAACTCACTCTAACTCTACCACACATAATATATTTATTTCTTTAATTTTTGAAAAAATAAAAAAAATAAATATACTACTTCGAACTTACATTATAAATTGCTCTTATTGCTCTCTGCTGCATAAAAATTCAGTTAATGTTAGTCGCATTACCACAGATTTCAATAAAACACCACGTTATGGAAATGACTAAAATAATCTATCTGTTTCAACACATTTGGTAGGTCATTTAAATACTTGTTCCGTGCAAGATTCGAACTCACTGCCCTTCAGCACCGCAATCAAACGCTTAACAACTACTATTCGTCTTAAAAACATTAACGTCATTGTAATAATTGTTATAACCTATTTTAACTGTGATAATATTTCAAGGCGAGCCGTGGTAGCTAAGATGGTTAGCGCTTGCTGTACGTTTCACAGTACGCGAGAAACCCGGGTTCGATCCCCGCCGGCACCAATGAAATTAGTAATTGCAATTTTACGTGCTGATTTACCACATGCTCGGCGGTGAAGGAAAATATCGTGAAGAAACCTGCATGTCTGACAAATAAAAAAAATATTTCGAAAACATGTGAAGTTCGCCAACACGCATTGGGGCAACGCGGCGGACCTTTCCTTGCCCTAAAACCCTCTCAGAAATGAGAGGAGGCCTGTGCCCAGCAGTGGGACGTGTATATAGGCTGTAACATTAACTTTTAACTTTAATATTTCGAATAAAATGAAGAAGAAGTTTAAGTTGCCTTATATTAAAAATACTGCCTAAATTGAAACACATGTAAGTTTCAGGTGGTTAATATCAATAACCACAGAAAAAACTAAATTTGTTGTCAAAAAGAAAACACAAGCTACCTGAAGCTTGTTGAAGAGATATTATTTTACTTAACCTCACCTCCTCCTCCTCCATTTCCTAAGTTTTTTTTAAACCAAGCAGACTAAATTCTAATTCACGGTGATAATTTTATATTATATTAGTTTTCTATTATCTTTATATCACATATATTTATGTGCATTCATCTTATATAGTTAAACATTATATAATAATCCTCATTTTTTGACAGACAACAAACGCCCGTAAAAGTAAAACACACCTTGTTTCAGTAAAAAAAAATTAAAAAAATAAAAATAATTATAAAATACATTATTTTTCGATAGGATTAAACCTGTTTTAAAAACAAAATTTCATCAGTTTTTAAACCATGCAGATAAATAATTGTATAAATTAAACCCCCACATAGCTCTTACTATTTTAAAATATTGTCTTCTTGTACCCAGATTTACATACTTCTTCCGCTCGAGTCCAGTCTAGAAATGTTCGGATATTTTGAAAGATATTTATAATAGTCTAAAAATAGCTATAGAAAAAATACTAAATTTAACTTTAAATACAACAGCCTGGACTCAGCTACTTTACCTATAAAATTTGGTGGTATTGGTGTGACAAATTTTGATAGCGTTGCATTGCCTGCTTCCCTTGCTTCCGTGCATAGTGTCAGTGACTCATGTAATATAATTTAAAATAATAAAGTAGACATGTGCTTTGCTACGGAGACAGGGTAGACATGGCAAGCGCTCTGTCCCGGTGAAAAAGTTCCACTGGAAGTAAACCAACAAAAACAGTGGGATATTCCGTTGGTACGGGGCGTGTAGAAAGATTTGTTTCATAATTTCCATAGTGACCAAGTTAAGGCACGCCTTCTAGCTGTTTCGACTAAGAAATCTAGTCACTAGTTATACGCTTTACGATCAAGTAATCTCGGCACATTACTTGATGTGGAAAGCTGGCGCATCGCCGTAGGAATCCGACTAGGAGAGGCGCTTGGTCAACCCCATCAGTGTCCCTGTGGTAGCAGCGTCGACAAGTTGTGCTCCACGGACTTTCATTTAAGAAAAGTGCTGGTATGTTTTCACGACACAGTTCTTTGAATGATGTCATCCGAAGGGCTCTTGTCTCTATAAATGTTCCCTCGGTTTTAGAGTCTTGTGGAATATTTAGAGGCGATGGCAGGAGACCCGACGGTATGACATTAGTCCCTTGGGGGAGAGGTAAAGCCCTAGTGTGGGATGCTATTTGCGTAGACACTCTGGCGGCCTCTCATCTCAGGGGTATCTCGTTTAGAGCCGGGGCGGCATCAGAGGCAGCTGAACTAAGTAAGTGGCGCAAATATGAGTCTCTGAGAGATGACTACATATTTGTGCCATTTGCAGTAGAGACTACCGGTCCGTGGGGTTAACCTGCGGTGAATTTGCTAAAGGAACTCCATCCGCGGCTGGTCGTTGCTGATGGTGATAAGAGCGCTGGTTCCTTTCTCGCTCAAAGACTAAGTATAGCCAATCAGCGGGGAAACGCAGCCAACGTTCTTGGCACGATACCGCGGGAAGTAGGACTATATGATAATTAAGTTTCTAGTTTTAGTTTTTTTTATTATTATGTATAGTTTTTAATATTGTATATAATAAAATAATGTACATTTTAAAATCAATTGTTCTAACGTTTACTTTTTTGCTGCAACGGAAAATGGTAATTTTATATTAAGCAAAACATAAAAGAAGGCATATTGTGTTAGCATATGAAGGCACATTGAATTCCGTACATGATGCAACAACAGCAACTACATACGCTAAATTAATTTTTGCGACTTGACATGAGGAAATATTGTTATGACGAATTGTGAAGACAACTGTTGTGAAATGTGGTTTGTTTAACTGTAATTGATATTGTTAGATATAATTAAAGGAATGTTTGTTGATTTCGCTCCGTACTGTTTCTACAGTTTAGAAACTATTATTTTTAGCGCACTATATTTTGTAGAGAAATAAATTGTCAAGCGAAAATATCAAAAATATAGCGGAGATCTGTGCTGATATTTAGTAATTGGTAAATCTAAGTTTTTGTTTAAAAATTTTCACTTCATTTAGTCACAGTTTTAATATGTTCGATATTAATTTTATAATTAAAGATGGCTTCGAAGACAAATAACTTCGATTTTAGTGAAACATTAAGAATGAAGTATTTTTATAGATGCGATAAATGAGCACACAAATCACCTGGTATGTGGGTGCTGATGCTTATAGAAACTAGCATCTGTCTTTAAATTTGGACGTATACTGCAAAATAACCCTGTATAATATTAATATAAATTACTCGTGTCTGTACATTTTATATTTTTTGAAATGAAAATGATTGAGAGGGACTATAAATAACTAAATACTAATAATAAATTAAATAAATTTCTATCATTATAAGAATTATTTGTCTCTCTGTTTGATTTTGAAGGCACCACGTCCCAAAGACTATTTTAATAAAAAGAAACTTATAAGGGCCTCTATATACTTAAGTAATATTTGCTCTTTTTAGGTCTCCGTACCCGAAAGGTTACCAACGGGGCCCTATTGCTAAGCCTCCACTGTCCCTCCGTCCGTCCGTCCGTCCGTCAGCATGCTGTATCTCATCTCATGATCCATAACAATATATACACAGTCGGGTCATAAGTATTGTCACACAGTAAAAACTTTTCTTTTAGAATGCTGGCCACAAAAAAGTTTAATGAATTCGAATTTCGAATTGTTCATGAAAATAAAACTGTATACTTTTTAGAATTTTACTCATTTTTAAATATGTAGTGGGCGCTTAAAGAAGACCGTGTTGCAGTTATTGCGTTGCATCGTTGCGGTTACGCGCCAATTCAAATTTTTGACATACTGAAAAATTTGAATATAACCAAAAGATTCGTTTATCGTACCATCAAATGATACAATGAAGACTCTAGTGTAGATGACAGGTCAAGAAGTGGTCGCCCTCGGTCTGTTAGGACTCCAGCAGTGATAAAAGCTGTGAAGGCGCGAATTCAAAGAAATCCCAAAGGTAAGCAGAAACTGTTGGCCCTTCAGATGGGGTTAAGCAGAACAACGGTGAAAAGGGTGTTAAATAAAGACATAGGGCTTCAGGCATATCGAAGAAAAACAGGACATCGTTTGAATGCTCGTCTAATGGACTTGAGACTGAAGAGATGCCGCGCTTTGTTGAAGCGGTACGCGGGAAAAAATATCGGGAAATTCTTTTTTCGGATGAAAAAATTTTTACCGTAGAAGAGAGCTACAACAAACAAAATGATAAGGTGTACGCACACAGTAGTGAAGAAGCGAGCAACCGTATTCCGCGTGTCCAACGAGGTCATTTTCCATCCTTGCTCATGGTATAGTTGGGAGTTTCTTATTGGGGCTTAACAGAGGTGCATTTTTGTGAGAAAGGTGTAAAAACGAATGCAGTTGTGTATCAAAATACAGTCCTGACGAACCTTGTGGAACCTGTTTCTCATACCATGTTCAATAACAGGCACTGGGTATTCCAACAAGATTCAGCGCCAGATCATAGAGCGAAGAGCACACAAGACTGGCTGGCGGCGCGTGAAATCGACTTCATCCGGCACGAAGACTGGCCCTCCTCCAGTCCAGATTTGAATCCGTTAGATTACAAGATATGGCATTACTTAGAGGAAAAGGCGTGTTCAAAGCCTCATCCCAATTTTGAGTCACTCAAGACATCATTGATTAAGGCAGCCGCCGATATTGACATGGACCTCGTTCGTGCTGCGATAGACGACTGGCCGCGCAGATTGAAGGCCTGTATTCAAAATCACGGAGGTCATTTTGAATAAACTTTAGAGTCATAAGAATCTATGTTTTGTAAAGTTCATTTTGGTATATAAATGGCTACATAATGAATAAACTTGTTTCAATTATTTTATATTAAACATGTGACAGAATTTATGACCTGACTAGGTATATATATATATATATATATATATATATATATATATATATATATATATATATTGTTTAATGTTTCACGGTGAATATATATATATATATATATTCACCGTGAAACATTAATCAGGAAACTTCAACACTACGGTGTAAGAAGTGATGCTCTTAAATTAATTATTTCATATTTAAGTAAGAGAACGCAAAAAAGTTGTCATTAACAGTATGAGTTCTTCCGGGTCGATGGTACAGATGGGCGTGCCTCAAGGCTCAATTCTCGGCCCCTTTCTGTTTCTTGTATACATTAATGACTTACCTTACATAGTAGGAGATAACCATGATATAGTATTATTTGCAGATGACACTTCTTTAATTTTCAAATTAAGTCGACAATTGCTAAAATATGACGAAGTAAATAATGCTATATCTAAATTATTAAATTGGTTCAATGTTAATAATTTGCATTTAAATGGCACTAAAACGAAATGTATGAAATTTATGACTCCAAATGTCAAACAATTAAATACTAATGTAATTTTTAATGAGGATAAACTGAGTCTTGTAAATACCACCATTTTTCTTGGAATCACACTAGACGCGAAGCTTCAATGGAGCCCCCATATATCAAAACTAGCAAGCAGACTTAGTTCTGCAGCATATGCCGTAAAAAAGATTAGAAGTCTAACTAGTGTTCAAACAGCTAGACTAGTTTACTTTAGCCATTTCCATAGCATAATGTCATATGGTATTTTGCTATGGGGACACGCAGCTGACACTGAAATTATATTTGTTTTGCAGAAGAGGGCCATAAGAGCAATTTATGATTTAAAGCCTAAAGAGTCGCTGCGACAAAAATTTAAGGAAATTAATATATCAACTTTGGCCTCTCAATACATTTATGAAAATGTAATGTACGTACACAAAAATAAAAGTAGTTTTACAAAAATAAGTGAGATTCATTCTGTAAATACTAGGAACAGACACAAGCTAGTAGTACCAGTTACTCGACTCCATCGAGTCAGTAATTCATTCTTAGGGCGATGTAACGCTTTTACAACAAAATTCCAGAAAATATACAAAATTTGATCTTTTCAAAGTTCAAAAACTTTATTAAACTAAGTTTGTATAAAAAGGGTTATTATAATATTAAAGAATCTATAGATGATAATAACCCCTGGAAGTGATGTGATCGCTCCTAAGCTATTTCTAATTTATTGTGTTGTTAATTTGTATAACATACATGATTGTAAGCTGTTATTTAAAAAAGAAGTGCCGCTGGGTTTCTTGCTGGTTCTTCCTAGGACAGAGGTTTTTTTTCGAACCAGTGGTAATTATACAAAAGAGTGACTTTCAACAAGTATTATTTATAATTTATATTGAATAAAAAAGTTTCTGTTTCTGTTTCTATATATGAATATATATATATATATATATATATATATATATATATATATATATATATATATATATATATATATAAGTATATATAAAGTAATAGGTAGACAGGTCAGATTTTCACAGAATGTGTATTTCTGTAGCCACAAATAATAAAAATTCAAATAAATTGAAAATTAAAAGGCGATGTCTTAATAGAAACCTGTATTACGGTCGGTCTCACTCATAAAGGGTTCCGTTATGAGCGAGACCAACCCGGACTTGGACGGTTTGTTTTGTTAAAATCTGTTAAATTTATCAAAAGTGATATTATTTTGAAATATAAGCACGAACTTGTTCAAAAATGGCGATGATTTAATAAGAGCAGCGTCTAATCTAAATAAAATAATGTAAAGTGATATTATGTAATCATGTACTAATACCGAAAATACAATTACCAAAAATTATAGTTTTCTTACTAATAATAACGTAATAAATCTTAGTTGGACAAAGTATAATAGTTAAGTGTCATCGACATATTTTGTAGCGTTTTTACTAAATGCATATGAAAGTATATACTGTACTTAGAATTAAAAAAAAAACACTTTTTAAAATGTTTCTGAGAGCCTGTCTGTTCCGGCTAATCTCCGAAATGGCTGAACGATTTTTCACAGCTGATGTTATAAGGAGTAACTAAGGCTACTTTTATTTTAGAAAAACGATTAGGATTAGGTAAAAATCCAATCATAATAAATACCACGCGAGCGAAATGCGGGGAACAGCTAGTGAAAATATATGAATCTTCAATTACTATAGTCTGAGAGCTGGCGACGAATTTTGGAAAGGTCGATTGGCAAATTGTAATTGTGAAAAAATATAATTTCGTCAATTGGCGAATCCAGTCCCGGGATTCTGGCAGAGCGTTTGCTGTTATTTCGTTACTGCGCAGATATAACATTTGCAAAAATAAATCCAATAAAATGTTTTTTTTGGCAATTTGATTTCTTTTTTATCTTTTAATTTAGTTTTTGTGTAATTCAAAAAAATATCCCAGACGTTTTTGTTGGTTATAAAATATTACTTTTTTAATACTGCGCAGTAATGAAATAACCGCAAACGCTCTGCCAGACGCGCGGGACTGGATTCGCCAATTGACGAAATTATATTTTTTCACAATTTCAACTTGCTCAAAAGACCTCCCCAAAATTTGTCGCCAGCTCTCAGATTATATTCAAACATTTCCCTTTGACACACGTAATTTCATAATAAAATAACAGTATTTAATGTGGTTTTTCAATTATTGACTATCCCATCTGTTGCTAAGTGGTGGTTCAGCGGAAGGTAAGTGCTGTGCTATCTTCACAGGCAATGCCGGTTTAAGTGTCAACACTATACATAACGAACAGTTTTTACGCTTAGGTAAAAAAAAATTGTTCGATAAAATTATAACGGTGTGTTTTCGTCAGTTCGCAAAAGTCTACTCTGTTGAACACATGCTTCTCCGGTCGTAAGGACCGAAGAAGCATGTGTTCAACAGAGAATCTCTTTAGTAGGTGGCTGGCGGATTGGCAAGCATGGTACTACTTTTCATACGGCATAAACAGAACGGTAGTACCGCCATAAGATCTTTTATTATACTGTTAGAAAGACTATAAAAATCTCATCAACGTTGGAACAACTAGATCAGTTTATTTTAGTTAATTTCATAGCGTAATATCTTATAGAATCTTACAAAGGGGAAATGCGACTGATATTGAAACTATATTTGTTTTTCGAAAAAGGACTATAATTGCAACTTATAAAATATATAGTTTATAAAATACACTTAAATTATAAAGAGGAATGTTTATGAAACACAGATATTAACTTAAGGCTTCCAATAAATTTACCAAAATGAAATGTACATAATATATACATAAAACATAAATAGTTTTGATTAGAACAAAGATTTTCATACTTTAGGAACAAATAAAAGCTTGTAATGCCAGTTACCAGACTTCGTAAACTTATTCGGCAAAATATACGCTTTTATACTAAAATATCAAATAAGTTTGAAAATTTTATTAAACAAAAACTGTATGAAAAGGATTATTAGAAAATTAAGTAATAAATGAATGAAAATAACCTCTGTATTGAAGTGATTACTGAATTGCTGTTTGTATTCTGTTACAATTCATATAAATAATTTATATCACAATAGTAAAATTTAATACTAACAAATAGTGCAGCTAGGATTTTTTGCTAAGTTGTAATTTTCCCAGAATAGAGGTACTTTCCGAAAAATCGGTAAATAAAAAGATGAGAATTAACTAAAATTATTCTATTCTTAAAAAATAATAGAATATATATATTATATATTTCTGGAATTTCCTATATGGGACAACCTTACGACACCTATGTATCTGACAAAGTGGGGTGAAGGATTTTATCAAACCTATAACATGTTTATTGAACGTTATTTCATTTGACTTAATGTCTCTATTAAAGGACATGATCTCATGATATTAACCAGAAAAAGATAATTTTCATACAGGGAACCATATTCGATACGGCATACAAGTTTTTAGCATAATTTGTTACTCGCTATGTAAAGCAAAAAAAAAAGTATATTCGAGGCATATACGAGTATCTCGAAAGAAGAATACAAGGAGAGGTGGCTCCTCTTTCTAGTAAAGAGAGACGCTTGTATTTTGGAGGCGTTGAATTTCCCAAAATTGGCATCGATCCATTCGGGGACTCTCTGCTGTGGGATATTTACACGCCTAACCACCATAGTTTCTTGTTTGGGCTAAGAAATAGAAATAGATACGTTTTTATTTAATATATATTACAAATAACATTTGCTGAAAGTCACTCTTATGTATAATTTACTACTGGTTCGAAAAATACCTCTGTCCTGGGAAGAACCAGCAAGAAACCCAGCGGGACATTTTATTTTGAAAAAAAAATATGAACAGTTTACAATTATTTAAGTAACACAATAATTAACAACATAAAAAAAGAGAAATTGCTTGGTAGCGATCACCTCATTGTCAATGGTTGTTATCGTCTATAAATTCCTTAATATTTTAATAACCATTTTAAAACAATCTTTATTTAATAAAGTTTTTAAACTTGGCTGAAGTCAGATTTTAATAGGATTTGATACCGACTCTCTAAATGTTTTTGTTATAATTAGAAGAGAGAAATAATCCACACCAAATGTATATGTAGAAGTCGCATCTCTAATACGCAAATTAATCTATTTCACAGTGTGACCTCCGAATGTGATATATTACGTAATGTACGCATGTCAAATTTCATTTCAACAATGCGATTCGTGTAGTTGCCGCAATTCTGCATAATCCTCGGGATTAATGTACCACAATAGAGAAACAGTCTGCTTTCTCATGATATGTACAAGAGATGAGTTGATCAATATTTGTAATTATACTTAATTGCGTATTTTACCAAATGGAATAAATTACTTATTAATATTGCTTTTTTGCTATCGTTACGTAGTATATTCACGAAAAGCAAAAACTTTTGATAAATAGAAAGATTATTTCCTGCCAATATTTTCGGCTGACTTCTTCTTAACTTTTAAAAGATCGAGTATTCAATTTAAACTAATTCTAACTGCAAGGCAGTTCATCTTTGTCCTCATTGGTTGCATATGACACATATGTAAGCGACAAATATTATTTACTTACAATTAAGGATGACACTAGCCTTAATGATTTTTCAGAACCCTTTCTTACATATGTCTCAACATTGTGAATGGATTGCCGGCTACGATGAAAAACCACTGGAAAGATCGGCGTAAACCTAAATTAATTAAGATGCTTTGGGGTAAATCCGACATATTTTCTGATTAGTTGATAAGATGTATATTTAATAGTTATTTTAAAAAAATCTATCCACGTTTACAGCCAACTCATGTCACTTTTATTTATTGAAGTACATATCCTAATCATTTTGTTATTCTTCTTAATAAAATGTCTTGGCATTGCGTAAATACGACCATTTAAAATTTGAAATATTTTTCTTCTGGGTAAGGTATAATTCCGATATAACGCGGTTTAAAACCGAAAATTCGGTAAAGTGTTCCTTTTTGACTTTCGAGAGAAAGTTTAGATTTATTTTTCGTTCTTCTCCCCTACAAAAAGCATTGATACATACTTTGTGTTTCTAATTTAACTATATTTTGCTCACTTGAATTTTCGGAATCACCCCACAGAAAGTTTAGTGTAAAATTATCTTTTATTGGCAAAAAGATCTTATGACGGTACAACCATTCTGTTTATGCCGTATGAAAAGTAGTACTGTGCTTGCCAATCCGCCAGCCACGTACCAACTAAAGAGGTTCTCTGTTGAACACATGCTTGTTCGGTCCTTACGACCGGAGAAGTATGTGTTCAACAGAGTAGACTTTTGCGAAATGACGAAAACACACCGTTATAATTTTATCGAACAATGTTTTTTTTACCTAAGCGTAAAAACTGTTCGTTATGTATAGTGTTGACACTTAAACCGGCAATGCCTGTGAAGATAGCACAGCACTTACCTTCCGCTGAACCACCACTTAGCAACAGATGGGATAGTCAATAATTGAAAAACCACATTAAATACTGTTATTTTATTATGAAATTACGTGTGTCAAAGGGAAATGTTTGAATATAATCTGAGAGCTGGCGACAAATTTTGTGAAGGTCCTTTGGGCAAGTTGAAATTGTGAAAAAATATAATTTCGTCAATTGGCGAATCCAGTCCCGCGCGTCTGGCAGAGCGTTTGCGGTAACTTCATTACTGCGCAGCATATAACATATGCAAAAAAAAATTCAAAAAATCTTTTTGGCAACTTGATTTCTTTTTTATCTTTTAATTTAGTTTTTGTGTAATTCAAAAAAATATCCCAGACGTTTTTGTTGGTTATAAAATATTACCAGACCTCTCCAAAAAATTTTTCATAAGTTCTTCTACCGGTGTAGGACCAAACTCTCACAGAATACCAACGTAAAATAGCAGCTTAATGCTGCTGCGTTTGCTATGGTGAGTGTTCTCTTACCGGAGACCCTTTTCGCTGGAAATGAGGCATTCCATCTTAGTTCTCAGGGGTGACAACTCATCTGCATTTTCATTCTTAATCGAGGATAATGTCTATGGGCCACAGCATGGACTTACCATCAGGTGGACTGTGTGCTTTATCACCCATATTCTATAAAAAAAGAACCGGAAATATACAGGAAACAAGCGGTTTCTCAATAACTATTCACATCGCGAGGAGCTTGGGCCCCCATCAGCTGCCGGCATGCCTCCATATGCTACCTTTCTCGTTCTAATAGCCGCGGATTAGACTTTTTTGTCGTATTCATTTGTAAACTTTATTCACGTCTGGACTATTAAATTTGTCTGGCGATTTGCAGGTATTATAAAAATTACTTAATAAATACGTGATTAAAATTTGAGATTATGAAATATATTTTATTAAAACTCCCAAAATATATAATTTTGGGAGTTTTAATAAAATATTTTTGGAGAGGTCTGATAATACTTTATAACCGACAAAAACGTCTGGGATTTTTTTAATTACATAAATACTAAATTAAAAGATAAAAAAGAAATCAAGTTGCCAAAAAAACATTTTATTGGATTTATTTTTGCAAATGTTATATCTGCGCAGTAACGAAATAACAGCAAACGCTCTGCCAGAATCCCGGGACTGGATTCGCCAATTGACGAAATAATATTTTTTTACAATTACAACTTGCCAAAACGACCTTTCCAAAATTCGTCGCCAGCTCTCAGACTATAGTAATTGAAGATTCATATATTTTCACTAGCTGTTCCCCGCATTTCGCTCGCGTGGAATTTATTATGATTGGATTTTTACCTAATCCTAATCGTTTTTCTAAAATAAAAGTAGCCTTAGTCCTTATAACATCAGCTGTGAAAAATCGTTCAGCCGTTTCGGAGATTAGCCGGAACAGACACGCTCTCAGAAACATTTTAAAAAGTGTTTTTTTTTAATTCTAAGTACTGTATATACTTTCATATGCATTTAGTAAAAACGCTACACAATATGTCGATGACACTTAACTATTATACTTTGTCCAACTAAGATTTATTACGTTATTATTAGTAAGAAAACTATAATTTTTGGTAATTGTATTTTCGGTATTAGTACATCATTACATAATATCACTTTACATTATTTTATTTAGATTAGACGCTGCTCTTATTAAATCATCGCCATTTTTGAACAAGTTCGTGCTTATATTTCAAAATAATATAACTGTTGATAAATTTAACAGATTTTAACAAAACAAACCGTCCAAGTCCGGGTCGGTCTCGCCCATAACGGAACCCGCCTAAGACAGCGCCTTTTAATTTTCAATTTATTTTAATTTTTATTATTTGTGGCTACAGAAATACACATTCTGTGAAAATCTCACCTGTCTACCTATTATTTTTTATATACATATATATACTGGATTCGCCAATTGACGAAATTATATTTTTTCACAATTTCAACTTGCCCAAAAGACCTTCCCAAAATTTGTCGCCAGCTCTCAGATTATATTCAAACATTTCCCTTTGACACACGTAATTTCATAATAAAATAACAGTATTTAATGTGGTTTTTCAATTATTGACTATAAGGGTCACTTATCGGGATAAAAACTATTCTATCTCTCAAGTTGGACCAAACTGCACACAGTCTGCAATTTTTTTTTGAAATCGGTTCTATCTGTTGAATACTTACAGCAACACGTGGTGGTTATACTACTAAATTGTAGCTTATATTAAACGTTTGTATTTTTAACATAGCGCCATCTATTAAATATTTACTTAATCCAGTCAACAGATATCGTCATCTGACAGAATCGTTTGGAGCTAACAGATAATTGTGACTGTCAAATAATAGAGAAATAATTTTCAATAAAATAATATTGTATTGCGACTATAAATTGAGATGTAAGCTATCCTATCTTTTAAGTTGGACCAAACTGCACATTGACCAAAAATTTCATTGAAATCAGTTCAGTAGTTTAGGAGTCCATCGCGGACAAACAACGTGACACGTACTTTTTATATATAAAGATATATATATATATACAGGTTGCTTCAAAAAAATGTATACACACTTTGAACTTCCATAGAAAATTTATTTACCGTTCTACAAAGTTAAATTTCAGGAAAATAGAAAGCTGAAAGTCCAATGTAAATGAAACATAAATAACAAATGTTCCACCACCGATTGTCTGATGATGTCACCACAGATTCTGCACATCGTATCAAAACGACCAATGAGATTTCTCTACACACTGCTTGAATCTCATTCCAAAGAATGTCTAGGTTACGTGGTTTACGTTTGTACACCTCATCTTTTACTGTGCCCCACAAGAAGAAATCCAATGGTGTAAGGTCTGGAGAGCGTGCTGGAAACTCGATTAGCCCCCTGCGTCCTATCCACTGGCCCGACAAATTTTGATCCAGGTAAGCTCGTACGTCCCTGTGATAGTGCGGCGGAGCACCATCTTGTTGAAAATAAAAATCATCATAACCGTATAATGCACGAATGGCAGGAAATATGGAATCAGCAAGCGTTGTTAGGTAATTAATACCAGTTACAGTGCCTTCAAATCGAAAAGGTCCAATGAGTCCCCTTGAAGACAAACCGCACCACACATTTATACCAGGCAAATTTACAGCTTTTTCAATTGTAATGTGAGGATTTTCTTCACCCCAGTAAACACAATTGTGCCTATTGACAGTTCCATTAAGTTTGAATTGGGCTTCATCCGACCAAATGATGCTACCCATAAATCCCGGTTCACGTATCACCATCTCCTGAATCCATTCACAAAATTGCAACCTTCGATCTGGATCGTCGTCATTTAGCTGTTGCACCAGCCTTGGAATGTAAACACGATACTTGCCTCTCTTCAGAATGCGTAGCACGCTGCTAGCACTTACATCACTTTCACGTGCCCCTTGCCTTGAAGATTTGTTAGGAGAGCGTTGAAACAGTTCCAAGACTGCCGTTGATGACTCATCACTTGTAGCTGTTCGAGGCCGACCTGAATGACCTTTATGCACATCACACACTGTTCCATGAACTTCGAATTTGTCTCGTATGCGTGTAATTGTTAATCTTGAAGGTGGTTCTGTATCATACTCCCTTCTCCACTGTCTTTGAACTTCATTTACATTCTCAAACTTCCAGTACCACTTAATAACCTGCTTACGTTCTTCAAAACTCAAACGTACGTCCCCCATGTTGATATTACAAGTTCCAACTGATAATATAACATAGAGGGACGATTATGCTGGCACCTATATAATATTAAATGGCAAATATAACATTAGCCTTGTAGAGCGGAAAAACTACAATAGTTTAAAGTGTGTATACATTTTTTGAAGCACCCGGTATATTCATATATAGAAACAGAAACAGAAACAGAAACTTTTTTATTCAATATAGATTATAAATAATACTTGTTGAGTCACTCTTTTGTATAATTACCACTGGTTCGAAAAAAAACCCTGTGTCCTGGGAAGAACCAGCAAGAAACCCAGCGGGACTTTTTTTTTAAATAACAGCTTACAATCATGTATGTTATACAAATTAACAACACAACAAATTAGAAATAGCTTAAGAGTGATCACATCACTTCCAGGGGTTATTATCATCTATAGATTCTTTAATATTATAATAACCCTTTTTATACAAACTTAGTTTAATAAAGTTTTTGAACTTTGAGCAGATCAAATTTTGTATATTTTCTGGAATTTTGTTGTAAAAGCGTTACATCGCCCCAAGAATGAATTACTGACTCGATGGAGTCGAGTAACTGGTACTACTAGCTTGTGTCTGTTCCTAGTATTTACAGAATGAATATCACTTATTTTTGTAAAATTACTTTTATTTTTGTGTACGTACATTACATTTTCATAAATGTATTGAGAGGCCAAAGTTGATTTATTAATTTCCTTAAATTTTTGTCGCAGCGACTCTTTAGGCTTTAAATCATAAATTGCTCTTATGGCCCTCTTCTGCAAAACAAATATAATTTCAGTGTCAGCTGCGTGTCCCCATAGCAAAATACCATACGACATTATGCTATGGAAATGGTTAAAGTAAACTAGTCTAGCTGTTTGAACACTAGTTAGACTTCTAATCTTTTTTACGGCATATGCTGCAGAACTAAGTCTGCTTGCTAGTTTTGATATATGGGGGCTCCATTGAAGCTTCGCGTCTAGTGTGATTCCAAGAAAAATGGTGGTATTTACAAGACTCAGTTTATCCTCATTAAAAATAACATTAGTATTTAATTGTTTGACATTTGGAGTCATAAATTTCATACATTTCGTTTTAGTGCCATTTAAATGCAAATTATTAACATTGCACCAATTTACTAATTTAGATATAGCATTATTTACTTCGTCATATTTTAGCAATTGTCGACTTAATTTGAAAATTAAAGAAGTGTCATCTGCAAATAATACTATATCATGGTTACCTACTATGTAAGGTAAGTCATTAATGTATACAAGAAACAGAAAGGGGCCGAGAATTGAGCCTTGAGGCACGCCCATCTGTACCATCGACCCGGAAAAACTCATACTGTTAATGACAACTTTTTTGCGTTCTCTTACTTAAATATGAAATAATTAATTTAAGAGCATCACTTCTTACACCGTAGTGTTGAAGTTTCCTGATTAATGTTTCACGGTGAATATATATATATATATATACATATATATATATATATATATATACCTAGTCAGGTCATAAATTCTGTCACATGTTTAATATAAAATAATTGAAAGAAGTTTATTCATTATGTAGCCATTTATATACCAAAATGAACTTTACAAAATATAGCTTCTTATGACTCTAAAGTTTATTCAAAATGACCTCCGTGATTTTGAATACAGGCCTTCAATCTGCGCGGCCAGTCGTCTATCGCAGCACGAACGAGGTCCATGTCAATATCGGCGGCTGCCTTAATCAAGGATGACTTGAGTGACTCAAAATTGGGATGAGGCTTTGAACACGCCTTTTCCTCTAAGTAATGCCATATCTTGTAATCTAACGGATTCAAATCTGGACTGGAGGAGGGCCAGTCTTTGTGCCGGATGAAGTCGATTTCACGCGCCGCCAGCAAGTCTTGTGCGCTCTTCGCTCTATGAGCTGGCGCTGAATCTTGTTGGAATACCCAGTGCCTGTTATTGAACGTGGTATGAGAAACAGGTTCCACAAGGTTCGTCAGGACTGTATTTTGATACACAACTGCATTCGTTTTTACACCTTTCTCACAAAAATGCACCTCTGTTAAGCCCCAATAAGAAACTCCCAACTCTACCATGAGCGAGGATGGAAAATGTCCTCGTTGGACACGCGGAATACGGTTGCTCGCTTTTTCACTACTGTATGCGTACACCTTATCATTTTGTTTGTTGTAGCTCTCTTCTACGGTAAAAATTTTTTCATCCGAAAAAAGAATTTCCCGATATTTTTTTCCCGCGTACCGCTTCAACAAAGCGCGGCATCTCTTCAGTCTCAAGTCCATTAGACGAGCATTCAAACGATGTCCTCTTTTTCTTCGATATGCCTGAAGCCCTATGTCTTCATTTAACACCCTTTTCACCGTTGTTCTGCTGAACCCCATCTGAAGGGCCAACAGTTTCTGCTTACTTTTGGGATTTCTTTGAATTCGCGCCTTCACAGCTTTTATCACTGCTGGAGTCCTAACAGACCGAGGGCGACCACTTCTTGACCTGTCATCTACACTAGAGTCTTCATTGTATCGTTTGATGGTACGATAAACGAATCATTTGGTTATATTCAAATTTTTCAGTATGTCAAAAATTTGAATTGGCGCGTAACCGCAACGATGCAACGCAATAACTGCAACACGGTCTTCTTTAAGCGTCCACTACATATTTAAAAATGAGTAAAATTCTAAAAAGTATACAGTTTTATTTTCATGAACAATTCGAAATTCGAATTCATTAAACTTTTTTGTGGCCAGCATTCTAAAAGAAAAGTTTTTACTGTGTGACAATACTTATGACTTGACTGTGTATATATTGTTATGGATCATGAGATGAGATACAGCCCGCTGACGGACGGACGGACGGACGGAGGGACAGTGGAGGCTTAGCAATAGGGCCCCGTTTGTAACCTTTCGGGTACGGAAACCTAAAAAGAGCAAATATTACTTAAGTATATAGAGGCCCTTATAAGTTTCTTTTTAAAGTTTTTGCGTCTTTGCCAAAGTTTGAAGAAACCTCTTTAACTAGCGTAATAAATGTCCAACTACGGAAACGCAAGGTCCGCTGCTGTGGTGATGCCTTAAATGTTTAGTTCTAAACATTTAAAGAGTTAAGTTTAAGTTAAGTTAAGTTAAGTTAAAGAGGTTTCTTCAAACTTTGGCAAGAGTAAAAAAGTATTTTTTTATACATTTCTTTATACATAATTGAGGATTTTTAAAACCTTTAAAAACTCATAACTCGGAAAATATTAACTTTATCGTAAAACGTCATAGGACTTTTTTATTTATATTTTGCCAAGTAATATACAGGGTATTTTTGGAACGCTCCCGAAAACTAAGACAGGCGACAGCACCAAGTATACCTTTGATCATGGGTCACAAATAAATTTGATCCTGATGAAAAAAAAATCATATTTTTACAACGTTTTATTAGCTTTATTCACGCGCCATCATGTTAGTACAGCTAAATGAAACGATAATTTCATTAAAAAAATTATGAAAATACTGAAACATAAAACCAGCAGTGAAAACTGAATTGATATCACCTGACTAATGGAGGTTAATGTACGCGCGAAGGGTGAATAAAGAACGCTGGCCTTGAACTTGGGCATTGAGCGATTTATCACATATTGGTACGAAGTGGGCGCGACGGGGGAACGATCCGCCAGTATTACTGTGCCTGCATGCTATTGGTTCCCGCGCTTTGTTCGCTCCAAAAATACAGTCGCATACACAGCTTACTTTGCGACTCGCGACGATGTTTTAAAAAGGAAGGAAAGAAAAATTATTTATATCTATTGTTTTATGACTAAACTAGTAAACGAAAAGGTAAATATGATAGGAGAAGGTGAATGGGGAAAATTGTGCAGTAAATTTAAAAGTGTTGAGGAAGAATACCGAAAAAATTACCATGTGACCGACCTGATGACGGAAGCTCAAGCGAAGATGAAAGTGATGATGAAGTAGCATCCCGTAACACCAACACACCTTCAACATCTGGCTTCCATGTGACCCAAGACGACATAATGGACGGCGTGCCACCCTTACCTTAAGTTTTCTTGTTACAAACTACTTTATATTTTACGATAGAAATAACAAATAATGCTCAAGTAAACATTATCCATTTTTAATTCCAAGTTAGGCACCTATTATGATTCTACAATACAACAATAAATTACTTACTATAATATTATAAAACAATATCCCAATACCATGTAGTACTTTAGAACGCGACTGTAACCTCCCTCCACTGGACCTGTATCTAGCTCGGTGCGAAACGATGTAACCCGCCCGGCTCGTGTCACGCTGTGACGCAGTAGGTTTCAGTTTTGTCGATTTGTTTATTAAATTGTGATTACGTGTTGGTATTATTCTTGTTCGTTTTTTGTTTTAATAATGCTTAACGCGTACGTTTATAGTGATTGTAAATACGACAACATGTTATGTATCGGAACCTTGGTACACGAAGTATCGCTAAATAAATTGTTAAGACGTCGGGATGGAACAAGTGTGTCATACTGTGCAGTGCACAAAGTGTTGAAGCGTAACCGAATGCGCCCATACAAATTGCACAAAATGCAAGCTTTAGTTCCCGGCGATCACGACCGCCGACGAGTTTTCTGCCGTTGGTTATTATACCAGCAACAACGTGTGGCTGGTTCCATTGAGCACATTATCTGGACGGATGAGTCGACATTTACCAGAAACGGCCTGTGGAACCGAAGAAATACACACGTGTATTCAGAGTTTAACCCGCACGCTGTTCGACAAACCGGGCACCAAACCCGATGGTCGGTTAACGTATGGGCAGGTTTATTTAAGGATCGCATACTGGGACCAGTGTTTCTGGCACAGCGACTGAATGGACAGCGATACCTAAACTTTAAAAATGAACAGTTGACAGACATTTTAGACGACCTATCGTTGGCTGAATATCGCCGCACATGGTTCCAGTATGATAGTGCCCCTCCACATGTCGTGAGGTTCGTCCATGAGCGCCTCAATGAGCTTTTTGATGATCGCTGGATTTGGTGGACTAGGACCACACGCTTAGCCACCTCGCGCACCAGATCTGACCCCGTTAGACTTCTTTCTGTGGGGTATGTGAAACAAAGGGTTTTTAATCGTGAGTGTGATAGTGCTGACAAAACTACAAAAGGATCGTGGATGTTTTCGACAAACTACGTACGGACTGTGTCGAAAACCACACGATGATGCCCCGCCTCCATGAGGAGACGCAACACCGAGCCCAAATCTGCCTTGAAATGAATGGAGCACAATTTGAGCCGCATCTCATAAGACCACGGAGGATTTAGAGCGGTAAGCTGTTTCATAACTAATTTTTTAAAAAAACTTAGTACTGAACTAATCTGAATACATACATAACTGAATACATGAGAATAATAAACATACCTACACGATGAATAAAAACGCATGACTCTAACCTTGGTTACATTTCATTTATGTATTTTTTCATTAGCGGGAAATCGAACCAGTTATTTGGGTTATTTAACCTGTAAATTCGGATTAAAATGGCTACGTGGAGACAAGTACAGTGGCAAAATAGTAGGTTAAGTAGATAAGTTAGGTATTTAGACAAGTGTTGTAAATTATTAGGTATTGTGGTATGGCCCGCTAGTTGCGGACCGCGCGAATTTGCGTTCGCGCGTACATTAACCTTTAATCAGCTGATATGAATTCAGTTATTCCACTGCTGGTTTTAGGTTTCAGTATTTTCATGATTTTTTTTTAATGAAATTATCGTTTCATTTAGCTGTACTAACATGATGGCGCGTGAATAAAGCTAATAAAACGTTGTAAAAAGATGATTTTTTTTTCATCAGGATCGAATTTATTTGTGACCCATGATCAAAGGTATACTTGGTGCTGTCGCCTGTCTTAGTTTTCGGGAGCGTTCCAAGAATACCCTGCATAAAAATATTGTTTATACTTTATTCTTTTTCTTTATGCATTTTAATGGGTCAAAAGTATCCGATATTGAGATTTTTCAAGTCAAAAATTCATAGCTTTGAAGATATTAACTTTATCGTAAAAATTCACGGGACTTTTTTATTCGTGTTTTATCAAAGAATATAAAAAAAAACACTCCCGTTTGAAAATAACAATTCAACTTTAAACAATACCTACGGCACCGTGTTGCCCCTATGGCAACATGCATTTATATAATTAGTAGGACAATTTGAAAGGAATCGCATAAAAAAAAATGATGTGGAATAAATAGTTTTCGGTACTCATGCGCCTATTCCTCCTGGACTATGTCTACATATTTGGCATTGCGGTAGGTACGCCTTGCCCACTCCCGTTGTTTAAATTCGCGAACGTGTTAAACTTATCCAAAATAACAATTTATGCCCGACGAAAGATTGACAGCCACTGGAAACTACAATGGAAAAGTAGTTCGATAGTCTATTAATTCGTAACTAACCCTGAGGGGTATTTCCGAAAAAAAACCAAAACGATAGCTGGCTAATCCTAACCTATAAAATAAGGCTTTAAAAACGATTATCTATCATAAAATCAAACAACCGTTAAGATTATTTAGCAAGTTCCTAAGATAAAGTAATTCCGAAAAACCGAAAATAGTTGAAAATAGCTGTTTCCACCGAAAAGTTAACTTTGCACGCGCACTATTGAGCTTAGCTCCTTGAAACGACTGAAGCGAGGGAGACAAATCAAAATGTCGACTAGAGTAAAGTTACCAGAGCAAAAATATTGCCTATTTAAGTCGTAATTTGTAGATATCGGAATTCCCCCATTACTGTAATAACCCCAAAGCACCTTACCACAGTTTTCATACCATAATTTCTAATATCAGTTCAGTTAGAAACAAACAATTTGTAGTCAAAAATTAATTTATGCTAGAACCTATTTTAATTCTGGAAATATCTAAAACCACTATATACGTCACTTATGTACAGGCACTCGTTAACGACATAAGTAATTTTTTTATGGAAGAGGAGGTAAACGAGTATACAGCTCACCTGATGGTATGTGATCATTATCGCCCGTGAACATCTACAACAGCAGTGAAATTGTAGATGTATTGTCGGCTTTTTAGAAAGAATTAGGCTCTTTTCTAAAAGGTCCCTAAGTCATATCGGTCCGCAAAAATCGCTGGTGACAGTAACTTCCACAGTGTGGTGTACAAGCAGATGTGGCATTTAGCAGCTGAAATTAATCCGAGTAAAAACTCTGAGCACTTCCCGTGGTATATGCGATAGAAGATGCACAGAGATATAACGTCTCTTCACAAGGCCAATAAATTAAGCCTATCGGAAAGAACTTAGTCATCCACGATTCGGGCTGCTCTCGGTCGAAGGCTGTAAAGTAGAAGGAGAGTCCTAGCCCAGAGATGAGAACCTAAAACTTTCATCTTTTTTTCTCCAGGCGCAAAATTTTTACTAACTCGCTCTTTAAACCAAAAATGATAGAAGTGTAGCCAATTCAGATTGTTTGAAAACGACGTACATACATACATACATATAATCACGCCTCTTTCCCTTAGGGGTAGGCAGAGACCACTTCTTTCCACTTGCTACGATCCTTACATACTTGTTTCGCTTCGTCCACTTTCATTATTCCCTTCATACATGCTCTACGGTTTAGGGTACTCTTAACCTGGCCTTTTTTCAAGACGTCCCTAATTTGGTCTAGAAATGTCCGCCTAGGTCTACCCCTTCCAACACTTTCATTCACACTCGCCTTATACACTTTTTTCGTCAATCGTTCTTCATTCATTCTCTCGACGTGGCCAAACCATCTCAGCATACCTTTCTCAATTTCTGTCACTACATCTTCTTTCAGACCACAACGTTTCCTTATCTCACTATTTCTTATCCTGTCACTCAGTTTAACTCCTATCATACTTCTTAATGCTCTCATCTCAACTGCATTTATTCTGCTTTCATGTTTCTTCTGCCATACCCAAATTTCACTTCCGTACATGAGTGTCGGAACCAGCACCCCCTCATGCACAGCCAAAAGAGCCTTGTTAGACACCTTCCGACTGCTCATAAAGGAGTGCAAAGCTCCATTCACCATGTTTCCTGCATTCACTCTTCTTTCGATATCACTCTCACACTTTCCATCTCTTGTAAACTTTGACCCCAGATACACAAACTCTTTCACCTGTTCAATTTGTTCATCTTCAATCACGATATTGCAGTCTGTCACTGCCTCATATTTTTCAAACACCATCACTTTCGTCTTTCTTACATTCATTTTCATTCCCTTTCTAACAAAAGCTCCACTCATAGCAGTTACCATCTACTGCAACTCCTCGGCCGAAGACGCAAGTAATACTTGGTCATCAGCATAGAGAAAACATTTGACGAGTAACTCATTCATTCTCAACCCACTTTCATTCGCTTTTAAATCTGTCAAAAAATTGTCCATGAACAGATTAAACAGCCACGGTGACGCTACACATCCCTGTCTAACACATTTTTCGATATTAAACCATTCAGTGTATGCCCCGTTTATCCTTACACAAGCACTAGAATCCCTATAAAGAGATTGCAATGCTTGTATGAGGATACTGCTCACACCGTTCATGGACAGTGCTAACCACAATTCATTCCTCACCACTCTATCATAGGCCTTTTCTAGATCTACGAAGGCGCAGTAGACTTTCTTGTTTTTAGCCAAACACTTTTCGGCTATGCACCGCAAGGAAAAGACCTGATCCGTACATCCCATTCCCTTTCTAAATCCCGCTTGTGCATCCCATACTTTCTTTTATTATAATAGATATATTTAAAGTTATTATATAGTTAAAGTTATTTTATCTATAATAGATATATTAGCACCTTATCTAGCCACTATATTTAATATAAGCGTCGAATCTGGTGTGTTTCCTGATTTAATGAAACATAGTAAAGTCATACCTATATTTAAATCTGGTAGTACAATAGACCCCGCCAATTTTAGACCAATTTCTGTACTACCAACATTAAGTAAAATTTTTGAAAAAATTATTTTAGATCAGATGTTAAGTTTCTTTAATATTAATAAATTGCTACATAAAAATCAATTCGGTTTTACAAGGGGTCGCTCGACAACTGACGCTGGAGTTGAGCTTATTAAACATATTTTTTGTGCATGGGAGAATTCAGAGGATGCTTTGGGTATATTTTGTGACCTTTCCAAGGCCTTCGACTGTGTTCACCATGAGACATTAATCAGGAAGCTACAGTACTATGGTGTCAAGAACACAGCGCTTAAACTTATTATTTCATATTTAAGTAATAGAAAGCAGAAGGTTATTATCAATGGTAAAAGTTCTTCTGGGTCACCTGTACTAATGGGTGTTCCTCAGGGCTCGATTCTCGGCCCATTCCTGTTTCTGGTGTATATTAATGACTTACCTCACCTTGTAGGGGATAGTCATGATATAGTATTATTTGCTGATGATACTTCCTTGATTTTTAAACTTAAACGTCAATCATTTAAATGTGACGAAGTGAATAATGCTATATCAAAATTAGTGCATTGGTTTAACGTTAATAATCTGCATTTGAACGGAAATAAAACTAATTGTGTTAAATTTACAACAACGAATGTTAAAAATCTGAATACCAATGTGTTTTTAAATGGGGAGGAATTGAGCCCTGTTGTATCCACTGTTTTTCTTGGCATCACTCTTGACGCAAAGCTTCAGTGGGGCCCCCATATATCCAAATTAGCAAGCAGACTAAGTTCTGCAGCCTATGCTGTAAAAAAGATTAGAGGTCTCACTAGTGTCGAGACAGCTAGATTAGTTTATTTTAGTTATTTCCATAGCATAATGTCTTATGGGATCTTGCTATGGGGAAATGCGGCTGATTCAGAAACTATTTTTGTTTTACAGAAGAGAGCCATTAGAGCTATTTACAATCTAAAACCGAGAGAGTCTCTTAGAGATAAATTTAAAGAAATTAATATATTAACTTTGGCCTCTCAGTATATTTACGAAAATTTAATGTATGTTCACAAAAACAAAGATAGTTTTAGTAAAAAAAGTGATATACATTCTGTAAACACTAGGAACAAACACAAGCTAGTGATGCCAGTTTCTCGACTCCACAGAGTCAGTAATTCATTCTTGGGGCAATGTATATGCTATTACAACAAGGTCCCGGAAAGTGTACAGGTTCTCTCTATTACCAAGTTTAAATGTTTTATTAAGCTGAAACTGTATAAAAAGGGTTATTATAGTATAAATGAATACATGGTTGATAATAACCCCTGGGAATGAGGTGGTCGCTTCCAAGCAGTTTCTAAAATCAATTTTGTAAATAGTTCGTAATCATTTATATTGTAAAATTTATTTAAAAAAAATGTCCCGCTGGGTTTCTTGCTGGTTCTTCCCAGGACAGAGGGTATTTTTTCGAACCAGTGGTAAAGTAAAAAATGACTTTCAATAAGAATTACACATGTAATGTATATTGAATAAAAATTATTCTATTCTATTCTATTCTATTCTATTCTATTCTATTCTATTCTATTCTATTCTATTCTATTCTATTCTATTCTATTCTCGTCTGTTTCATTCACAACCCTTTCAATCAACACTTTCGCATACAATTTACCGACAACGCTAAGAAGGCTTATACCACGGTAATTTATGCAGTCCTGCCGAACGAAAACGACGTGAACGAAAATATTGTAGAACTGTAATGTTCGCAAAATCGGTTAATAATATTTCTATGTGATGCCCTGCTACTCTGCCTCTCCATGGTTCCAATTATGGTGCTTAACTTTGATATCTTGATATCTTTTAGTGAGAAAAGATTTTAGTGTAGCGCTCATCATTCGCTCATGTTTGGACATTTGTGATTTTTATTTTATTTTAACAACTTCTTATTTTGCTCACAAAATTTGGGAGCACCAGTAAAGGTGTTGCGGCCCTGATGTACGAATAAATAAGGATGATCCATTGGACAGGATACGGTAGCGAAGCTCTCATACAAGCTGAGAAGGCCTGCTTTCCCTATTAATAATAATATCAACTAATAAAATAACTCGTAAACTGTTTCAAAGCGCTCCTTTGTTCTACACAGGTCATGACCTCGTAGCCTTATTATGTAACGTCAACACTTGGCAGTCACAAAAAAGGAGTTGAGTTGAGCAATCAGTCGTCTCTCTCGCACGCGTGGGCTTTTTAGAAGACGATCGCTCCCTTTCTAACCTGTGGCAAAATGTTCTATAATGATATATAACTACGATTGTTTATATAGCAATCAGTATGGAGACCAGAAGCCAGACTTTCAGTGTGAAGTTGTCGACCGTGGGGGCGTGCGTTTGCAAAGTTCACTTCACAACTTCATATTCCAATGTTTACTCTGTGTGTTTATGGAGCAAATGAAATTCGCAACATTGAGTTGGAAATTTAAACTTTTTTATAGATTTTAGTGAAAATGGAGGATAATAATGTTTTTTTGTGATGAATTGAAGTGTGTTAAAGTGCTAATCGGCGAGGAAAAGGTAAAATCGAAAAAGAAATAAGGTAATTTTTTATAAAACTGCTAAAACCAACAAAAACATATCTTGGGCTGGCCCTAGTTTGCAAGCCCTAGCTTCGCCACTGATAGCATATTCATTTATATTAATTACTTGAACTTATTTTAGAGACATGTTAAATGAACTAAATTGGTATTGCTACGGATTGACGTAGTTCTTAATTCAACTTAAAATAACTTCACAAACACACTGACGCTGCAATATAGCACAATCACATAAGTAAAGAAACTGTACAGAGGCAAAGCTTCTAAGGAGCGGTCAATATTTTTACTTATTTTGGTAGGGTTGGCACAAGCGGATAAAATTAAGTAAACAAAACTTTTATCATTTTTTATTGTATACTTAAGATAGTATATTTTTTATAAACTTCTAAAAATTATTATTCTAAAAATTCTAAATATTATACTTCTTAAATCTTTTTCTTCAAAAATTTGTTGTTCTTTTTAAGTAAATAGTAAATTATTAATTTAATGTAAAGTTTTTTTTTAAACAATTTATTGGAAAGCACTTGCATGGCATAACAAATATAGTTAAAAAACCCAAAAGTGCACACCACATGAGCTGTTCATTAAATTTTAGTGATAACAAAACAGAGAAGCTGATCGACTTTCATTAATAACTTTTAAACGCTGTTTATTTCAATAACAAAAATCAATTGGGATCCTCCTTAGAAGTTATGGAATCTTATTTAATACTATATATCTCAATCTATTGCTTACATTTCTATTAAGCGAGAAGACTCACTGACGCATAGACTAACGGACGGCAGTTCATATATTTTTTCAATTAGATTTTTTGTTATGTAATCTTTTTTTATATTCTACTAAGCCAGCGCTTATCTACGATCTCGCTGATGGTAAGTGGTGATGTAGCCTAAGATAGTGCAGCGCACTGACTTAACAAAATCCTATTCACTCTTGCCTTGAAGACACCCACACTGTAATGGGAAGGAAAGACATATGCTGGCAACTTATTCCACTCCTTTGCTGTACGCATGATGAACGACATGGCGAACCGTTTGGTTCGAATGCGTGGTAAGTCAACACCGAAAAGGTGGAGACTGGCCGAACGTCTGGTTGTCCGATGGTTGAAGGGAGAGGGTGGAATCAAATTATATGATTCCTGCGCATTCCACGCATCCTGTAGAAAACCGAAAGGCTGGCTACTTTACGTCTGTGTTCGAGACTGGTTAGATTGATTTTTTTGCACGCCCTTCCATTGAGACCAGAGCTGCTAGGTGACATTTTACCAGCCCATATATGGTAGCAATACTCCATGCACGACCGGACTTGCGCTTTATATAAAGTAAGCAGCTGTCCCGGCGTGAAGTATCGCTGCACCTTTGCAAGGACTCACAGCTTCCTTGCAGCTGCTTTGGCCTTGGGCTCAATGAACCGCTCGAAGTTCAAAGAAGGTTGGCCAAATCGTACCAGACGATGAAACGATGGCGTTACTATATGAAATATTTATTAAAAATATCCTTATTTTTAAGGTCTTTAAACACAAAAAATACCTTTTTAGGTAGCCACAAAAAAGTTATCCTTTTATTTTTGTTTTTGTAACTGTTCCGAAATTATTTAAAATAGTGGTTTCTAAACGCAGTGGAACGCACCTAATGACGATTCATTTCACGTTTTTTTGAGCTTGATACCAGAGTCATTTCTTAGATCCACGAGTGGAATTCTTCAATAATAGTACATATTTACATACCTACTTATTTTATTACACTAACACAAACCATCACACAGAATCGTACATCATAATACAAATCTAATTCTTATTTTAGATCACTGAAGAAGATTACATATGTGATGCTAACTTCAAAAGTATTGTTGACGTTATTATAAAAATTGTGGCTATTTAGATATGATTTTAAAACGAGATGGTGTTTACAACATAAAAACAAAGCAATCTAGCTATAGTTTGTTTTGGGACATGAAAAACAAAAATCAAGTCCAGCTCCTATAGAAATTTGGCCATTATTCTTTGAGGATATTTTGAACCCTAACAACTGAAGGCGGTCGGTATATTTCAGTGATACATTTCGGAAAGAAAGAGCCAAGGTGAGCTGGCTCCTTTTTGCAGTGAAGAGACACGCTTGTGTTTTGGAGGTGTTGAACTTCACAAGATTGGCATCGCCCCATCCGGAGACTGCCTGTAGTGTGAGATTTACTCGCTCTACCAAAGTTTCTCTTTTGGACTAGATTTGATCACTTTTTTATATTTCATAAGGAATATTTTTTTTAAAATAAAATGTTTCACTTATTAAGTGGCAAAGCTTGCGAAGTCACTTATTGATTTCACGATGTCTGTCCGTCTGTCCGTCTGTCCTTCTGTCCGTCTGTCCGTCTGTCCGTCCGTCTGTCCGTCTGTCCCACGATTATCTCGAGAACGGTTTCGAATTTTCAAATTCTGTTTTCAGCAATCGATACTGATCACCCAGGCATCTGAACCTCCTATTTTGAAACTGATTGCTCAACGGAAACCGTTAGAAACCGCTACAAAGCTGATTGCTTCGCCAATTTGCTATGCTGTTAGCTTGCTAGGTTTATTAGTCTTTACAAAACCCTGAGTAAGAGCACAGGCCGAGCCGGTTGAAAGTAAGTTCTCTCTGTACGTGACAAGCCGCCTGTGCTCACGCACACACGCGCCCCAAGCTGGTAGTAGTGTTATTATCATAGCGCGGTTGTATGAAGCTTTGCCTCTGTACGGTATGGTTTCTGTTACGATATTGTGTTACGGTACGGTGTTCACTTATATCTTGTCCTTACAAAAACTTTACCCTCTTAAACAACAAATGTCATAGAAATATATAAGTTAAAGTTAGTCACAGTAACATGAGGATACGCCATCTTTCTAACGAATCGTGACATTTCATTGATGTCATAATTATAATACTCTATTCTGTAAAAAATCTAATGCAAATTACAAAGCGTTAAAATAAGGTCAATAGCACAACAATAACAAATTTTTTACACCAGTCTTGACTATGGTTATGGGTATATTTTGTCCTCTTTTGCTTGAAGCTGACTCTCAATATACAAGAGCCGTTCCTGACTTTTAAAAAATGCTGAGGATTTGCTTAAGTTGAAGTTCTACTTTTATAAGAACAAAAATTCACGATAAATTTTTGCTAAAGCTACATTGACACAGATAATTCATGAGTAGGTATTTCTTTATTATATTTTATCATAAATCCAAAGAAATATTACCTTCGTTAATTAATGATCAAACTTTGTAATTTTTTATCTAATAAATCATTTCTTGAAAAGGTTTACAAATCCCACCAGCCAAGTTAATAACCCTTGTCAATCTAAAATGTTTGGATTATTTTCTATTAATTTGTGAAACAAAAAGTTGTAGCTGGCCTTTTATTGCTATACTGTTAAGTGAATTCAAGGTATATAACAAACGCCTAATTTGAGGAGTGCTCGCAGGAAATGTTCGAACTAATTTCAGCCGCTTAATTTCATCATCACATATGCTGACAAAATTCGCGATTCCATACCATCTGGATAACTGGCGGTTTACCACTGTGCGATTTACCAGAAGTTTCCTTCCTCTTACAACTTCTCTGTGGAATCGGCTACTACCAGCAATTTTTCCGGACCGATACGACTTAGGGACCTTTAAAAAAGAGCCTACTCTTTTTTTAAAGGCTGGCAACGCATAGACATGTATGCATAGATTGGTGTTGCTGTTGTTCATGGGCAGCGGTAGTCTCTTTCGATCGGATGAACCGCATGCTCGTTTGACACCTCTTATATAAAAAAAAAACAATCTGTTGAAAATATTATAATAAGCAGCGGCCTTGATAAGATATGATAAGAATGTAGTACAAAGATTGTGTCCTTTCACAGTTTATGGGACGGATAATGTTTAGAGTAGAGTTCGGGAAATAACTTTAGGTTAATGAGTCAGCTCGTCCTTCTTGTTACAAGTGGCTACTGCAGCCCTTCATCATCATCATCATCATTAAAGCCCTTCACTAGTTCACTGCTGAATACAAGCCTCCCCCAAGGAATGCCATAAAGCACGGTCCTGAGCCACCTGCATTCATCGACTTCCTGTATGTCTTACCAGGTCGTCACTCCTTCTAGTGGGTGGCCGCCCTACACTTCGCCTACCGGTACGAGGCTGCTACTCAAGAACCTTTCATCCCCATCGGTTGTCGGTTCTTCTAGCTATATGGCTGGCTCATTGTAATTTCAGCTTACTAATCAGTTGGGCTATGTCGGTTACTCTGGTTCTGCTGCGGATATCTTAATTTGTAAGTCTAAAAAGCAGAGAAACGCCGAGCATAGCCGTCTCTATGGAGCTATGGCTCGCTGAGCGACCTTGAGTTTCCTCATACGGTCAGCAGTGAAGGACTAGGTAAGTCCAGCTTCAACGGATTCAACTCGACTGGGCAGCGTTCGGGAGGTTACGACAAATATACTTGTTAGGGATACCTCAAAACCTGAAAACAAGATTATACAATCAGTGCGTGTTGACAGTGATGACTTATGGATCTAAGACGTGGTCGTTCAATGTTTTTAAAAAAAAATAAATAAAATAAAACTAAAACTTTAAAATTACTGCAAATAATACAGATGTACTGTCGCCTCAGAAGATTCAGAGTTATGCTGTCGCAAGCCATAATGAAGAAATATTGAGGAAAACGTAACCACGTCTAAATGGATGCAGACTCCGTGCTACAACAGGTCCCATCCGCAGAGATCGTGATACTCGGTGATTTCAACGCCCACCACACTTAATGGCTTGGTTCTCGTTTAACCGATCATGCGGGTAAATCTGTCTATAACTTTGCTTAGGCATATGGTCTAACACAACTGGTTACTTCACCTACGCGGATCCCAGATGTGGAAGACCATGTACCTTCCCTGTTGGACCTTCTGCTGACCTCTCATCCGGACAGATATCAGGTCTCCGTCGATGCCCCTCTGGGCTCTTCGGACCATTGTCTGATCCGGAGTACGGTGCCACTCACGCTCCAATCGCAGTTGCGATCTACAGCTTGCCGCCGTGTTTGGCACTATAGGTCAGCTGATTGGGACGGGATGCGGTCTTTTTTTGCATCCTACCCTTGGGGGCGGGTTTGCTTCTCGCCGGTAGATCCCAGCGTTGTTGCCGATTCTGTTGCTGATGTGGTACTTCAGGGTATGGAACTTTTTATTCCATCCTCTGTGGTGGCCATCGGAGGCAGATCCCAGCCATGGTTTGGTCGCTCCTGTAAAATAGCATCACGCTATAAGCAGGAGTGCTACCGGGCCTGGGCTGACGCATCAACGTCTCGGAATGTAAACACCAGTGCACTTAAAAATAAGTATAATTCCGCCTCCAGGTCCTTCAAAAGCGTCATTGCCAAGGCAAGGTCTGAGCACATCGGTAGAATTGGCGAGAAGCTAGTTCGCCTTCCTTCGGGATCCCGTGCATTCTGGTCTCTCGCCAAGGCTGTCCAAGGGAACTTCTGTCAGCCATCTCTTCCATCTCTGCACAGAGAGGACGACTCACTGGCCCATGCCACAAAGGAGAAAGCCGATCTGTTGACCTCTCTTTTTGCGTCCTACTCGACTCTAGATGACGGGGGGAACACGCCGCCGACCATCCCGCGATGTGAGTGCTCCATGCCGGATGTGCGATTCACACAGCGCTCGGTCCGCAAAGCACTCTTCTCCCTGGACGTCAGCAAGTCGAGTGGGCCCGCTGGAGTCCCTCCCATTGTGCTGAAGACGTGTGCTCCGGAGTTGGCACCGTTTTTAACGCGTCTTTTCCGGTACTCCTACTCCCAAGGCGTAGTCCCGAATTCATGGAAGACAGCTTTGGTGCACCCGATCCCTAAAAAAGGCGATCGCTCAGACCCATACAACTACAGGCCTACCGGCATCACCTCCTTGTTCTCCAAAATAAAGGAAGCCATTATAATCTTCCAGCTCATGAGGTACCTCGAGGATCACCAGCTGATTAGTGACCGCCAGTACGGTTTTCGTCGGGGTTGATCAGCTGGTTATCTTCTAGTCTACTTAACTCATAGATGGGCGGAGGCAGTAGAGTCCAAGGGGGAGGCTTTAGCCGTTAGTTTGGACGTAGCGAAGGCCTTTGATCGGGTCTGGCACAAAGCGCTTCTTTCGAAGCTTCCTTCCTATGGGCTTCCCGAGAAATTGTGCAAATGGATCACCAGTTTCCATGTTGATCGGAGCATCAAGGTCGTAGTAGACGGTGCATGCTCTGATTTCAAGCCTATCAATGCTGGTGTTCCACAAGGCTGCGTGATATCACCAACGCTGTTTCTCCTGCATATCAATGATATGTTGCTAACTGGCAGCATTCATTGCTATGCAGACGGCATCACTAGTGATGCCTTATATACCGACCGTGCCAATATTTCTCGGGAAAACGTCGGCGAGTACCAGGACAAACTTGTGTCTGAAGTCGAGTCTTTGCTTAATAAAGTCTCGGATTGGGGCCGACTAAATCTAGTCCAGTTCAGTCCCCAGAAGACACAAGTTTGCGCGTTTACCGCTAAAAAGAACCCCTTTGTCGTATCTCCTCAGTTTCAAGGCACTCCCCTTGCTGCCTCAGCCAGTATCGGAATCCTTGGCGTCGACATATCGAATAGTATGCAGTTTCGTGGTCACTTGGAAGGGAAGGCCAAATTGGCCTCTAAAAAGCTTGGCGTGCTCAGCAGAGCGAGACAGTATTTCATGCCGGCACATCGCTTGCAACTTTACAAAGCGCAAGTTCGGCCCCACATGGAATACTGTTCTCATCTCTGGACCGGGGCACCCCAGTACCAGCTCCTTCCACTTGACCGCATCCAGCGCAGAGCAGTTCGAATCGTCGACGACCGAGTTCTTTCTGATCGGCTCGATACACTGGCACTGCGTAGAGATGTTGCATCTCTTTGCGTATTTTATCGCATCTATCACGGGGAGTGTTCTGAGGAATTGTTCGGACTAATTCCAGCCGCTCAATTTCACCATCGCACATCGCGACAAAACTCGCGTTACCACCCATACCATCTGGATGATTGGCGGTCCACCACTATGGGATTTAGAAGAAGTTTTCTCCCTCGCACGACTTCCTTGTGGAATCAATTTCCACCAGTGAATTTTTCGGACCGATACGACTTAGGCACCTTCAAGAAAAGAGCTTACACCTTTCTAAAAGGTCGGCAACGCATCTGCAATTCCCCTGGTGTTGCGGTTGTTCATGAGTGGCGGTAGTCACTTACCATCAGATGAGCCGCATGCTCGTTTGCCCCCTATTCTATAAAAAAATGGCACAGCTATTTTTAACTGATAAGTAGTATGAGATTAAAAAACATATTTCTTAGAGGTTAAGTACAAGATAAAGAAATAATGAAGAGAAGGGGCCAAAATACTGTTATTTTTTAATGAATGCAAGTAACGATTTTATGAGCATCATAAATGACCAGAGATTATTTATTAAAAAAAAGTTTTATTATAACCTATTGCACCATAAATAATATAATATATATACCTAAATAAAAAGGTTTACAAAGGGCAGACTTAATGCCTTTAGGCATTCTCACCCGTCGACCCTGTCCAAGTCGGGGCTTTACTGAGGAACTTCAGAAGCTATTATGTGGAAATTATTTTATTCTTTTTAGTTCTTTGAAGTCCGCTTTTACACTTTATTAAATGTTTAATTTTGATTCTTTTGGGTGGCTTTAGGAATATCGAAAGCTCAAAGTAACAACTAGAATGTCATCTAAATTTATATTAAATACTTTATTTAGCATTTTTACAAACTTTAGAGGTGTTTTTTTTTCTGTGCCCTAGGGAAATCACACTCGCATATTCAAAGCCAATTTCCTTTAAATATATCAATAAAGACGTATTTGAAAATTGTTTCAGAAACATTTATATAGGTAAAAGCGCTTTCACTTGCCCCTAGACATTTCTTTTGTCACTCAGTGTCTATTTCCGCCAAGTAGCAGAAGAAATGCTGTTCCTTTGTGTTCCAGATGAACGTGTAAGTATTATAATAATATAAAAATCTGTGAGGCATTTTGCTGTAGTCATCAGTGAGGAAAACGCATTTGTAGCCGTACTTTATTTGAAGTGGGATCCAGGAGTCCAGTCATTCTAATGGCATATTATAAAAATAATAAAATAATACAGTTTTATGTAACAATTTTTTTTGTAATTTTATGCGGTAAATATTTTTTCATAATCATTATTACTCGGCAAGAGTTCACTGCTTCATATAGGCCTTTACCGTTGTAAGAGGACTTGCGTTAATAGTCGCACATGACAAGTGGATTTACGATTGAAGTACCAGACATTTAGCTCCGTATCTGGTTTCTGTATTTTACGCATAGTGTAACCCATAGTGGAAGCCATAAGATCTTTCTGGCATATCAAACAGTTGTCTTTAACCTCACTTACGGGGCGAAATGAGAAGATTGATTCTCTTATGCCGTCATCACATAGCTGCTTCTTCTTCTTCAGCCTATAAAACTATATTACTTGACATAAGCTTCCTCCTTTGTATGCAAAATTTGATCCTTGATTGTCAGATGCTGCAGATATCAGTGGCAGAATTCTCGCACTTATGACGCTGTAGTCAGTTGCTAGGATTTTACTTCTGGCGTAAACGAGACATTTATACCGCCATTTATCGGAAGCTATAAGAATTTTTTGGCATTTCCTTTAGTCACCTCTTACAAAATTCACCGGACGAAATAGGACGATGAATTTTTTACGCCTAGTGCATAGTCAGATTTATTTGTGTATGTTCCTTTCATTTCCTCAGAGTGTTAGGCCGCCGCACTTCTGCAGCGCGTTTTGGTAGTTTCCACATGTTTTCAAAATATTTCATTGCATATGTAGGTTACCTCACGAAGTTTTCCTTTATCGCCGAGCGTGTGATGTGATCAGCACATAAAACTTCAATTAACAATGTCATTGATCGGTGGAGGATCGGATCGAAGTACTGTGAAATTCACGATGAGCGCTTATCCTCTGAACTACTTTAGTTTCCTTGTAATACTACCCATTGATACAACTTTGCGTTGTAAGATATCCTACCAACTTTTTGTCTAAATTCTAAGCACTTTGCTGTTTAAGTTACGACGTTTTACCGACCAATATATTTTAGTAGAAGTTATGAAGGGTACAGCGAAAGTAAGATCATCGTCACTTGATGATTATCTTTATAAAACTTTTAAAACTTGTTTAACTTTCTCAAAGTATTTATTTAAAAACATTATGAAGTACCTTTTAATACTACAATATATGAGTTACAAAATTATACGAGCATGTTTTTTTTTCACTAATGCTATATTAGAATTCAAGAGAAAAACAATTATTTAATCTAAGGATTACTGTAAAACAGTCACTGGAATGTGATACTTTTTACATTTTTATGCATTTATATTTTTTAAATAAGTAGAAGTTAATTAAATTATTTATTTAGATCTTAATGATTTCTTATATTTACGCGAACACTACACATTTAAATAAAACTACTTTTATCGCGTATATTAACTTATTTTATATTCCCGACGTTTCGAGCACTTTACATCACCCATGGTCACGGGGGGGACTGAGGTGTATGACGTCCCAATGTCATAGTTAACCACGGCTACCTCCAGATTGAAAATTATTAATTTTTGTTCCGATCTACGCAGTATGAACTTACAGTATCATGAAGTCTTGCAGTTGTATGCTTGGGTTGGGATTTAATTTTATTAATTATGGGATCCCAAGTAGATGGTAGCACCCAGCCATCTTCTCTATTGAAATTAGGATGTTTTTTGATTTCAATAGCCTCGCGAATCATCCTTTTAAATACAAGAGTGGCGACTATGATATTTTAAGCATACAGCCACACTGACGTTTTTTGAGTCGCATGTGTACAATGATTCGTTTTAGCTATTTTCAGTTTCATAACCAAACAGCTTTATAAATATTTGGTAAAACTGGACAGTGATCTTTCTTTCCCGGTACCCTTCATATCTTATCAAACGTATTTAAATTATAAATAAATCAAATATTTTGGGCAACAATACGAATATTATACAGCCAAAATGTTTGGATCAATCAGCAGTGCAAACAACTTCATCGTTTTATGATTAAATAATTAATCCCATAGGCTAGTAACGAAAAACTGCATTACCATTTACCATTGCGAAAGTATCAGCTTTGAACTCAACCACCAGTCTGTCCAATATCATTTATATGAACCACATACTAAGCTTTCAATTAAAAAATAAGTTCATGCTATGCCTTTAACTGCTACAGTTTTTTTTATAGGATAGGGTGACAAACGAGCACAAAGTCCACCTGGTGGTAAGTGGTTGTTGTGGCCCATAGACATCTACATCTATCCTCGTTAGCAAATCAACATTCCGATGCAGTGTCACCCGTGAGGACTAAGATGGAATGCCTCTTTTCCAGTAAAAAGGGTCTCCGGTTCTCTACACTCACCATACGAAACACAGCAGTGTTAAGCTGCTATTTAACGCTGGTATTCTGTGAGCTCAAGGTGTTTTTATTTAGTAGGTGGATAAAGAAATACAAAAAACCATTTCACGTATTAATATAAAATAAGTTATTTGAATGGGTTTTAAAGAATAACAAATGTATGTTTGTTGAACGTCATGATTTTAAATGATAGTCTTTATTGTGCCATCATCATAATATGATTATACAGAAAAATATTTAATTATGTTGTAAATATACCATGGGATTTTTGATTTGATGAATAATTTGTGAATGGTGGCGTAAGAAAATATGTCACTCCAGATCGTTCCGTGCATGTTGTAAGAAACGACAATAGATAAGACCTGGATAATCAAACGGCATCTAATAGGTAGGTGCATAACCATCCCGTTTTAAATTATTTAAAAAAAGTTTAAAGTTGCAGCCTTTAGATGTCCCACAGCTCGGCACAGGTCTCCTATTATTTCTGAGAGGGTTTTAGGGCAAGCTAATATCCGCCGCGCTACCCCAATGCGTGTTGGCGAACTTCACATCTCTTCGAAATATTATTTTTCTCATTTCTCAAGCATGTAGCTTTCCTCACGACGTTTTCCTTCACCGCCGAGCACGTGGTAAATGAGCACTTAAAATTGAAATTAAGAATTTCATTGGTGCCGGCAAAGATCGAAACCAAGGGCTTAGCCGCTGAGTTATCACGGTTTAAAATTATGCCATTTGTATAATGAGATACCCAAACTGGCGACGGGGTGGCGCGTCAACGGTGCAAGACGTTTGATACTGCGCCAGTCTGCTTGCCAAGCGTAGCTGTTACTACGAATCATTTTTAGAGCAGAAAAAAAATCGAGTAATAAGTTTTAATCCGGAGTTGAAAATTTAATAATCAAATTGTTATTTTTATATATTTTTGTACTAAACCCAGGAAATATATTTTTACATAATTTAAGGAATGTAGTTAGTATATAATAGTAGTTATAATTAAATTGTTTCATAGAAAGAGCGGGTGACAAGAAAGAACATTTACATCTATACTCACTCACCATACAAAACACAGCAGCATTTTGCAGTAATTTTATACTGGTTCTATGTTGTAAATAGCGTTGTCCTGCCACGATCGAGGCCACCCATTCAAGCTGGAGCTATTATAAAACTTTAGCGTCTACCATGCATAAACTATACATTACATGCCTACTGTAGCGGGGCCTCCATAGAAGCCGAGAAGACGGGCTTGCCTTATCAAACTGCTCAATCAATAATATCAACTAATAAAATAACTCGTAAACTGTTTCAAACTATTTCAAATTTCCCGCGCGATCCTCTGTTCTAGACAGTTCATTAATCGTCGCGGCAAAACTGCGCAATACTGCTGTCATAAAAAAGGAGTTTAGTTAAGCTATTAGTCGTTTCTCTCGCACGCGTGGGCTTTTTACCGGGCTTTCGAGAAGACGATCGCTCCCTTTCTAACCTGTGGCAAAATTTTCTATAATGAAATATAACTACAATTGTTTATATAGCAATTAGTATGGAGCCAAAAGCCCGGCTTTTGGTGTAAAGTTAGTTGAGCGCGGGGGCACCCGGGCGACACGTTGGCAACTTTACTTCAAATTTCAATATTTCTGTGTGTTTATTTGAGCGAATTAATATTGGGAGTTCAAAATTTATGTTTTTTTAAAATAGTGTTCCTTGTGATGAATTGAAGTGTGTTAAAGTGCTAATCAGCGAGAAAAAGGTATCTTTAAACTTTGTTGAGAAAAAACTGCTCATATCCACATAATCAGTTATTGGTGCAATTAAAACGTTCAACAATATTTTACGCGGACGTAATGAAATCATTATTTAGGAAAGAGAGACGATTCGATTTAGAATATAAATAATTTGTTTTTTTAATTTTATACATAGCTTGTTTGTACTTTGTTCATGCTTTTCTTTTGTTCATGTATTGTATTGTATGTAAATATCTTTTTCTTTCACTCAAGCAAACCCAAGCGGCTTTTTTCAAAGCCACCGAAGGTATGCCTATAGTCATACAATCTATCTAGCAGTAGTATGCCTTCTGTGTGCTTTGTTAAATACGTCATCGACAGCACTGAATATCAAACTGAAGAGTGGAGACACATCAAGATTGGTGTATTTTTATAAAACTGTTAAAAACAACAAAACCATATTTTGGGTTTGCCCTAGTTTGGAGCCCTAGCTTCGCGACTGCATGCTTAGCGATACGAATATATTTTATAATTATATATTTTTGTGTTATTCCGTATTTCATCTTATGACGTCTCATTTTACGATATTATTATTATGCTTTTTCTCAAGAAATATTCAATAGCAGCCCGGAGTCAGGAAATTGGCGGTGTTTTACCCCCTTGCCTCGGAAAGCACCTAAAGCCGTTGGTCCCGCGCCTGATCTCTCTCCGTTCGTGTCGGTTTGCGACCTATCGGACTATGAAAGTGAAGGAATAGAGAGTACACTTGTGCTTGATGATGATGGCTAGTCTCTGTTGAGACTGGCTGCCGTGATCGAAATTCGGTCATGAGGATTATTTTTTGCTTAGAACTCCACCTAGGACACCAAGAAGGCCACGTGAGTAATGCGAGCTTTCATTCAAATTACACTTTGATGTTTATTATTCTAATGAAGGATCAAACATGCTCTAATTGCAATGAAAATGAACATTTTACTCGAATTTAGATGAATTTTCAAGATATTTTAATTTATATACAGGTAAACTTAATGAATTCACTGACTGAATATCCGATTTAACATTCGAAAAGGGTCGTGGGGTACCGCCGCGTTCTTGTAGCTATATTCGTTTATCCCGTTGAAGAGGTTTTAAATGGCACACATTATATTAAAATTTTGTGTTGTTTTTAAAAATATATTATTTTGTGAGTTCTGTAATAAAGAATAACCATAACGCCCCTAAGAGCTATTGCAGCCTATAAAAGTTCACTGCCAAACATAGCCCTTCCCCATAATGTATTACGCCGTATAGAAGGGATTTTGCCATATGTGCCATGCTTGCCAAGCGGATTGGCAACTGCAAATTTTTATTATTTTGAGTTGTAATCAGATAGATGCTGTTTTAGCCCCTTTATAAGGACGTCGATATTCTTACACCGTCAGTACACGGTAACTCTGTATGATCATCATCATCATCAGCCTATGGCAGTCCACTGCTGGACATAACTCTATATAAAACTGTTATATTTATTAGAATATTGTCCGGTAATAAAATCTATTGAGCTAATTACATTCATAGGGGCTTACATTCCCAACATATAATTAATACTACTTACTAGAATATTTGGCTAGACATTCGGATGATCCCATGATATCACAATCTTTTTTTCAACAACGTACAACGTGCTTATCTTAATAACTTCAAACCATATTTATACGTGATATATTTATTTATTTATTTAAAAAAATATGTTTAATTTAGTTGTGTAGAATATGCACATAAATCATATTACGAACAAGTATATTATGCTCTTTTAATTTTTCTTCTTTATCAACTCGTTAAAGTTCACTGCTAAACATGGGGCCTCTCTAATTTTAGAAGGATTTTCCTCAACAGTCATGAACCTTTGAAGCGGCTGTTCATAGCTGGTTTTTGTACTTTATGTCTGCAGAAAACAACATGGTTAATATATTATTATATGACACCCATGGACAAAATAAGATGACGAATTCTCTTACGGCGTTAAGACTTTTGTTTATTTGTTTCTTTTTTAGTATCGTATTTTATTTGATAATAATCATCACTATTATTACATATCTTCACATGTCGACTGATGAACATGACCTCCCCCTACGAGAACCTCTCCTCCCCATCGGCTGTCTATGCACTGTGTATGAGTTTGTGTGTGTGTGTGTGTGTGTGTGTGTGTGTGTGTGTGTGTGTGTGTGTGTGTGTGTGTGAGTGTGTGTGTGTGTGTGTGTGTGTGTGTGTGTGTAGTTGAAAGTGAAATACAGCATTTTAATTTTTTTAACTTATCATAAGCCTTGACCACAATCCCACCTGGTGGTAAGTGATAATGCAGCCTTAGATGGTAAATCACACTATCGTAACAAAAGCTTATTCACTCTTGCCTTGGAGACGCCCTGATTGTATTCGGACGGAAAGATAGACGCCGGCAAATTATTCCACTTCTTTGCTGTACGCGTTACAAAAGATGAAGCAAACCTTTTGGTTTTAATGCGCGGAATATCGAAAACAAAGGGATGAAGACCCGCCGACCGCCTGGTTGTCCGATGGTGGAAAGGAGAGGGAGGAATTAAAGCGTGTAATTCCTGCGTACACTCACCGATATGCATCCTATAGAATACCCAGAGACTGGTTACTCTGCGCCTGTACTGGAACCTGACAAGATTAGCTTCAATCAAATCTAGGTCACCAATGAGCCTCTTAGCACGTCTTTCCACTGAGTCCAAAGCTGCTAGGTGGCATTTTGCAGTACCAGCCTATATGTGACAGCAGTACTCCATGCTCGACCGGACTTGCGCTTTATATAAGGTAAAAAGCTGCCCCAGCGTGAAGTACCGCCGCACCTTTGCAAGGACACCAAGTTTCCTTGCGGCTGCTTTTGCTCTGGACTCAATGAAGCGCCCATAGTTTAGGTTGAGAGAAAAAAATATACAAAACCAATATACAAAACCAAAAATTTAAGAATTATGGTCGAATTTTGACCACTAGGAAACCACTAGTAATATATAAATGTGTATTAGTACACTAAACTAAGACTATAAGTGCTGATTTACCACGTACTCGGCGGTGAAGGAAAACATCGTGAACAAACCCACATGTCTGAGAAATATGACAAAAAATATTTCGAAGACATGTGAAGTTTGTCAACACGCATTGGGGCAGCTCGCCGGATACTTCCTTGCCCTAAAACTCTCTCAGGAATGATGAGGCCTGTGCCCAAAAGTTGGACATATATAATAGACTGAAATCTTTAAACAGTACATACAAATGTATGTATATGTATAATTTTGAAAGCATGAATATTGAATGTGTCGTGGTTACATTTTGCAATATCGTGATTTCTGATAGGCTGTGGTTTTGCGGTCAAATTTCAATTACATTGTGGAAACAGGATGTGACCAATAGCGAGGGTGGTAGTCTGATCATATTTATTAACTGCATCTATTTCATTCATATAAGTAATTATTGAAATTGTCTCTAAACCTGATGATAATTAATATTAAAAACTTGTTATATTGTAAACATATTAGCATAAATTTTTTGGTTATATTCAGAGATAAAATAGTAATTTTAAAAAACGAAACGCATTAATGTATGTGAATAGGCCTAACCATCTAGTATCAGCTTGCATACAAACTAAAGAATGGGTCAAAAATTCTTTTGCCAATTAGTAAGTGTTTGTTATTTAATTCGATATAAAATCAAAATGACAAACGAACTTACACTGCTTGATCGGTTTAATGCTGCTGTGTTTCGTATGGTAGGTGTAGAGAGCCGGAGGCTCTTTTTACTGGAAGCGAGGCATTCCATCGTAGTCCTCAGGGGTAATAACGCATCTGCATTTCGATTCTTAATTGAGGATCGATGTAGATGTCTATGATCCACGGCATCCACTTACCATCAGGTGGACTAAGTGCTCGTTGGGCACCCTTATTCTATAAAAAATTATGGGTAATGGAAAATAATAATTAACGGTGAAATCTTTAATTCTTTTTTTATATAATTTTAGACTGTAGAGTATCACACTCTCTGGAATTATTAACAAACAGAAACCTTTATTAAGCAATCCAGTCCTTAATACGACTTAATTATGTAATTTATTTCTTACGCTCGTTTAGCTTAGTGTGCTGAAATAAACACGCAATAGATCGCCTGTTAAGAAACCATTTAGTTGATTTACACACCAATTTTCTTCATGTTTGTATTTATAATAAGTATTTTATTATGACTGACTCGTTGGTCTAGTGGTTGTAAACGCGACTGATGATCTTGTGGACCCGGGTTGGAATCCCGGGTCAGGTTAAAATCAGTTTTAGTGTTTTTCTAACAAGAAATTCTCAGTAGTAGGCCGGAGTCTGGAAGTTGGCGATGTTTAACCCCCGTGCCTCGGAAAACACATAAAGTCATTTCATTGCCTTATTTTATTCTACAATTTATCATTAAAGAAACTCATTCTTACAGTATAATTCACAATTGATGGAAGATAAGCGCAGAAATGGGTAATTATCTAATTAATAAAACAAACGCTATAATAGGTATATATCCACTTAATAGAAATACTTGGAAATTAAATGTAACCCAATGGTTGTTAAGTCTGGACTATGAGACCACTGAAAACCTTCTTATTTTGTATACATAACTTTAATATTGGATATGATCATACATACATAGAAACACACAAGCACACACACACACACACACACACACAAAAACACAACATCACAAAAGTAACTTGTAATGTAATATCATGTGTCTCATTATTTAATAATACAAATAGCATGTTAAGTCATGACAGTATCCAGAGGGGGAGACCCTGGTGATCCGTAACACAGGCTTCCGCCTAGTACAGACACCAGACTCTCAGCCCATAGTATACATTGTTTATAATCTACCTTGTTAACTTAATTTGTGAGAATAAATACATATATGTATATATTATTATTGCAATAAAATATAGCAATAAATGTTTTAACATTATCTTGAAATGTTATTTTGTTTTCGTTTCCGTCAAATTTTATTCTAGTCAAAATGATTGCAAAACATAAATTAAACTTAAATTTGAGGCCGTTGCATTGAAAGCAGTAATCTTTCATTTCGCTTTCACATGGTCAATTAAAATATATTTCATAGCTATTCGACGAATTTTCACTACTCATGAATAAAACAAAACTCTTACCTGTTTTCACTAATTTGAACGTGACTTGCTGTTGGTTCTTCAACTGTTCATTGTGAGCTGGATGAGTTAACTCCCGAAGAGCCATCTCGACTGGTGGTTGCTGCATTGTAACTGTTTTAGGTGGTGTTGACTCCCTTGATGAATGGAATTTACGAAAGAAACTCCTTTTCTTCGGCTTCGAACTTGAACCTGTTAAAATGAAACAATCATGTAGTAAACTTTATCTGATTAAAAAGTCATCATCTAACATCTAAATAAACCAACAGAAATCTCAGGTTAATGAAAGATCCCCCAATTAGTTTATAAGCTAAGTAATAATAAAGTTAGTTAACTCAAATAACGCCACGCAAAATTGTTAGTTCACGCAATCAAATTGAAATTCACACTATTGCTTAAAAACCTTCACAAGATGATCGCTGTGTTGGCGTCGAAGGCGTGGATGTGCGGGCAGATGGCACAGGGGAAGGATTAATCGTCGGTTCGGAGTACGGCCGTGGAGGGAGCAAACTAAGGGACGAGGTCGCAGGCGAAGGAAACTGCGCTCCCGATGCATCTGAACGGCGCTCTGGTTCCGGAGTCGTGACACGAATATTTGCACCGAACTGCGGTGTATTTGCTACTTCAAAAAGAGCATCGAAGTCCCTGTCAAAAATGTTTTTCCTCGAGAATGCTGGAGTCGGTAGTGGGGCGGGTAGTTCGAACTCATCCGGTGCGGGGGTCCTAACAATTTTACCAAATTCATTATCATCATGGCGACCCAGCTTTTTGAGCAGTTTCGCTTTGGTGCGCTCGCGCAGCTTTGCCGGCCGCTCGAGCGACGGCGTCGGCGAGGCCGGCGCGCGCTCTGCGAGCTCCGGAGGCGCCGTTTTGGGGAAGGAAACAGCACGGGGCGGGGCGGGGGTCGAGGGCTGGGAGTTCGCGCTAGTCGACGCGTGCGGCGGCGGCCCAAATAATACGTCAAGCGTAGGCCGCTGCCGGGGCCGCGGCAGCGAGTACGAGCTGTACGTAAGGGAAACTACTTCTTCTGCAGGATATATTACGTACATCCCTGGCGAGACCGCATCGCGCCGGCCCCTCGCGCCCTCCGAAGAGGTTCACGCGCGTTCACAATACTCACAAAGACTTTGCTATTTCGAAATCTTTCTTGTAGAGGTTGTTAGGCGCCTAAAGCTTTACGCGTCTTTCGTATTTGAATTCTGTGGAATGTCGCTTAGATTTTATTGAATATTATAGAGGAACAAGGAATAAGGAATGTTTATGGGAGATTTTGAGCTATTAAAAGGAGTCAGGGAGGTATTTTCTTCATGTAACAACACCCGTGAGCCCAAACAACGCATCGTAGACCTAAAGAAAAAAGAAAACATTTAATCATGAAAAAAATTACGGCATTATTTTAGCAGGGCGTTGATGTTCATTTACTATAATTGATATTTTTATTTTTGTTCTATGCCAACAAGATGAAGGGTGAAATGTCAACACAAAAGCTGAGGGCAAATGCTTCATTCCGCTACGCACTGTTTTATTACTCTTTTATCTCATAAGTTATTATTAAATTAGCTTCCCGCAGATATTTTTCTGCCCTTTCCTGTAGGTGGCGCGAGTGTGTAGTGTGATTTAAATATAAAATTTATTAACAACAAAAAATCCGTTTTCCCGATTAGACATATTATAGACATTGGTTACTGAGTGTCCCAATTTCGTCAATCAATTAATCCCTTAGCTTATAACTTCTTATCAAGAAAAGAACATTGGAAGAATTTTAGCAAAACTAGTCTAATCAGCTTTAAAATTGTGACCATATTAGACACACTGCTTGCATTACTACTGCAATTTTTAAGAGACTGTACAAGTACTTTGTTAAATCACTATCAGTTTAATATTACATCAAAAAAACTTTGTGAAAATAACCACAGAAATCGACAGAAGTATATATTTTTTTCATATGTCTTAATTTTTAAAGTGATACTCATAGAGTTTTTATGTAAAATATGATAAGTTAATAATAATGTTTATAATAATGTTGGATGAAATTCTATTCTTGTAGGAATTCTTCAGTAATTGTTTATGAAAGACAAATTAGATTGATTCAACATACCTCAAGGTAAATTTTGAATGATGAATTCTGGTTTCATCATTCATAAACAAACAAAAACTGAAATACATTGTCGACCCTAACGACTAGTTCAAAATGTCTCACAGCCTATAAATATAATGGTTATTTTAACCTTTAAAACACATCAGTGAGTGCACTGCTGCTCGCAGCAGAAAATAGTTAAGAGACCATTCTTATTAATGAAAAAGCCCTAGTCAGTAAAATAACCCTACCACCTAATAAATATCTTTAGTAATCCTAACATTAAAGCTAGTGTGGATGGCAAAAGTAATATTATTAATTTTTATCATCCACACTAGCTTTAATTTAGTTAATAATGTTGTAAACATTGCATGATTGAGATGGAAAATACCACTCGACTTTTTACAACCTTTATTATCATGATGAAGTATCACAAGGTTTGCCGTAGACACATTATACACAACATTTAGTTTTGATGAAGAAATAGGATGCATCACAGTCATTCCGAGGCTTCGAGCTGAAACGAAATTTTGTCGGTAAATGAGACGACTTTTTTACTATCCATTTAATCAATTATCAAGGTACCGTTTAAAAATATGTAGAATAAACCTGTCTCATTTTAAAAGGATTTTTATTAAAATGTTAGTTAAAGGTCCACGTTAAAAATTTGTCCAATTATTTAATAAAAAATGAGGAAAATGTTCAGCCCTTCAAAATATGACCAATATAATCTTTGCAAGATCGAAAATCTGAAAAATTGATCTACTTTGGAGAAGTGCCCACTAAAATTACTTAAATTACGAGATAACTGTAAAACCTTAGAAAGAAGATTTACCTATTTCGCATTTTAAATGTAACGAGGTGCCTCTCATAAAACAGAATTGTGTGAATGTGCTCGACCTCTTTTAATATAAATCGAGGTCAAGTTACTACAAAATAACTTATTTTTTATTTAAAACATTATGTGTTTCTAAATATATTTTTTACACGATTGCGGTCAGATATAGACCACTTCGTCATTTTACGAGACGACGGTAGAACATAGACTTCTCTCAAGGAATGTCACAAAACGCGGTCCTGTATCTATTGAATTTCTGCATGTCTTACCAAACGTTGCTTTATTTAGTGGGAAGCAGCCCTACACTTCCCCACGAAAAAAAGCCCTACACTTTGCTTACGGGTACGCGGCTGTTTATCGAGAATCTTTGTCCCTCATCCTTTACCATTACCGTCACAACATATTGAAGTCCACTGCTGAACATAGGCCTCCACCACAGATTGTCTCATGGGGGGATATTTACCATAGTTTCCACGCTATATTCTTACACACGGTCATTACGCCTCATAATTTGCTAGTTTTTTAAGCTATATAGTAGTTGGCCTCTTGAACCAATGGAACCGTTGAGATATGCCGTTTACTCTAGTTTTAATGAGAATATCTCCATAACGGATACTATCACGGTCCGCGTATAGCCCATCCCAAAGCTGATAACGTAGTATTTCCAGTCAAGTAGCATAATAACGTCTTTCAACTCAGCGGTGAAGAGTTTTGAGGACGTTTACCTTTCTCACACCTTCCTGTAGTTATTAAGGTTTCCCACTCTGGTTTTTGTATTCAGACAGCTATCGTAACCTACTATACAAACACTTCAGAACTACGATATACCAACGGTGAATCTGTAACCGCTGATGGCACTGTAGAACCTAGAAAATTTCGACGAAATCGAAAGCTTGCTCACAGTCCACATACGCAACACAAATTGGCAAATTGAACTCTGCGTTCTTCTGTACAATTTGCCGAAAGGTAACTATGTAAACATTCTCTGAATAAAAGTACCGAAAGGTTTTTGCTGATTTTTCAGGGCAGGGGCTTATTTTCCGAATCTTATTTATGTAATCTACTTGTATATATTCAATTATTGTATAAAAAATATTCTTTAATATTCATCCCTAGTATGTTGATGGACATAAGTTGATTTTTTAACAATTACATATTGTCGTTGAGAGTATCAGAGATCACGTAGGAATCTATAGCTATTAAATTAACTTGTTTGTTGGATATGTGAAAGCTGGCGCATAGTTCTTTTTGTAATAAAATTTCGTTATTACGCTATTGAAGTGACAGCAGCAAATTTACGGTTTCATCAGAAATATTAATTAAATAAAACCGGACATGTGCGGGTGGGACTCGCGCCTTGTGGGTTCCGTATATATTAATTATGTATGTTTAGTTCAGCCATGCAAGTACTTTAGAATATTTTTTCCTGTTTTTGATACCCATAGTAGCAAGATAATTGGTTCCGGGAATTCCAAGACTTTCGATAATTTTTTATGTTTAAATTTTTTTCGTGATTTTGCATTTAATACTGTAATTTTTAACTTATTATATTTTTTTAAATTATATGAATATGCTATACAAATTGAATGCTGATTATTAAACGCACGCAGATTTGACTACTTTCAATCTCCCGAAGAAGCCGGTTTCCAATAATGCTTTATAAATATTACCATATTATCATCCCGTCCCATTACTATTCCGTTGGAAGTCCGAGGAGTACAATCGAACACTTTTCTTGCGTGTGTGGACTATGATAAAGTCTAATTCCATCGTTACTGGGTCATTGCTTCTGTCCGTTTTGCGGTGTCAGAGTAACTCGTGCTATATCTAAGTGCTAAAATGTTTGCATAGTAAGGCTACGATTGCTATGCGAGGACAAAACCAGAGTAGGTATGTTATCAAGATGCTGAGAGTTGTACGATAGGGTGCACCCTATAGAGACTTTTCATGGCTCTATAGGATGACATTTTCAAAAGTCTCGTATTTTATATACAGAAATATATGTAAAGTATACGATACCAACATCGATGGCGAGTTCATTACTCACCCTCGATTTTCCGACGCTAAAGTAATTAAAACTGAGTCACTGGAGGGCCTCAGCAATATGCGGAATGACCTCAATATTGTATCCCAACAAATTGGTCTTTACATAAACATGTACTGTGTATCATCATACATGTCATAACTATTATTATTGGGAACAGTAGAACAGTAGAAAAAATACACGAAGTTGTTTTTTAGGTATTTCGAACTTCGAGCAAAAGATCAATCCCCGGATCCAACTCAGCAGTGCTCGGGAGATGACAAACCTGTTCGTCACCTTTTGTTAACATTTAAAAACAAAAGTGTACAACTAATGTATTTTGCTAATGATGATATAAAAACCTGACACGTGGTCCTACACTGCTGGCCGTGTGAAGAAGCCTAAGTTCCGCCATATTTATACATATAATTAATCTGTAGAAATGTCGTGTCTGAAATCGTGGCATTTAGTTAAATTTAACATTGTTTTTGACTATATCATGATATAGCCTGGCCAAATCAATGAATAGGGATTGTTTGGCGATATTAACAACTAAACACAATATTGCTATTTTATCATATTGTTATATCGTAAAATAATTTCATTACACACCGCTAGCAGCGCTGGTAGCATATTTTTAACAGAAGCAGATTTTTTTATACAATATAATTTATTCCTAATATATGTATTATATAAATGTTGGCCGCTTTGTTGTGTGAGACGGCACCCCACTCGCACCTCAACTTATTGTCCCTGAGTACTATAGGGTACCGTTTTTGTTTTTATAGTTTTAATCTCATAATACCGCCACTGCCTACTGCTAAATAAACTAACAATAAGTGATGAAATTGATGAGAATTCTATTGAATACTTTTTTTTCTTCCAGCATGAAAACTTGTCAGACTTAAAATATCCAAACTGGTGTCGGAAGGATTTATCGTTATTGTCAAAATGACTAACAGAACTGTGAACACAAAACTGTGATTATGACAGAATATCTTTAGTTGAATATGTTGGGTGTCTATCAGCATAGCAATATTTCACCAACTTCTTTTTGTATCAAAACCGATAATTGAAAATTAAGTGGACTGTAAGATTTTCATATCTAAACGATGGAATAGTTTGATTGACTAATTACAATGTAGATGGGGTCCACAATAGTGCAAAAGCTTATTTTCAGTGTTTATGAGTTTACTTAAGCAAATACGAGAGCTGTGAAGCCCGCCGTAGGATTTCAAAGCACAGAAACAAAAGAGTTCGATTCCCGCGAGGCCCAATGAAACTACTACTACTACCTACCTATTGAGATTTTTGTTGCAGTCACGGTTTCATAGCTGCCAAGAGTAAATGAACAGGCTGTTGCGAAAAAGTACTATAAATATTAAAGACAACAATTTTTAAACGCATGTTTATTTTAATTTTAACTATGAGTAAAACTACATTGATAGACTCTTGAAAGTTATCCGGTAATCGAACCGATCTCTTACCTTCTGTCGCCTCTTACGACACCCACGAGACGAAATGAGGTATTAGTTTCCATTTCGCAACCCCTACATTGCTAATATATTTCTACTCTCGTTCATCATATCGATTCCCTCCATAGATTACGAAATAAGTCGGATATTATTCGTTGTTGCCACGCTTGGCAGGCGGGTTGCCAGCTGCATCTTTTTATTATTTTGAGTTGTAATCAGAAAGACGCTGCTGCCCATCTTCTCTATATTTCTACTTCCGTTCATGAATATAGTCCCTATTACACGTTCATCATGAATAGAACTACATTTATGAAATTTTAACTTTAATTGAATTAGTTTTAATAATATTTCTAATTTGAAGCCAACGCGAGCGAAGCCGCGGGTAAACAGCTAGTATGTAATAAATAAAGACTAGTTCAGCTTTGTGAAAGCTATGGAAAGGGCTATGCTCAGAGTTTCTCTGCGTTATAGAACTCATAATAAATATTTCCGCAGTAGAACCAGAATAACCAAAATAGGTTTTTATGTTGTAGGTATCAACATAAGTTAGTATGTCGGAAGTCAAAAGATCAGTGGGCGTAATAATTTCTATTCAAATAACTAACTTACATACATATATTACATACATATGTACAATGTACATACATACATTATAACAACTAAACTTTACTCTGAAGAAAAGTTAAATCGGATTGAAGAACAAGAGATTTAATCGTAAAAAACAAAAATATTTGACGGCTCCGTGAGTTGAAACGAATTGCAGCGCTTAGGGCCGCGAGTTCAAATTCCGCACCGAATATGTTTTTGAATCATGTTTATATATACATACAAATTTAATTGAAGTGCTTGTCTGTAATACTGAAATAACAATCTTCTTTTAAGCTCAGGGAGTTAGTTTTATGCTACTGAGACATAATAACAATTTTTAAAAGTTTAGTCTGACTGTCTATCCGTGCTAATCTTCGAAATGACTGAATCGATTGCGATAAAACTTTACGAGCAGATAGAAGGCAATGCCAAGCTCTGTTTTATCCGAAAAAATTCAAGATTTTTTGAAATGAAACAAAAATTTATAAAATTAAAAGTCATTGATTTTGTTAAAACTAAGTAACGGCACATTAATAGATTCCGTCCATGCGAAGCCGACGTGGGTTGCTAGTATACAATAATACGAGTATAGATCTTAATGTAACATTTATTCCAATTTCACAGTCAAACTACTTATTTGTTTTAACTCTCGTTTATTTTTGTTTAAGATGAAAACTGTACAGAACTACTGAGGCGTATATTAGGCAACCTCCTCTCTTAAGTAACGTCATCTGCGTAAACTAAGAGCCCAATATTCGAGAGCACTTTTAAGTAAGAGAATTAAGTAGTATTTTTTATCTTTAGCGGAATTGTTTTTATCATTTTTGTGCTTGCAGTAGCAGAGATGCATTTAATTTCTTTTTAAATTCAAAGGTTAGAAATTTTCAATGTAAAATAAGTTACAGCATACATTTTATAGTAATTTGTTCATAAATATACGGCCCTGAAAATATATACATAAATAACATATGCGTAAACGAGTCTACGTAACATTATGCTAGAAATAGAATTTTATGTTATGTTTTCTCGTATTCTTATTTCAAAATAATTAACGTCTTTTTCATGATTGTATTCGTTATTACTATTCCTAATATACAATATGTAATTGTATTAAAAAAAAAACAAATTAAAAATACATTCGTTTTTTCATTGCTAATTTTAATTTGCATAAGAATTTCAAGTGAATAAATGTTAAACCCAATACTACCCACTACCCACTAACCCATTTCTTCCTGTGAGTGTCGTAAAAGGCTGTGTAGGGAAAATGTGCAGCAGCATCTTTCTGATAAAAGCAAAAAGCAATAAAAACACAGCGGTTGCCATCCCGCTCGCCAAGCGTGGCAACTACCGCAATGTAACCCCCATGAGGAACGACACTAATAAATGGCCCCCAGTCCCTGGCGGCCTCGCTATTCTTGACTACGGTGGCGACCATGGTAACGGCGGGGCAGGGGGTGCTAAGAATCTCCGACGGAGGTTCGGTTGCCACCTAAGACGACTCAACCTGGCAACTTATAACGCACGCACCCTGAGGACTGACGAGAAGATCCTGGAACTGGAAGAATAGATAGACAAATTGCGCTGGCACATTATAGAAATATCATAGGTCCAAAGAGAGAGGGTCGACACGGTAGTCCACAAATCCGGCAACTTGTTCTATCACCGGGAATGCAACCATCTTCCCAAGGATGTGTCGGATTTATCCTCCACACTCAGAGTCATCAAACGGTATTCGTTAAAGGTCATACAGGCTTACGCAACAACCTCGGCACATCCCGATGAGGAGGTGGAGAAAATATATGAGAATATCTCCAGACCCGTGCATTCTACCAAAACCCACTATACGGTGTTTATGGGAGACTTCAACGCAAAACTAGGCACAAGAGAGAACGGTGAGCTGAAAGTAGGGAAATTCGGATTAGGGTAATAGAACCCAAGGGGCCAGTTGCTGGCGGACTTCATGAAGAAACAGGGACTCTTTACAATCCACTATTTCTTCTAGAAGCGGTCCCACAGAAACTGGACATGACGAGCCCCGACGGTTCGACAATAAATTAGATTGACTTCATAATGACGACTAGACGGCAACTGTTCAGTGATGTCCCAGTGATCATGAGGGTGAAAACTGGTTGCGATCACGGAATGGTTAGAGGCAAACTGAACCTAAACGTTAAGTTGGAGAGATGTCGTCTAATGAAGTCAACGCTCCGTCCCCCTCATGCTCAAGTCCAAAGTCCCGAAACCTTTCAGCTCGAGTTACAAAAACGTTTTCAGTGCCTCGAAGATTGCAATGCAGTGGACGATATGAATGACAAGCTTGTGAAAACTGTCCATGCGGTAGGGACTAAGTTTTGCAAGAACCCCTCGTAGAAGAACACAAAAACTCTCCGATCACACTCTTAATCTCATAGCTGTTAGACGGGAAATGAAGCTGTAGTCTTCAGTTTATTTGATAGTATACAGGCAAATGAACAGATAGATCTCCAAATGCATGCGGCGGGACTTACACAATTTTAATACTACTCATATTGAAGAAACGATCGAGTGAAACCGGGGCTCCAAAGTGTTTGCCAGAGATCTGTCTACCAGAAAGAGCATACTGTCGAAGCTGAAGAGCGAATGGGGCAACATTGTTTCCAGAACACCTAAGATTTTGAGTGAGATTGAGTTTCTATGGACCGCTGTACACGTCATCGTTGGAGCCACACGCAAGTGTGAGTAACGAACCAAGAGCAAGTCTTATCCGACACCATTCCGATGATATTCCGGACGTCAATCTGGGCTAGATAAGAATGGCTCTCTAGCAAAAACGGCCAGTCCCCGGGCGAGGACAGAATTACAGCGCAGCTTCTTGAAGCGGGTGGAAAACCGGTACTAAAAGTCCTTGAGAAGCTCTTTAATTCCGTCCTCCATGGTTGCACTACTCCGGACGCTTGGAGCAGAGGTGCGGCGGTCTTGTTCTTCAAGAAAGGTGACAACGCTCTCTTGAAGAACTATAGATCGATTTCGCTTCTGAGCTGCATCTACGTGTTGTTTTCGAGGGTCCTTACAAATTGTCTCGCAGGCAGACTCAAAGACTTCCAGACTCCAGAACAAGCCGGTTTCTGAAAAGGCTTTAGCACCATATACCACATACATACCCTTCGGCAAATTGTACAGAAGACCGAATAAAACAATCTGCCGCTTTATCTTGCGTATGTGAACTATGAGAAAGTCATTGATTCGGTCGAAATTTGGGCGGTGCTGCAATCTCTACAGCGGTGCTAAGTGGACTATCGGTATATCTAAGTGCTGAAGTGTTTTACAGTAGGGCTACGAAGGCTATACGAGTAGAGTACCAGAGTACGAAACCTATCCAAGTGCAGAAAGGTATAAGACAGCGTGACGTAATATCCCCAAAATTCTTCACCGCTGCATTGGAAGACGCTTTCAAGCTATTGTACTGGAAATGATACGGTATTAACGCCAAGGGCGAGTACATCACTCACCTTCGATTTGCCGATGATATATTCCTTATGGCATAATCACTGGAGGACCGTAGCACTATGCTTAATGAACTCAATAGTGTCTCCCAACGTATAGGTCTTAAAATGAACATGGACAAAACAAAAGTCATGTTTAACGTCCATGTCACACCTATGACGGTAGTTGTAGAGAGCACTAAGCTCGAATTTGTTGACGAATATGTTTAGTTGGCACAAAATTTGTCCCAACTATTTAATAGTCCGACTAGGTAAGTCCAACTTTGACTGATAGGTCAATCGACGCATTCAACTCGACTGGGTAGCATCCGGGAGGTTATATTTCTCGTCAGACATAACTCAAAACTAGATTATACAACCAGTGCGTGTTGCCAGTGATGATCTATGGATCTGAGACGTGGTTCTTCACTGCCGGCCGTATGAGGAAGCTCAAAGTCGCTCAGCGAGCTATGAAGAGGGCTGTGCTCGACGTTTCTGTGATAGCTTTAAAAACGAGGATATTCGCAGTAGAGCCAGAGTGACCGACATAGCGCAACGGATTAGCAAGCTGAAGTGGCAATGGGCCGGCCATATAGCTCGAAGAACCGACAACTGATGGGAAAAAAAGGTTATCGAGTGGCAGCCTCGTACCAGTAGGCGAAGTGAAGGGTGTCCGCCCACTATTTGGAGTGACGACCTGGTAAGTGATGCAGGAAGTCAATGGATGCAGGTGGCTCGGGATCGTGCTTTGTGGTATTCCTTGGACGAGACTTAAATTCAACAGTGGACTTGTGAAGTGCTATAATGATAATAATGATGAAATATTAAAAATAAAATTTAATTTCATTTAAACTTTAACTTCACTAACGAAAGCAGTTCATAACAAGATGCATTTTTCAACAAATTTTGTTGAAGTTCTCTCTTCGTTGATTATAAATTCTGCTATAAAGGAAATAGCAAAGATGTCAGGTACGTTCCGCATAATATTGACCTAGAAATGCTTGAATATTACCTTAGCTAGTACGTGATAAGAGCGGATTGTCATTAAAGGACGGAAAAGGTGATGTGCATCTTGTTTCCTGCGACATGTGGTTTTAATACAAAGAAAGACAGTAATAAGTCGCTTATTTCCAGTTTTACGTAAACTATGTAGAATCAAGTATATTTTAAAATATGCTTGATTCTACGTAACTTTTTATAGTATTATAGAAAAATTGTTATAGCTCCAAATCGTTCATAAACAACTTTTCACTTTGTTTCTCTTAAAACACACACAGTTGATGTCGACTGAACTCCTGTTGAGGCCAAAGTTTTCCGGCCGGTGGTTGTGAATAGTGTCGTACATAAAAGCTTCCGCTTAAATTTTAGTTTGTACTCGCAATATTTTATCTGCAGGGAAATTCTGCAGGTGTTGTCTTAAAATTGTTCCCAAAACGGTCTGATATAATTTAATTTAAAATTTAAGTGACTGAGCTAGTAATCAACTAATTTCTCTGTCATTTACTATATGCACTTAAAGGAGACTAAGAAATTAGCAATTAAATATAAATTTTTAATTTTGATTAACATTTTTGAAATTCCATCGGTATCGATTAGGTGGATAATCATTATCATCACCATCATTACAGCTATTCACAAGTCCACTACTGAACAAAGGCCTCCCTCAAGGAATGCCACAAAGGACGGTTCTGAGCCACCTGCATCCATCGACTTCCTGCATGACTTACCAAGTCGTCATACCATCTAGTAGGCACTCGCCTTACACTTCGCCTACCGATACGAGGCTACCACTCGAGAACCTTTTATCCCCATTGGTTGTCGGTTCTTCCAGCTATATGCCCGGCCCATTGCCACTTCAGCTTAATAATCCATTGGGCTATGTCGGTCACTCTGGTTCTGCTGCGGATATCCTTATTTCTAAGTTTATCAAGCAGAGAAACCCTGACCATAGCCCTCTCCATAGCTCGTTGAGCGAAGTGCCACCAATAAAGAACCACATCTCAGATCCATAAGTCATCACTGGCAACACGCACTAATTGTACAATCTCGTTCTAAAGTTTTCAGGTATACGGTATTAAGGACTATATCGTCAGCAAATCGAAGGTGAGTGATGTACTTGCCATTGATGTCAATACCGTCTCTTTTCCAGTTGAGTAGGTTGAAAACGTCTTCCAATGCATTGGTGAAGAGTTACGGAGATTTAACGTCCCCCTGTCTTACACCTCTCTGTAGATGTATAGGTTTCTATACTTGGATAACCATCGTAGCCCTACTGTACAAACACTTCAGCACTTTGATATACCGGTATTCAACTTGGCACCGCTGAGGGGATTGCAGTAACGCCCACATTTCGACAGAATTAAAGGCTTACTCATAGTCTACATACGCAAGACGTAGTGGCAGATTATACTCCTCGATCTTCTGTATAATTTTTTTAAAAGGTTTCTATCTGGTTTATGGTGCTAAAGCCTTTTCGGATACCAGCTTGTTCGGGAGGCTGGAAGTCGTCGAGTCTGAGTGCGAGACGATTCGTAATAACTCTCGAAAACAGCACGTAGACGCGGCTCAGAAGGGAAATCGGTCTGTAGTTATTCAAGAGAGCGTTGTCGCCTTTCTAGATGAGAACGACCACCGTACCTCTGCTCCACGCTTTCGGTGTAGTGCCACCATGGAGGATGAACTAAAGAGCTTCTGAAGAACTTGAAGTATCGGTTTTCCACTCGCTTTCAGAAGCTCCGCTGTAACTCCATCCTCGCCCAGGGACTTGCCGTTTATGTTTATTAAATAATTTTATTTAGCCTTTAAATTCCGAATATAATCTTTTCTATATATAAAAATCAATTGTCATCGTTAATCTCGCATTAACTCGAAAATGGCTGGACAGATTTTGATGAATTTTGTTATGTTTGAGTTGGTTCCTGGAAGATCTAAATGATTCACAATTGGACTCGTGGCGCTGCTGTTGATATCAAGACATCAGCCGTGCAAAGTCGGGGCGGATCGCTAGTCTGATATCATTATTAACTCGGTCACTTAAATTTAAAAATTAATCCATATGACCATAGAGCCGTGGTAGCTACATTATTACATTATTACAGTAACATTGGCAATCCAAGTTCGCCTTCATCACTATCCTTGCAAATATCAATTGCAATTATGTGCTGATTTACATTGTCGTTAGAGAAAACCTGTATCTCTGAAATTTAAAACACACCGAGGACTTGTGAAGTCTCTCAAAACGCATTGACGCACCGCGATCGACTCACTGCACTATAATCTCGGAAATGAGCTGAGCACGCCCAGCAGTGAAAACTTTATGGGCTGTAATTTTTTTCATTTTTTCTAACTACAAGAGTGAGGTCTGTATCTTGCTCTGTTTCGTACAACGTATGGGATGTAATTGTTTTACTTTTCCTGCAATGGGAGAGAGGCTTATTTTCTGTAGTTATCTGTTACGGGCTGATAAAAAGTAATAAAGAAGAATACCATTACAATACTTGCAAAACTTAACAAGCAAGCAGACTCGACGTCTTGCTTGTTCTAATTGCTGATCACCTTGTCATTTTTCAATAAGTGATTACTGCATTCGAGTTATAATTATTTACTAAAGAAATGTGGATATAAAATCTAAGAATCCGTGATTAAATAATGTGATTAATACTTCGTTTGGTTTTGTCTTTGCCTTATTATTGCTTCCATATTTTTTGATGCTTGCTGTAACTGAAACTTCTTTCTTTCTCTTTATCTAGTTACTTATTGAATCACGTGTTATTCGGATTATAGAATTAGCACTGATCAGAGAACTATTTTTCTTAGCTTTATAATGCTATTACTATTTTTGAAAGTAGCTGCAAAATATAAATATGAAGAAACATTTTGTTGTACGACATCTTCACAGCACTTCAAATTGCTATTAATTTCATTGGTGCCGGCCAGGACCAAACCCGGGTTGCTTGCGTACTGTAAAACTTACAGCGAGGAGAGCTTGTGAGCTCTAAGCTACTACGATAACAGTGTTTCTAAGTCCACTGTTGGACATAGGCCTTTCTAAGAATGAGGTAGCTTGCAAGCATTACCTTACACCTTACCCAACATACACGCCATGCTGGCTTGGCGAATTACGGCTGGTTGACGAAATGTAATGACCCGACAACTAAGTAGTATTAATAGTAATCGTAGTGTCATTATTAGAAAAGTTAGGATATGGGTTTGACTATAGTAAAAATTTAAATTAAGAAGAATAAAATTTGGCTGTGTACAAGGTTAATTTGTAGTAACTAGGTAAAGGTAAAAATATAAAAGGTAAATTTGCAAATGGTTAAAAAAATTAAAAGAATGTCAAATATTCTGTCCTTTTTATTTTTTAAATTTAAAATGCATGATAATGCATTATTTTAACTGATTTTGCGACGTACGTACACATTCGTAAGGCTTGATTGGTCGGAAAAAAAAGTAATGAATTGAATTTCGCACAGAGGAGCGGACGTACGCGTAGTTGTTGCCCGTAAATCACATTCAATTTGGGTAACTTCAAATAAAAGTATTTTCAAAAACTGCAATAACAGTATATCATTATTTATATATTTGAATTTAATTTTCAAATTTGGCTACTCTTTGAAAAATATACATATTGACAATGGTTATAGGAATTTAATACCATAAAGTGCAAGCTTTAAAGGAGAAATCATACTTTCAGATTTGGTTTATATATGTACTTATTGTGTATTTATGTATTATAGAAAAGTTTAGTAGAAAATGTATACACAGAAGTTGAAAAAGGATAACTTCTGAGACCAACCATAAATTCAAGAGTTGTTCTTATAAGAATTTACTGGCATATTCAATATACCGATGGGAATACAAGATATTTATTATTCATAGCTCAGTATGCAGACCATAAAACATCTTTGTAGCCTCTGCAAACGTAAGGCAACACACGCGACACTACTATGATTAATGCTTCGTATGAGTTTGTGAATATTGGAAGTATTTATGTGTTCTTAAACGTAGCGTTTAAATATAAAAGCTTTTAATATGTAAAATTTGGCGGTGAAACAATTTTTAAATTAAAATGCTTTTCTTGGAATGCAAAAATAATTTTTCGCAAGGTTGGTAAAAATTGATAACTGAACGAAATGGAGAGTAGGTGAGAGTTCATAATTCAATTTCGATTAATTGTCACTAAAAGGGCTTCAACGGAAGATGTTTACATCCATACACTAATGAAATTATCAGTATCAATATGGAGTAACAAATTCTTATAGGCACAGGTCATATAGATTTACCATCGGGAAATTATATTACGACATAAATTCCGGGAGGAATCTCAAACATTTTATTATTTTGTTAACCAAGTCGATGGCTCGATCTGTCAGCAAAATTCTGTAGTTGATGCAACAAAGGTTCGCTGTTGACTTACAACGTTAATTTAGCGAGGCTAAGATGGATCGGTTATAATTATTAATGACTTGAATGACGCGGTTTCGCACAGGTAATTTTTAGATCTCGAACTTAGAACAGCGCCACTTACCGGGCCAATTGTAAATCTAAACTACCCACTCAAACACACACAAACACTCATTAAAATCGGTCCAGCCATTTTAGAGTTTTTATGAGACTATCGGACAGCAATTGGAGATATTCTGGTTAATTTCTTTACACGACAACTTTTAACATTTTTATAACTTAGAATGTATTAATAACGCAGGAGATTTTTTCAAATTGTACAAACATAGAGCAGTCATTCGTGCTAACATACCTATGCCCGATCTAATGCTAATGAAATAAGATCGATGGTAGTTTGTAAATCAGTACATAAAGGTAAAGGCTCAATAATTGTATAACTATATTAAGAGCCGAAAAATAATTAAGTACGTTTTATAAAATTAATAATTAACAATATCATTATCACATTCCATTACGTCAACCGGCAAGTTTTTATTTGACGGTTGAACTCTTGATCTAATTAGAAGTCAGACATATGCATATATATATATATATATTTCGAATGGATGGAGTTAAGGTTTTAGGTAAGAAGATTAAAATGCGAAGAAACAGATACAATTCTTCCATAAATACTTGTTGTAATAAATATTGCAATAATAGGTTACTTTTTCATCTTCAAACGGCTCTCCAGGGATGCTGTCACTGTGATGTTAACGAGAGTAATATAAAATAAAAGCTATTAAAGAAATGGCTATGAATGTGAATGGCTCCTCTTGGGCATAGTCACGCATTTGTTGACTAATGCTTGCAAAAATATAAGCAATGGCTAATATTAAAGAGGTATCTAATGGCCGCACCACCATTAGTGGTGCGGCCATTTTGGTTTCGAAAGGAAGACATAGGTAGCTATAAACAATTCAGAATTAACACTCCACTATGTCACACAAATTTTGGCTTTAAAATTATGAACATTTTCAAGCTAGACTTATACGAATTTCTTTTTAATACAAGAAGGGTGATAAACAAACATACAGTCCAACTCATGGTAGGTGAATCCTATGTTCTAAGCTCATATTTATCTTCGATTAAAAATAAAAATACAGGTGTCATCCCCAAGGACTGACACGAATGTATGGCTAACAGTAAAAAGGGTCTTCCAGTAAAAACGACGACATTAATTATTTCATTCACTCAGCCTTAGCCTAACCCCAACGGCGTATAATTCTGGACTCCCTTGACCGTTTCAGATTAAGCCTTAAGCAAAGCACTCTCTACCCTTTAGATCTGGGCGGCGAGGCACTCAAAGTACTTAGAGTGTGACTAGTTCTGAGCTATGTTTGCACCTAAGCAGAGTTAATTTACTTAGCGATAACTATGTCTTAGCAGTCCTACTTCCGGACCGCCGCGCCGTTAGCCTGTGTTGCTCTGTAGTCCTACCGATGTATTGGTTGTTAAAATTATTCAGTGAAACTAAATTATAAAATCTTGGACAAGATAAAGAAAAATACTTATAGTTTTGACAGTTCTGACAGGTATGAAAAGTAGCAATCACTGACTTGACACTGGCAGAATTCTATCAAGAGAAGCCATAATTTGAAATAAGAAGAAGAAGTAGCAATTAAAATATATATTTATCAGCAGATTATTTATTCAGATGCAGTGCACAATCTTTTTCTGAGAGTTTTTGGCGATATAAAAGTTAAACATGCGATTGTAAGTTTTTCTCGTTTTTCTCGATTTTTTTTCATTATACAGGTAACGTCGTACAGCACATCGTAAATTGCCGGCGAGAATTGAACTATAAAATGACAGCACTATCCCCTGAGCTCTCATGGGTCATGGTTTATATTAAATTAATTTTTATTTAACATTAAAGAAACACAACTTGCATGTTTTATGAAAAAGTTCAAATATTATTGTTTTGTTTGGTGTTTCGTTAATTATCAGACAAATACTTTAAGTATACTGTTTTAAAATGAATATTTGAAAATATAAAAAGAAAAACCAAATATTTGTCCTGAAACCTTTTTCCTAGCGGTAGATACGTTTAAGAAAAACATAAAAATTATGCTCGGTCACGTTTTTGTTATGTTTTAGCAAGAGGATCATTTTATGGTAAACACTCTCTTTGATTTGATTCTCTAGATTTTATTAAATATAAAAATATGAATTGTAATATTATCATAATATACTAGGATGTGAAAATTGGGATAATTCTATTATATCGTGAACTCTTCCTGGCCACAAATATGAATATCCTGTGTAGGTGATTACTTATAGTAACTACCTGAAAATATTATTCGTATCAACATGGGGAGTACCACGCTTTCACAGAATACCAGCCTAAAATAGTAACTTACTGCTGCTGTGTTTTCTAAGGTGAGTGAAGAGAACCGGTTACACTTTTCACTGGAAACGAGGCATTTCATATAAGCCCTCAGAGATAACAACGCGTCTATATTCTGATTCTTAATCGAAGATACACGTCTATGGTCTACAGCATACACTTACCGTGCGAAGATTACAAAAGGATGACAAATGATGTTATCCTTTTGTATTAAAACATGAAAAAGAACTTAAAAATGTGTTAAATAAGCGATACCTTTTTTAAAATATTCATAATCATCATTATTTTATATCCCTTATAAGTCCCTTTTTGAAAATAGCCTTCCCTGAAGGAAAATAATGATTTCATAAATTTTTATAAAAAGCCCCTTCTATAATCTATTATATTTTTTTAAATAACGAAGTTCGGCTTGCTGCGAAACAGGGGGTGGCGGGTTCCGGCTCTGACAACTAATTTGTATCGTTCGATGTACGGTGTGTACGCAAGTGTACGGTGTGTACGCGGTGTGGAGGGGTGGGCAGCGCGCCTGTCTGCGGATCCGCTGCGTCCCATCCATTGTTGTCCTAATAGTGTTTGTGGCACTATGTGATTGTGTAGTATTGGAGTGTGACTAGCCGGCGACACTTCGGTCGTCGGAATCTAGCGGAACCGGGGGTTCGATTAGAACATTGCAGGAGCTCCAGTCGCTATGCGAATGAATCTATTTTAGACGATTTGGAGGTTATACAAATTAGCTTGCGTGCGCGAAAAGAATGCTTGCGTAAGACATTATAGGTCTTACGCACGCTTTATAAAGTTGGAGCTTGTGTCTTAAGGACAGTTTGCTCTTGTTGTTAACTAGAGCGTGGAGGCGACTAGTGGTGAATTTTGCACGGTTTCGGACATCGCGAACGTACTTCGCGAATGTTATAACTTGGTCGAATGTAGCCCCCCTGGGTATTTGGCCGTTGGTTGCCAGGGGATCTGACGGGCGTATAGGGTGATCATACCTAATGCTTTATTGGGGTTTCTGAATTGACGATTGAAAGTGGATATCCTTTGAAAGCGTAATTCTACACTTTTCTCAAGATTCCAATTCTCCATAAGCGGAACCAATTGCCTAGGTCAGGGGTCGGCAACCTTTTAAGTCAGAAGGGTCAAAAATAATAATTTATAAAATTTCAAAGTTTTTAAAGAGGTACAATTTTTTTTCTTGCCAAATATAAATAGTACTTGCATAAATAAAGTCTTTTTATAAAAAAAAACTAATCTATTTATTCATAAGAAAAAAATATATTTATTCATATATGAATAGTTTTTCACAATAAATTATTTCTATTATTATCTAACTAATATACATATATGGTATTATTAGTTTATCACTTATTATTTAAGTAAAAAATTAAAACAATTTAACATTTATTTACATTGTAAGTCTTACAACACTAAATGCCCAATTGTTTTTTATTGAAGTATAACTTCAATAAAAAACAATTGGGCAAACAAATGCAATGGGAGCTTTTGTTTTGTATGGTTACTAAAGTAGAAAATTTAAACTTTACTAAATAATGTTACTTTTACTTAAAAATAAAAAAAAAACAATAACATACATTTAAGCAAATAAATTCAATGGGAGCATTGGCTTTGCATGGTTTTAGAAAGTTTGGACAAATTTGGTTCATAAACTTGTTGTTTTAAGTTTCAAACACGACTCTGAATTTTCATTTGTTAGTTGGCTTCTTACTTTACTTTTAATTATATTCATTCAAGAGAACGCTTGCTCGCGTGAATATGTCGATCCAAAGATAGTCAGCACTCCAAATGCCAACTTCTTCACCTCACTGTAGCAATTTGGAAGACTATTCCATGCGTCGAATATAAGCGCCTCAACTCGCGGCATTTCTTATAAAGCTGTTCAGTTTGGTTGCGTTACGTATATACTCGTACATTTCTGGACCTCCAACTTTTTCAACTTGCTTTTCAACTCTGTAAATTGTCAACTCCACAAAGCTTTACTTTTTAAGTCGATCAATTGCATTTCTAGATATCCAGTATCAACTCCAAATGGCTCATTGTGGATTGATTTTTAATTTTTTTTTTATAAAATATACAATATTTGCGTATGAAACTAAAGAGCCGCAGCTTCACATCCAAAGAGTCACACGTGGCTCGCGAGCCACAGGTTGCCAACCCCTGGCCTAGGTGGTTGACGGCTGTTTGGAGCATCTTGGTGAGGTATCTTTTATTGGGATGAGCGATGAAAAGTGCAGTGTCATCTGCGAAAAGAGTAGTATTCACTACTGGGTGCTTAGAGATGTCACACGTGAAGAGTGTAAAGAGTAGTGGGGAGAGGAAGGAGCCTTGTAGGACTCCAGCCTTGAGGGGACGCTTTATAGAGCTAGAGCTCTCTATTCGATAGCGAAAGTGGCGATTGGCAAGAAAGTCTCTGATGATGTGGATTTGCCTATCAGGCACGTTGAGTTTATACAGCTTGTAAAGCAAGCCGTCGTGCCAGACTTTGTTTAACGCTTTTACGACATCGAGGAAAAGTTCACCGGTTATGGTGGTTTTGCGATTATTTTGTAAGTGATGTTTGTGTAACGATGGGCCGGAGCAAGTGCCAGAAGTCTGTCTAATAATCTACGGTGAGTGGAGATGAAGACAAGTTGGACTGGCTCGCAGGAGCTGAAGACTGCAGAAGACGATTCTCGGAAGTATTTGATAGGGGTTCTTGAGGATAATGTTGGTTGCGTGTTCACATCACGTCGGTTGGTCACCACTTTGACCGTGAAAGGAAAGGGGAAGATCTCCCGCGGGGCAAGGTGTTCTGCCCTGGGACTAACCAATGCTCCGAGTGTTAGTTCGGATTTATTTCATATATACTGCTTTACTTCGGAACTTTGATAGCGCGATTTAGGCTTCAATGTATTTCACTTGAGGCGCAACGACATCGCCGCCACAAACAAATTTCAATAATTTTATCTACTGTTACGACTACAGTAGCAGGTGTTGGTCCTCTTATTATATTCGGTTGTTCACACCAAACGTGTGGTAAGGAATAAACATTCTGTGTCTACTTATTAAAGAAAAAGAGCTACTGCCACAGCTGTCGTTGTTCTATCCTTTCTGGTAGGTCGCGTTTCACTCCGGTATAGTAGGATACTCATAAAAGATTCCACTGCTGAACATGGGCAATAATATTGCTTTATAGGGGGGGGGAGGGGGGGGGGGGAGGGGGTTGCCGTATATGCCACGCTTGACAAGCGGGTTGGCAAATGCGGTTTTTTATTATTTTAAGTTGTTACCAGGAAGACGCTGCTGCCCATCGTTCCAGATTTCCTCTGTAGCCACTTACGACATCCAGGCGGGTGGATATCCTTACATCGTCCCACACGGTTCACTTTCACTTTCTTACGCCGAATTCATCCGGACTAAGTAAAGTGTAAATATAAAAGTTTTTAAGAACTCGACCACAGTGCCATTTATAGGGTCTAGATTTAGTCAATTTATTTCGTGAATATAGAATTTTGTAATAACTTGACTATAGCGGTTCCTTTCAGACACTAGCAACGCTGTCTGGGAAAAAAAAATATAATATTGCGTAAATATGATATCAATCACTCAATCGTCCAGAAGTTACACGATTGCTACCAGACGCACTGACGATTATACAGTTACCAAATAAAGGACTCAAATAGCGGCGAAATTGTTAAAACACAAGTTATTGATTTTAGATTTTATATTCCAAAGTAAGAAAATATTTCTTGCAACGTTCTTTTTAAATTTTTAAAACACCAGACCAGTAGCTTTAAAACGTCTTGTAATGAAGCTGTGAAGAGTTTCAAGGACATGACTTCACCCTGACTTATCCCTCTTTGCACTTGGATCCATCGTAGCCCTACTGTTAAAAACAGACATATCAACAATTCGAACATCTGATAGTACAATTGGCAGTACTATCAGATGTTATATACAATTTGCTAAAGTGTCTGTATGTGGTCAATGTAATTAAAGCCTTTTCCGAATCTGGCTTCTTCTTCTAAAGTTAACCGCTTTGTAATATGATGCATAAAATCCTTTGTATTCCTGTAGCAGTTCCTCGCGAATTGGTTTCTGTGAGAATCTTTTCTTCTTTCTCTATAGTCAAACTGGTTAGTTTTGATACAAATCATCCTTGTTTGTACTATATATTGAGCACGAGACTAGCCGCCCTCTTTGTGGATTTGCTATCTACCCGAGACTGACAAATATGATAATACCTCTCTGCTAATAGTCATCGATTTATTTAATTTCCGTTTTATTTGAACAATCCAATTTTATAATAATTATGATTTTGAAATATTGCGCGACATGTCATAACCATTGAAAGAACGAGTAATGATTTTCAACTTATACCAGAGAATAAATAATAGTACTACATACAAAAGTTGCACTCCTTTAATGTTGACTGCTTGCTGACGGTGTAGTTATCAATAAGCAGATAAATCGCGCACGTAAGCTAAATAAAACTTTATTGCTGCGCGTGTGTCCGTATTACTTTGCATCTTTTCACCTTTCTACGTCACAACGGACTTTCCGTGGTTACCAATGGCTGTTAATAAAGAGTAAAAAAATACATTCTGCAAGTACCTACTTATTCTGACTATGGTCGACCATATTTCCGCTATTATGTGATTTCTGTGATACTCAACGCATGCAACTTGCAAGGGCATTCGTCGGGAATTGCGATGCTTGGCTCGTAAGAAATAGTTAACTAGTGTACACAATAAATAAACCCGAAATACGATTCCTAACTGAAATGTGATCATATTCTACTTAGTAAAAATCTCGTAAACAAAGTTTTAATTTCAGTATTTTGTATTATTATAACTTAAAATATTTTAATTACAAAAGACAGGTATAAATATGTAAGTAGGTAATTAGGTAGTGAAGTAAATTTCTACAAAGTTTTGTAGTAAAGTACTTAGATATTTCTTCTGTAGTTAAATAATTACTTAATTATTTTTTTGTTATAAAAATGAAACAAATTCACCTATCATTATCTTTCGGTAACTTAAAAAATGATACTGAATCCTTTTGTTTGCTCATTAGACATCTATCCCATCCCCGCAACAATTATAGTAGGTATGACGTTTTGTCATTATAATTTATAAAATTGATAGGTAATATAAGTACATATATATTATTCTTAAATAACATTAAACTTGTGCATTTATTTGATCCTACAATTAAATATAGTAAACACTAAACAAAAACTGTTTCGATCAGTATTTCAACAAGTATTTACAAAAAACTATTTACGTAAACAGTGTTAAAAATCTTTAACATTCAATCGCCTGGAACGCGCTAGCCCCGACTGGGTTCTGCCCCGGGGTCGCCTCGCGATTGTTGGTAATTATTTCACTCAGGTAGCAAGAGTGACAAACGCCTGCTAATACTAAGTGCGCTACAAATAACCGCTCCGTAGCGCAGTGGCTTACAATGAGTTGCCGCGCTAAGGGCCTCGGGTTTGTATCCCACACGGTACAAGTATTTGTATGGCCAACAAATATTTGTTCCAGATCTGGAAGTCTGTCTTTGCGAAATGTATGTATCTGAACTGTCCCCACGATATAGAAGACAATCCTAGTGTGGAGGTAATGTTAAAAAAAAAACTAACTACATAACTACAAATGAAATGTAAATAGGAAAACTTGTACTAAGATCTTCTTGTTAAACTCAATATACACGGGAAAGTATGTTGTCAGGTCCAAATGAAGTTCGTGGTAGCAAAATATTCGCCCTTTTAATTTTATTAGTAGCGATCTTATCCCGTCGTAAACATGCCTGCCACCGTAGTTAGGGATTGTGGCGCTGTTTTCCTTATACCTCTCACGGGGGAATTTGGCACAGACGCCGTTTTTTGGTTAAGTTAGTTGGAAGTTTTTTATTGTGATATATTATTGGACATCTACTTAAACAGATTAATTGCCTAGGTGGAATAAGTTTCGCACAGATATAATTAATAACTTTTATACTATATCTGCTTTTATTTTGTAAAATAAACATTGATATATCGTGATCAATTTTCTATTTCAGTACCATTTTCCAAATATTGTCATCAACAGCGAAAGGGTGAAAAAGCTAACTGATGAAATAACGATTAAGAGATGAGATTAGACTACAATACTACCAGAATAACTATCCAGATTTACTATGTTTTGTCTAAATGTTGGCCCACTAAATAGTGGGCCATTGATCACGCGGTTGTTTATATTCATAGACGTAAATACTAACACCTAAGGTAAACTTTTTGTTTAATTAATGTGGCCATGCCTTAACTGCTTTTTCAATTTAAAAAATATAAAATGATGACGTTTAAAATACTGAAACTGTCTAACAGTCCATTTTAGTGCTCACGAAATTAAAATAATAAGCTTTACTGGCACCTACATTTGCGAAGGATTTGATCAAATGCTTTCAAGTATTTAGAGGCCTCGGTCAACATATAAACGACGGTGCAGGCTACATCGGCATTACTCTCCGTCAAATAAATTTTCATTCCGCTTGATCCGCTAGTAACTCATACTCTTATAAGCGCACGAAACGTGAGCACATTTTTTATACAATTTCCTTTGCGCCACTCTTGGAACTCCAAATAGAAGAAATATTTGTTTTTGTTTTAGTTTTTGAATTTGAAGGATAACAGAAAAATCTCATCATAGTAATATATATATATATATATATATATATATATATATATATATATATATATATATAATACTATGACTTGTATGTCAACCGATTTTCTATAGTAAATGGGTCTTGTTAAACACCCCAGGTTTCAAGGTAGGTCATGCGAAAAGCAAATCGAGAGACTGACACTCCGGACATTGTAAATGAGCTACTTAATACTAGAATTTTAGTATTGTACATCGTACGATTCGATCCCCTGCATGGCTGCTGCCAGGCTCTATCCCGTAGCTGTTTATAATTTAGGTCTAGTAACTGCAGGGTCTGATGTTATGTTGACGCAAGAGAATCTGTCGTCGTATTTCGTCAGAGTAGCGGAAGCGTCAACCACTGAAAAGGTCAAAAAGAGCTCAAGACTATGCCGGATACTGTGATCTTCAATTCGCTTGTTTTCATTTCGCCTTGCGGACGGCAAAGTGTAAGGGTATTGCCAAACGTTCGTTAGTAAAGACTACCTGCTTACGGGCTTAAGGGGAGTGGTTTTTCAGTTATTCGGCAGTATATCATTGTAGTCTCTAATTTTAGGAATGTTACAAGAGACCTTGGAAGCAATTCAAAATGTTAGGTAGTAATCGTATTTAAAAGCCTTTTTATGAAAATTATTAACCGAAAATTAAATAACAGTTTGATAATTCCATTCAAAGTTCAATTTAGGAGGTCATAGAAGCGATATGAAATCAAATATTATAGCAGATCAATTGACTCTATTGGATACAAACTTGACCGACATTCATTGCCGCTCTTGGCCGAGTAACAAAACTGTGTCAACAAATACATCGTTACAATGTTTGCTTTTGTCACTCATTACCCACTCGTTCCAGAAGAAAAATCGTGAGGAAGCATTTTCTACACTATTTCTAAGCTGAGTGTGTTTGCATTAGGTAGTTTACTGATTTTAAAAAACAGTAAAACGAGCGAAAATATAACGGCTGACGCCGTCTATCATATAAAATATCTGCTAGAACTAGGTTAAATACTGTGTGTGATTATTTAACTATTAATTAACCCTTATACTACTACGAGAGGCCTTAAGGAAAATTGAAACAGGAGATTCCTGATAACAACTGAAAATAAAAAACTGCGATTACCGCCTGCCATGCATGGCAACTTTGGCAAAATTTATGAGGCAATCTATGGGGGAGGCTTAAGTTCAGTGGTGTACATTTATAGGCTGTAATGGATGGATGGATGTATGGTAAGACCTTGTGGAAAGCGGTATGAAACTCACAAGTAGAAGATTTTCCTCCCATAAAAATGAACCAGTATCAAAATATTTTTATGTGTGACTTAACGCGAATGATTATCATGTGAAATCGTAGCGACACTTCTTGGTTTAAGATTTCTTTTCAAACGAAAGTGTGAGTGTTATTTAATTATCAATGAAAGTATAAATCTCAATCGCTTAAAATTTTGAATATAAAAGAAGAAAGAAATAATTGTGCTGAAGAGGCGATAGAGAGAATAGAAACAGGAGATAGGCAGCAGCATGCTCCTGATACCAACTAAAATAATAAATAACTGTTGTTGACAACCAGCCTGCAAAGTGTCGAAACTATGGCTATAAGGCAATCTACAGAGGCCAATGATAGGACGTAATTATGATGATGACGATGTTGCAAACTTAAGTCAACTCGTGTACTAAACACGATTACAGTAGTATTAGTAGCTATTGTTTATTTTCAGTATTTTATAATATTATTTTTGATACTCATCCAATCAAAATTTAAATTTCAACTTAGTTAATTATAATTTGCGTTTGTGTTTTATTAATTCACTTTTTATAAAATATTTTAATATAAATATAAAATGCAGCGTTGCGCTCAAAGAAGGTTGAAGAACACTCATGATCATAAAATGTTTGCATTTGTATCAACATTGCCGACAGCTATATTGTGCATGTTGTATACTTTATTTATGTGAGTTTTTGAGTGTTTCTTTTTGATGGTAATAAAATTAACAGGTTTTTACTAGACACAAATGCCAGTGTGAAAAAATTTAAATAATTCATTCTAATAATAATTTAATTAATTGTATATATTTATTTAGGTGGAAGAGCCACGATGCAGCTATGCTTGTTATACATAGCTACAGCACGATAGTTCGACTCAGGCGTTAGGGTAAGACCACGCTCTCATAGAATACCAGCGGGAAACAGCAAAATAATGCTGCTGTGTTTCTTATGATGAGTGTAGAGAACCGGAGACCGAAGAATTCTTAGTCCTCAGGGGTGAGAATGCATCCGCTTTTTGATACTTAATAGGTGATAGATGTAGAGGTCATGGGCCATAGCATCCACTTACCATCAAGTGAACTACGAGCTCGTTTAACTAATTTGTTCTATATAAAAACTTATTTTAGTTCCGGAGGTAATATCTCTCCTATTCTCTTCACTTATTCCTCATAACCTGAAAACAAGAGTGTACAGCCAGTGCGTTTTGCTAATGATGACATATTTAGATGGAGTTGTGACGTATGATCGAATATGGTGGCCAACCGGAACATTGCCATAAAGCGAAGCCCACCCATAGAAAAGAAATAGTAACTGTTTGGTTGTCACTTCATGGTATATTCACTTCAGCTTTTTGAGATCCATTTTAATCAATTACGGCAGTTGTCTGTTAAAAAGGACTTCGACACGTCAAACGATTTTTACCATTATTGCTCTAAAACCATACATCTACTTTCTTACTCCCAGACCTAGCCCCAAACTATTACCATTTTTTTCCGTAATTTGGACAGCTTTATTGTGCGTCTTGTAAAATTATTAGTTTTCAGTTTTTTTAATGCGACCTATAATAGTTGGGCAGTAACATCGAGCACATTATAATACAATTTGTTCAGATTAATACTCCTAGAAGGCGAAGCCACCTTCTTCTTGAAGAATTCACAGCTTTATGCAATTCATTTTACTCTACTATGTTACATAATAAATAGAAGCACAACATAGGCAAACGGCACAGCAAAATATTTCTAATTTCAAAAAAGTAAAGAGGGGATCAATATATTTTTGAAAATAGAACCTCATCGTAAAAGTCATACCTCAAGAATATATATGTTTTTTCGTTTCTAATGTGGCACATGGATAGCACACATCGGCCATATTATGAGACGTATTTTTTTTGTCAATAAAATTCACAAATATTCCGTTCATTTTATACTTATAGCACATAGCATATGAGCGTTGTAGCGCATAAATTTATTTGTTTGCGATTTTTTTTTAATTATATTTATAATTATATTTTTATGAATGCGGGAAATAATAGCACACATCGGGTACATTGTCACACAATTATTTTTCATTAAAAATCCAAATTGACGGGTCCACCATCTTGGACATTAGGAATAGCAAGTCGTTTTCTCTATACCTCTCTCGGGGGCAATTGGACAAAGTTGCCGCTCTTGTAAAGTTAGTTGTTAGTTTTTAATTATGACATATTATGTGGACAGCCTTGAATACATTACAATACCAGTTTAGACTAGAAAAGCAAAGTAGGTCAGTTAATTACAGACATAATAATATGTCTGTCTTTATTTTAAGAATATACCCATCGATATTTTCTTCGCTGAATATCTACTGTGCTACAAATTTCTATTAAATTGTGCGATAAGGTACTATAGACGAGCACACAGCCCATCTGGAGGTGAACCAGAAGGAAATTTCCCAGACATAGGAACGATTAATAAACAACCAGAGGCGAAAAAAATTGACTATTTCACAAATGTTGGCCCCACAAAGGCCACTTTTACCATTATTTATTTATTTATTTATTTATTTAATTCATACACTTGTGGCTTACAGAAAATCCAACACGCGCACAAGGTTAAATTTTACATGCAAAAATTTTTTTTTCAAAAATTGTATCCATCCATAATAACAAAAATTAATAATCACAAACTAGTTAATTATAAAATAATAGTAATATAAAATCTCGAAGCTTTTGGCAGCCCGTGTCAGCAATTAAAATGGTAATAAAGCCAATTAATACAATAAAGTGTTAATAATTATACAATGAAATATTTTGTCATATCAATTTATAATGCAATGTCAATAAATCTAATAACAAGCCTAATATATGCATAATTAAAATTACATCTTAAATATAAAGTATAAATAGTACATAGTCAACGAAATTATATTGTCGAATTATTAATTGTCATATCATCAATTATTTTGTAAAAAAGAGTCAGCAGACGTGTTATAGTGTCTGCAAAGAGGTCAATTTCATCGTGCTGAGTGAGTATGTCCCCTATAAGTATTAATGCTCGATTTGTTGGTGCAAAAGCAGCACGTTTGGTACGCGTAACTGGTCTATCTAGAAGACGCGGCCTACGGCGCGGAGCCACCGTCCCTACATTATCTCTCTGCAGGTACCTGGGCACCAACAAACTAATTCTCTCCATAACTGACTGGCAATCCAACTTGTGGTGAATTATAAAAAGATAGTGCCTAATAGTTGACATCATCCTCCTAAGCATTAGAGTTTCAAAATCAACCATACCCAAGACGAATAAAGAAGGATATAAATAAGGGTAGTACCCATGATTTTTCTTATAAAGCCAACGAGCAAATTTACGTTGTATCCTCTCTAACAAGAGAGTATACTTTTTCTCGTAAGGATTCCAGACCACAGATGCATACTCTAGTTTGCTACGAACATACGCATTATACAAAGTTTTAGGCACCCTAATATCATCAAAGTCAGCAGCAGTCCTCATCACAAAACCCAAAGTCTTACTAGCTAACTTGCAAATGGATGTCATATGATTGTGAAAAGTCAATTTAGTATCTAATATTAAACCTAAGTCACGTATGTCATATACTCTTACCAAAGGCGCGTCGAATAAGTTATAATTAATAATGACAGGATTCTGTTTTAATGCAAAAGTGATAACCTTGCATTTAGTCACATTAAGAGGAAGACGGTTCAGTTCACTCCATTTCGATACCGCATCTATGTCCTGTTGAAGAGCCTGTGCATCAGCAGCACTACTAATCGCCAAACTTAATTTTAGATCATCTGCGAATAACAGACACTTCGCAGATTTTACTTTGGTAGGCAAGTCATTTATAAAAATTAAAAAAAGCGTAGGGCCAAGAGTACTACCCATTAGGCCGCGTGGTCGTAAAGTAAACTTTAGTGTACGTAACTTAACTAAGATAAACTCTTTTTTTACTAAATAAGACTATCACCTGCCTGTTATTTCAATTTGAAAAATATAAAAATATGAGTCATATAATACATATATAAGTCATTGTACAATATACTGTAACTATAAATCAACGCATTTTAACAGTCAACTCTACAAAATAATAAAACATTAAGCTATAAGGCAGACTTATTAATTTGCGATGGTTTTGATCGAGTGCTTTTAAATGTTTACAATTTATGGTGTATATATAAATAAAGGTTACATTGGTACTGTAACTTGTCGTTATATTCATATAAATATAAATTTTTCTAGTAATGCTAATGCTAGTAATTTCTAGTTTTATGATAAGGACACGCTACGTAAAAGCTAGGTCTAATGAATTTCAGTTTAACAATACTAGATAGTTTGAATTTCGATATCAAGGCGTTATTCTAAAAAAACTTTAATTAATTTGTTCTTCTGTTGTATGTTTTTGTCTGGGATAACTTCAAATGATGTATGAACCAGGTGTTGTGTACAGACACAAAATACGTGTTTTCTTAATAGAATAAGGGTCACAAACGAGCACACAGCCCACCTGATTGTAAGTGGATAGACATCCACATTTATCCTAATGCACATGCGGCGTCACTCCTGAGAATGAATATAGAATGTCTCGTTTTCATTAAAAATACTCTTCGGTTCTCTACACTCACCATACAAAACACGGCAGCATTAAGATGATACTTTACGCTGGTATTCTATGAGAGTGTGGTCCTCCTCGGTCGAGCCAACCCATTTGTGCTAACAACATAATGCAGCTGTATCATGGCTCTACCACGTATAAAAGTTTTTAGTTAGTGAATGTAACCAAAGATGGTTAAGTATACTGAATTATTTTAACAGAAGCCTATTCACAATTGCCTTGAAAACAGTAATCGGATGGAGAGACATTCGGGCCATTACCGCCGACTTATTATTACGGATAAAAAGGAAAACTTTACAGGAGAAGGTATTTTTTAAAAATTGTTACAAATTATTGCGTTATTAAATTGAAATTTTACGTATAATTATGACCTTTGAAGCATAAGCTGTAACAGTTATAATTTTCGAAAAAACATTAGGTTTTGAGGCTTTTTGGCGTTTACAATATTTTTGCTGTCTTAAACGAACGACTTCTTATAATTCCAGGCGTTTGAGGTAACACTTGCGATAAAAAATAATCTGGTTAAAGTTTTAATGCAAGCGATAGAAAGTCATTAAGCCTATAAATCAATTTTCATAAATAAATGGGTACTTCATAAATTAATATAAAAAAACAACTTAAAATATATAGTTTAATATATAATGTATTGCTCATTATTTTAACATTGTAGAGTACACTGAGATCAATGAATAAATAGAAAAAAGAATTATCAAGGTTTAGTATTATCTCCATTCGTTTCAGCTAACTTTATTCATTAATTTAACACTTAAAAGAACACTGAGATTAAATAATTAGCTTGGCGTGTTTTCATGCCGGCACACTTCCTGCAACTTTACAAGGCGCAGGTTCGGCCTCATATGGAATACTGTTCCCATCTCTGGGCTTGGGCTCCCAAGTGCCAGCTTCGGATTTGCTTATCTCCGATCGGCTCGATTCACTGCCGCTGCGAAGAGATGTTGTATCCCTTTGCATGTTCTTTTGCATCTACCACGGGGAGTGCTCTGAGGAATTGTTCGGATTATTCCTAGGCACCAAATTTTATGAACGCACATCGCGACTAAACTCCCAATACGATCTACACTATCAGGATGCTTGGCGGTCTACCACTGTACGTTTTACTAGGAGTTTTCTTCCTCGTATAACCTCTCTGTGGAATAGTTTAACACCGGCGATTTTTCCGGACCCATACGAGGGATCTTCAAGAAAGGAGCTTACTCCTTTCTAAAAGGCCGGCAACGTACCTTTTTTTTTTTTTTTGCGGATGGAAAATCATCTAATGACGCCTTTCGCTGTGGGTGGAGCGGAAGGGAGTGTCAGACTTTTACTGACTAAAAACCATCCGTGTTCCTTCAGTGCCCTTACGTTCCGGAGCCGCGGTATCTCTTTCGAACAGCCCGCAGCCCCGGCAGCCGTCGGTCCTTGCGGGCCCCTTCACGCTGCTGACAGCTCTTTGAGGCGCGCGTGGAACAAAACGCGCCGTCGACACGGCCTGTCGTCGTTAGACGGACGGACGGCGAGCTACCCATTGCTCGCCGTCCACAGGCCCGCGCCTACGGTGGCCGGGGGCCACGACGTAGCCCCCGACGCCCGGGGCGTCTCCCGCGGCGGCCGGGAAGGAAAGCTGTTGCTCTTTCCTTCTCCCGCTCCGCCACCTCCTTCGCTAGCATCACTGCTTCGCAGAAGGTGGTGACGGCATCCCATTCCGTCTCGCTCCGGACCATGGCTTCGACCAGGGCCGGACGCGAGAGGTCGCCGCCGCCTATCGCCGCTACGAGGTCACGGCGGTGCTCCGCCCAAGCAGGGCACACCTCCACGGTGTGCTCCACCGTGTCCTCCGGTCGATCCTCGCAGTGGGAGCACCCGGGCGTTTCCTACCGCCCGATTCGGTGCAGGAACCTCCCGAACACACCGTGTCCGGTGAGGACCTGCGTCAGGCGGAAGGTGAGGACGCCGTGGCGTCTCTCAAGCCACTCCTCAAAGAGGGGTCTTATCGCCGCTATAGTGGCGTGCCCAGCACGGGGTTGCGACAGTCGCTCTCTCCATGTCGCCATGAGATCATGCCGGAAATCTGTCCGCTGCGCGACAACTTGCCGCGGCAGCGGGGTTTCCCCCCGGCATAGTGCCTCCGCGCGCATTCGTGCAGGCGCGCGAGGACTATCGCCTCCAGATCCCATGGCGGCAATCCGGCAAGGAGGCTCGCCGCCTCGCGGGAGATCGTGCGGTAGCCGCGAACCATCTTTACGGCAACCACCCTTTGGGGCGCGTTTAGGTGGTGGACGGCAAGCCGCGCCAAACCACGCGCCCACACCGGGGCCCCGTAAAGGGCCATGGACCTCACGATCCCCGCGTAGAGCCTCCGGCAGGAGGGGTTTGGCCCCCCCAGGTTCGGCAGGAGCCGCCTGAAGGCAGCCCCGGTCCGTTCCAGTTTGGGAGCCAAACGTCGGAAGTGCTCAACGAAGTTCCATCGGCCGTCGAGGACGAGTCCTAGGTACTTCAACGTCGACTCGACGCCGACGGATACCCCTCCTACCATCACTGAGGATCCCGGTGGTGGCCTGTTCCGAGGACCATGGAAGTGCATGGCCTCGGACTTGTGCAGAGCCACCTCGAGACCCAGTTGCCGGATCCTCTCAACGACTATCGCAACCCCGCGTGTCATAGTTTCCGCCCGGCAACGTACCTGCAATTCCCCTGGTGTTGCAGTTGTTTATGGGCGGCGGTAGTCACTTACCATCAGGTGAGCCGGATGCTTGTTTGACCCCTATTCTATAAATAAATCCAATTTCAACTAAAATTGAAACTTTAATTCTCTTTCGCACTATCATCTGCATCAATTTCAGGTAACACGTCAGGAATTGCTCCATCATGGTACCTTCATAGTACCTGCGTGGAATTATATTTTTATTACACAAATCTAGAAGATTTTTGCACTTGTCTGCTGAAGTTTTTAGGTCCGAATTGCCTCTTGTTCTAATAATCGGTCCCATATTCAACTCTTGTTTATTGTTATATTCGAAAAAACCGTATTGGTGTGTAATTACTGGATTGTTCTTTTTATTTTGTTTATCTAAGTCGATTAATGTGTATGATTTCCCACTATCAGACTCATTGTTTTCAACAAGAAATTTACTTGTAGCTAATGGTATGATATTGAAAGGGATTCCGCTGTAAAATTTAGTAAAGGTGAACGAATCAAGCGTTAAGTTTTTCTGCTGTGTATTCTCTGGGGCAGGAGATTTAGTAATGTTCTGTTTCGGTAATGAACATGATGGTGGTAGTAATTTCATAATGTTCTTAATACTTGACTGTAACAATAAACGAACTTTGTATTTGGCACTAAGAATTTGCGCTTATAATAATAATAAACATATGCCTCTGGAGCTCCAAAATTATTCACCAACAGTAACACAAAACTACCTAAGCGGCTATGTTGTTTTCTGTACGGCAGAGGTAGGTACTTCCCCAGTTGGTTAAGTTATATACAAAAACTTACATATAACAACAATAACTTTAGCTAAGTAAGTAACAGATTAGGTTAGCAAAAGAAGGGTGCGAGGGTGCTGAAGCCGATAGTGCTGTCGAAATGTAAATCCAAGATGGCGGCTGCAATAGGTATCAATTTTTTCGTCATGGGTGCATCGATCACTTATAAAAAATATGGGTGCTTTTTTCATAGTTTTCGAGGGCGTTGAAGCCGATAGTGCTGTCGAAATATAAATCCAAGATGGCGGCTGCAATAGGTGGCAAATTTATTCGTCATGGGTGTCATTTTCATAGTTTTTGAGTATGTTGAAGCCGATAGTGCTGTTGAAATGTAAATCCAAGATGACGGCTGCAATAGGTGTCAATTTTTTCGTGATGGGTGTCATTTTCATAGTTTTTGAGTACGTTGAAGCAAAAAAATGCTATTGAAATATAAATCCAAGATGACGGCTGCAATAAGTATTAATTTTTTCGTTATGGGTGTCATTTTCATGGTTTTTGAGGGTGTTGGAAGCGATTTTTTATTGTTGCTTTAAAAAATAACACATAAACTGCAAAGTAGCTGATCTAGTTTGCAAAAAAATAAACAAAACCGGTTTCATAGTACCCTGTCCTTCTTTCCCAATAGTTTATTTAAAAAAACCTGGTAATTAGAATGGTAATTTTTACACAATTAAATTCAATAATAAAGAATTCCGAATTTCTGGTAGCAGACGAAAATATTTTTCTGTAAATAATTTGTAATAATGAAGAATAAAGGTACTTTTTTGTTCAACCGCGTACGCTCCTGCCGAAACTTGTAAAAGGTTATGCCGTAATGACAAAGTTAAAGATCTATAGTTCTACAAGTTATTGTGTGTTAATATTAAATTGTTGTCCGTGTTTAAACTATCGTCTTATGCTGAGATTACCCGACGCCATGAGATTACCTATTTAAATTGTATTTGTAAGCTAGTTATTTAAATTCGATTGATTGATCACTATCACCGGCCGTGCTAATATTTCTCGGGAAAACGTCTCCGAGTACCGGAACAAACTTGTGTCTGAAGTCGAGTCTTTGCTGGACAAAGTCTCGAACTGGGGGCGACTAAATCTAGTCCAGTTTAATCCTCAGAAGACACAAGTTTGCGCGTTTACCGCTAAAAAGAACCCCTTTGTCGTATCTCCTCAGTTTCAAGGCACTCCCCTGGTTGCCTCAGCCAGTATCGGAATCCTCGGCGTCGACATATCGAGTGACGTGCAGTTTCGTGGTCATTTGGAAGAGAAGGCCAAATTGGCCTCTAAAAAGCTTAGCGTGCTCAGCAGAGCGGGACAGTATTTCATGCCGGCACACCGCCTGCAACTTTACAAGGCGCAGGTTCGGCCTCACATGGAATACTGTTCCCATCTCTGGGCAGGGGCTCCCCAGTGCCAGCTCCTTCCACTTGACCGCATCCAGCGCAGAGCGGCTCGAATCGTCGACGACCGAGTTCTTTCCGATCGGCTCGACTCATTGGCGCTGCGAAGAGATGTTGCATCTCTTTGCATTTTCTTTCGCATCTACCATGGGGAGTGCTCTGAGGAATTGTTCGGATTAATCCCAGCCACCAAATTTCACGAACGCACATCGCGGCAGAACTCCCGATACCATCCACACCATCTGGATGATTGGCGGTCCACCACTGTGCGATTTAGAAGATGTTTTCTTCCTCGCACGACTTCCTTGTGGAATCGATTACCATCAGCGATTTTTCCGGACCGATACGACTTAGGGACCTTCAAGAAAAGAGCTTACTCCTTTGAAAAGGCCGGCAACGCATCTGCAATTCCCTCCCTGGTGTTGCAGTTGTTCATGGGCGGCGGTAGTCACTTACCATCAGGTGAGCCGCATGCTCGTTTGCCCCCCTCTCCTATAAAAAAAAAAAAAAAAAAAACTACAGAACAAAAATATAAAAAAAAGCAATATCAAAAACATTAAAAGTTACAACCCTATTACTTCAATGGAGCGTAGGTAATTATGTCCTTAACTAGGCTTAGTTTCCATACTGTTCATATTTATACTGTGCCAATAAGCCGCTTATAACACCATATCAGAGTAAAGCAGTCTTTAACTTACGGTTCAAACAGATTTTGATTTATTTGCGTCCATTAAGAAAATTAAATAAACTTGGAAAGTGGATAATATTCATATAATAATATTATTAAAGGACAACAGCAAATTCTTGTCAAAGCTTAATTAATTACAAAATTATTAAGGATATACGCGTAAATATACACAGTTTTTATTACAGTTAATTATACTCTTTACTATACTACAGTACGATTTTGCTTCCTTTGCTAGGTATTGCATGACTTAATTTCTCCGCTCATTTGTTATTATAAATAATATGATATCAATATGCCACGTATTCCGATTTCCGATGAATATTTTTGTTTCGTTGTTCGTAGTGAATATTGCAAATAAATTGAGTGGTAAATCAGCATCTGTCTTTCCATCCAATTACAATGTGATTATCTTTAAAGCAAGAGCAAACAGGTTTTTGTTAAGTTATCTCAGTGTACTTTGCTATCTTCGACTGCATCGTTACTTACCATCTGGTGGGATACTAGTAAAGCATTGAGTTATATTATTTAAAACAAATTAAGACCTGAGTAAGGACAGGGAGCGTTCTTCTACATTGGGGGCAGCGGGGCGAGTAGTGTGCAAAGTAACTCAAGAGACCCACTCCGGCCATTGTTATACAAGAGATGTGTTTTTGACGTATGTTGTACGTCGACCGCTTCGATCCTCTACACTCTTGAACAAAGCAGGTACTTGACCTCACCTAATTTTGTCAGCAATATGAGCTTTATATTTTAGGACTTGTAATTGCAGGGTTGTGTGTTGACGTAAGGGAAATTATCACAGCATTTCATATAAGTCCCGTAAATGTCCTCTATTAAAAAGGTCAAAAAGAGCTCATGGTCACCGATGTTGATCGGTATAACTATCTTGGTTATATTAGACGCCACCAACGTCAATGTTGAAAATTTTATGATACTGCGATAGACCTACCTATTCGGGAAGCGCAGTGGTAATGGCACAATCTCTCTGGTAAAGGTAGTGATGTACCTGTCGACTACTAACGGGGTTGTTATTGATTGTTCAGTTATTCGGTTTTATATCACGGTGGTTTCTAATTTTAGAATATTTTAATACAACTTTCAAATAATTCAAAATATTTGGTGGCATTTGTAGCTTTCTTAATCAAATATTTTGTACAACAGCTGCAGCGCGGCTTTTCGTGGTAGCGCCACGCTGAAGGTATATTATAGTAATAACACGAATGGGTCGACACGACCGGGGTAGGACCACGCTCTCACAGAATATTAGCGTAAAATGCTGCATGGTGAGTATAAAGAACCGGAGATCCTTTTTACTGGAAACGAGGCATTCCATCTTAGTCTTCAAGGGTGACCACGAATCTGCATTTGGATTCTTAATCGAGTATAAATGTAGATTTATATGGACGATAGCATCCACTTAACATCAGGTTGACTGTGTACACTTTTGAACATAATTATAGTAGTATATATATATATATATATATATATATATATATATATATATATATATATATATAGTATATATTATAATTAGCTTATTAAAGTTAAATACAAAAATTGTCTACATTTGTAAAAGTTGGCTTATAATAAAAAAATATTATTTACAATAAAGAATAATATAGTTTCTAATCAGATGTATTAACTAGGTAAACTAGCCTGCTACTTAAATTAACTTTTCCCTTTAAAGTTCAGTTTAGAAGGTGATGATATTGGCGATCAAAAGATGACAGTTGTCGCAGAAAAATTTGTTCTGCTAGATATAAACGACCGACGTTCATTGCCACACGTGTCTGAGTAACTAAACTGTGTCAAGAAATACACCGTTACAATATTTATTTTTGTTACTCATTACTCACATGTTCCAAGCATTTGTACCATTGCTTAAAAGAAGAAGATAAAACTGAGATACGAACGAAAATAATAGCAGCTGACGTTTTCTATCACAATAGAATAACTATACTATTCAACTATAATTGCATTTTTAAAATAATCGACAAAGAATTTTGAAACGTTGGGTTGGCAACAAATAATTACTGATAGTTGACAGAATTTCGTGTGATTTGAAATTTTCCTTTTCCAATAGTATATGGAGTGTATGCCAAGGCATAAAAGGGTTTATTTTATATATTTAAAATTTTGTATATAAGATGTTGATGCTGTGTTTTATATATTGACTAGCAATCTGCCCCGGATCCGATCCGATCAACCACGTGTCAGATCCACAAGTCATCACTAGCAACTGAACTGAACTGAACTAGCACTAGAAACCTGACGATTCGAAATGACTCTCGAAAACAGCATGTAGACGCGGCTCAGATGGGAAATTGCTCTGTAGTTCTTCAAGAGAGCATTGTCGCCTTTCTTGGAGAACATGATCACCGTTGTCTACTCCACGCCTTCGAAGTAGTCCCACAGTGAAAGACGGAATTAAAGAGCTTCTGAAGGACTTCTAGTACCAGATTTTCGAACATTTTCCGAAGCTCCACTGTAAGATCCCTGCTCTTTTTAAGGTGCTGAAGAGCCATTCTAATCTCATAATCGGAATAGTGTCAGATAAGACTTGCTCTTGGATCTTTACTCACACTTGCGTGTTGCTCCAACGATGACGTGTACAGCTGCCCATAGAACCTCTCAATCTCACTCAACATCTCAGGTGTCCCGGAAACAATGCTGCTTTGTCTGCGCAGACAGATCTCTGGCAAAGACTTTTCCGTTCGTTCTAGCAAAGAGTTCCGCTCGATCGCTTCTTCCATACGAGCTGTATTCAAGTTGCATAAGTCCTGTCGTATACATTTGGAGATTTGTCTGTTCAGTTGCCTGTGTGCTGTCAAATCTGCTGAAGATTGCAGCTTCATTTCCCATCTAACAATCATAAGATTGAGAATGTGATTGAAGAGTTTTTGTCTTCTTCTGTGACGGGTCTTGCAGAACTTAGCTCCGAACGCATGGAAAGTTTCCACGAGCTTGTCATTCATATTGTCCACTGCGTTGCAGCCTTCTAGGCACCGAAAACGGTTTTGTAACTCGTGTTATACGATTTCGGGACTTATAGCACGAGGGGGACGGAACGTTGACTTCATTATACGTGACCTCTTCAACTCGATATTTAGGTTCTGTGCGCCTCTCACCCTTCGGCGATCTCTGCCAGTTTTCACCCTCGCGATCACTGAGACATCACTGAACAGTTGCCGTTTAGTCATCATAATCATCAATCTCATTTTTTATCGAACCTTCGTGACTTGACCAGACCCACTTTCTATGGGCCGCTTTTGGAAGAAAGAGTTAATCATAAAGAGGCTCTCTTTCTCCATGAAGTCAGCCAGCTGCTCCACCGGACAACTAGTTTTTATAATTAAAAATGTTGTAATGTTGTGTACTCATACCGATTTTTAATTTTCAGAGAGTATTTATGACCCAAATTCTCCTTCTTATCTTAAGGATAACTTTCAGTACCAATATTCTACTCATGATAGAGTTCCCCGTTCCCAAAATAGTCTTAAAATTCGTATTCCACCACATAAGAGTGGTTTCTTTAATTCCTCTTTTACTGTGCAGTCCATACTGCTCTGGAATGCCTTGCCTGTTCATATAAAAAAAACCAGTAAAAAACAATATTTTAAAAGACTAGTTCGAGAATACTTTAACAGGAATAATACCACCTGATTTATCCGATTTTTGTTTTTCTCCCTCTTTCGCTTTATAATTGATATTTTGTATAATATGTATTTTAATACGCGTCATGTTATTTTATTTTTATTTTTGTGTTATATTATTTAGAGATTTCGTATATATAAGTATATTATATCCGTTTATATTTTGTATATACGAGGGTGGATTGAAAAGTACTCGGCCTAACCAAGAAAATAAACACATACTAAATCAGTTATATTTTTATTTTTCTACATAATCACCATCAAGTTCAATACACTTTTGCCACCTCCCCTTCCAAGCATTTAGACCGTTGAAAAAAAATGATTCTTCCTTAGAGTCAAAATATGCGTCTACAGCTGCTTTGACCTCGTCGTTTGTCGAAAATCTTTGACCTCCCAAGTGCTTTTTTAGGTTAGGGAACAGAAAGAAGTCTGATGGTGCCAGATCAGGTGAATACGGCGGATGCGGTAACAGTTCAAAGCCACAGTTGTGAATTTCAGCCATTGACTGTACTGACGTGTGAACACGGGCGTTATCTTGATGAAACAGGACTTTTCTTCTGAGCATTCCTCGACGTTTTTCTTTTATTTCCTCTCGTAAACGACGTAGTAAGGTGCAGTAGTAATCAGAGTTTATAATCTGACCCCTTTCAAGATAATCAATCATAATCACACCTTTCGAGTCCCAGAATACTGAAGCCATCACCTTATTTGCCGACAAAATCGAATTAGCCTTTTTAGGGGGTGGTGAACCAGGTCTTCTCCACTGTTTTGATTGTTGTTTTGTTTCCGGTGTACAGTAATGAACCCATGTTTCGTCTATAGTAACAAAACGATTCAAAAAATCATCTGCATCGGCTTCAAATAACTCCAAACAGTCGCGTGAAATAGTCAACCGCGTCCTTTTTTGTTCAACTGAAAGCAGTCGCGGAACCCACCTCGCAGACACCTTGTGGAAACCCAACTCGTTGACAATGATGTTTTGAGTTCATTCATAAGAGATGCCTATAATCTTGGCTATCTCTCTAATTTTTAATCTGCGGTCTCCCATTATTAAATCAAGTACTTTTTTAATATTTTCGTCAGTAGTTGACGTCGAAGGCCTTCCAGAGCGGGGTTCATCTTTCACACTCTCTCTACCACGCTTAAATTCTGCTATCCATTTTTTGACGGATTAATATGACAGAGCACAATCGCCTAATGTACTGACCATGTCATCATGGATGGCTTTTGATGATAGCCCCTTCTTATGGAGGTACTTAATGACGGCACGCTGCTCGATTTGCTCCATTCGCGGAAATTATGTCCGATTACTTTGTTAATAAATTTATAAAATCACAACTAATTATCGCACACGTTTCGAACTTCACACAATGAACTAGTCTGAACTGAACTAAATAATGTGGGTAGATTTGATTTTTAGAATTGAATGGATCTGTGTTAGGCCGAGTACTTTTCAATCCACCCTCGTATAAGTATATTTTATCCGTTTATATATTCACTATTAATTTTTTCTCTTTATTACAAAGTAGATAATATTAAGTTTGTATAGTTTAAAAATATTTAGTAATTATTTATGAGTGGTGTTGCACCTACCACAGCATCTCAAATCATCCAGGGTTGACTGGTAGAGAATGCCACAAGGCATTAAGTACGCCCTTTATATCCCTTATTATATAGGTATAGGTAGATGTAGAAAAGAATAAATAAATAAATAAATAAATAAATAAATATTTTCTAGTATAAATTAAGGATACCCATGTTTATTTTGTTTATGTTTATTTTACCATTTTTTACATTTAAACCTAGTTTAATCATAATTAGCGTTTAGATTTTTTTTCACATTTTTTGATACATATTATGATATATGACGTTACATTACGTTGTTCTCATAGATGGTTAAGAACCCGCAGGATCATAAAAAGTTTACGCTTGTATCCAAATTGCCGACAGCGAGCATGAACGTGTTGTATTACTTTAAGTATGTGAGTTTCTGAGTGAATAAACATTTACTTTTAATGTAGCCACTCCATTACCAACTCCGAAAAGTATTGAAATTAACAATTAATGACAAAGGTTTTTTAAACCCGTGTTGTCTCCTGGATATTGTAAGGGGCGATAGGGTGAAACAAAGTAGGAGATAGCAGCAGCGTTTTTCTAATAGTAACTAAAAATTGAACTGTGGTAGCCAACAATTCTTTCAAGAGTGGAAACTGTGGAAAATACCCGCTTTATCAGACTTTTTATGCGGGGTCTAAGTTCAGCACTAGACTTTGAAAGACTAATGAATAGTGCCCAAAACATCTGGATTAAAAAAGTAATAAGAGTAGTAATCAAAGCTTTTTTTATATGTAATATTCGCGTAAATATAAAAAAAATATTTATTGTAATTATTTCAATTCGGTAGATTACTACACAGTTTTTAGTCTAGTATCTCTCAAAACGTCAAAACAAAAGTGTACAATTAGTGCGTGTTGCTAGTGATGATATATTTATGGATCTAAAAGATATTCCTTCACTGCTGGCTATATTAGAAAGATTTAGCTTGCATGGCGAGTTACGGAGAGTGCTATGCTCGGAGTTTCCCTAAAATACAGACTTCATTATGACGATGTTCTTAGTAGAGTCATAATTACTGACGTAGCCCACCAAATCAGTAAGCTGAATTGCTCGAAGAACCGACAACCGATGGGATAGAAAGATTCTCGAGTGTTAGATATAATAATGATGGTGATATACACACACACATATATATATATCTATCTATTTATGCATTTGTTGCAGGTGTTGTTGTTTTCTGGTCTAAAGGATATAAATAACAAGATTAATTACAGGCTGCGAGCGATTCTGTTTGCTTCTTGAAGATGTAAACGCACTGTTTGCTTCATTATTTGAAGTATGTAAGTCCATGGGCTGTTGTGTAGTATCCGCTTATCATCAGGTGGACTGTAAATTCGTTTGTCAATTCAGAATAAAAATAAATAAAAAATTTACCCAGAATCACGCTAGGCCCACGAGCTGATAATACTAGGGCCCACTTGTAATGGTAAATCGTCGGTCGCTTAGTTTTACTCCTTGTAACAACTTCTTCCATACACAACAACACCCTAATAATACTTTTACGTACGTCGGGACATGATTTTTATATTTTGTCTTTACAAGAATAAAAGCGTGAGTATAATTTAGTTTAGGTCATCCTATTTTCCACAAATCTATGTGCAATTAATTATGTAACCACTTTCACCACACCTTTGCTGTAACATAAAACACACAGATTTAACATGGAATCCGACTGCAGGGTCACACCTCATCGTTGGCTAAATATGTATCTCGTTTTCGGCGTTAGTGGTGTGTATTATGGTGGTAGTGATAGTTTTTTTTTGATATAAGTAAGAGTGACGAACAATCACAAAGTCCACCTAACTGTGACTCATGGAAACCAACATCTGTCATCGTTTAAGAATCAAAATGAACATTCATTGTCGCCCCTAGGAACAAAGATGGAAGGCCTCGATTCGATTGAGAAACGTTTCCGTTCCTCTGCACTCACTTTGCGAAACACAGCAATATTATCCTGTTATGTCATGCTGGTATTCTGTGATGAAACCCACAGCAGAACCAGTATTACTGATGTAGCACAACGAATCAGTAAGTTGAAGTGGCAATAACGACACCGACAACCGACGGTATAGAAATATCCAAGAGTGGCAGTCTCGTACCAGTGTACGTACCAGCGAAGTGTACGTAGACCCGTACCCTGTTTTATGGCATTACTTACATTTTATTTCTTTATTGGCCATAATGGATGGATGGATTATTTATTCATTATAATTTAACTAAACTGATTAATTGAATGAAACTACTTTTACGGATTTCCCGACGTTTCGGTTGCTTTCCAGCAACCGTGGTCACGGGGGACTGAGGTGATTGACGTCCCGATGTCAGAGTTAATCCGAAGTACCTTCAGCTTTTTTAATTAATAATTTTGGTTCGATATACGCAGAATGAACTAACTGTCTTGAAGTCTTCACGTCAGCTATGTGTTGAAGCACCAACGTTCCGGGAAGTCTGCAATTTGTGATCATATCCCAGCCGGCCCCCGCCATTACATTAGATTTGATAAGCCACAAATTCTCGCGAAAGAAAATCGATTCCTGCCAAGGATTATACGTGAGGCTATTGAAATTAAAAAACATCCTAATTTCAATAGAGAGGGAGGCTGGGTACTACCACCTGCTTGGGATCCTGTAATTCATAAAATTAAAACTAAAACCAAGCATACCACTGCAAGACTTCAAGACACAGTCAGTTCATTCTGCGTAGATCGGACAGTCCCCCGTGACCACGGTTGCTGGAAAGCAACCGAAACGTCGGGAATATAAAACAAGTTAATTAAACGCGATAAAATCCGTAAAAGTAGTTTCAATCAATGTGTAGTGTTCGCGTAAATATAAGAAATAATTATGTAAACTGATTAAATAAAGTCGTAATATAGTAGTAAACTACTTTATTACTGCTTCAAATTAGTAAATTACGGCTTGCTTATTGTAATTTCTATAGAGTAAACATAACTTGCTCATAGATGCTTATTTGTAAACAATGAAAAGAAAAATATAAGGTATATGTATGTTAGTTGTCACGCTTGGCAAGCGGGTTGGCAACCGAATTTTTTAAATATTTTGAGTTGTTTTCAGGAAGATTTCGCTTCCTACCTCCTGTTTCATTCCCTCTGTCTCCGCTTACGACATCCTCAAGCACGAATATAAATAAAAAACGTATTATTTTACCGTGTTTTAAGATCTTACTTCTTTTTATTCTCATCGCCTCTCTGACAGCTTTGATCTGCCCCATATTTACTATTAAAAGCGTTCTAAAGAACGGTCAGGCAATTACTGTAGAGCTGGCTGTAATAAATCTTCATCATCGTTGTTTTTCATAAACCTAGAGTATCTATGTATCTGGTAGTATAGTATTACTTCAAAAATTATGTAGACTATGTAGGCCAAGCTTCATAATTTGCAACAAAATTTTAAATACGTTTCGAAATTATTTAATTCTTGACCAGAATAATCTTTTAATTGCTTTAAAGGATTTTAGGTAACTGAAAACATTAAGCGCAGATCATATTTAGTCAGTATTATAGAATAAAATAATATTCAAGAACAAATAAACCCTATCTATGGCACCATCACCCCTTGCCACTAGAATAGTAGTCAAGCGCTGGCTTATAATAAGTAATATACATACATGTAAGGTTTAGTGTGCAAACAGAATGGCCGCTGTGTTCGAACATGCAACGAAGCGGGGTGTTTTGTGTACGTGATAAACATAATATGGTCTTGTATGACAGTTTACAGTGTCCTCATTCCTATTTTCTGTGATGAGGGCCAGTCGGCTTTTACAGCTTTATCTAACTCAGTTCCTCGATCTTCTGTCCTCAATAGGCCGCTCAAATGTATGCCGCGCACTTTCAGACCTGATTCTTAGATGTTCGTCACATATTATATGAAAAGTACAATTTAAAAAAAAGTGTAGTAGTAAAAAAAATCATGGAAAAATTAAGAAAATTAACTTACTTGATAAACACGTGACTTATTCAGAGGTTACTATTACGGTATTGGTAAATTAAAAAATTGTACAAAAAGCCATATGTTATTTATTGGACTAACTAAATTGAAAGATATTTCTATAAAGGGAAAACGGTAAAATGGACATTGCCATCATATGGTATGAAGAATTAACCAGTACGGCGTAAAAAAGTGCATAGGAATTTCAGTGTCTGTACCATGCGATTAAAGCATAGAAGAAATTCCTACTGTAAAAAGTACAAAAATATGATAAGCTCATATTTTTAGAAACAATTATCCAGTAAAATGAATATTATGCATATCCTAAATTATAATTAAGAAAATAAATTCCTTTAGGCGTTATTGTTTGAACAATTTTACGAGGCCAGTGTGAAAAGATTAAAAATAAAAATAATTAAATAAGTATAATGTACAATAAAACGTTCTATTTGGTATATTTCTATAATATTAAATCAAAATAAAAAACTGTTCAGTTCAACAACAATATTTGATTTTCAATAATAATTTTTCACATACAAAATTCTAAAGCAGATTTCGGTAGCGGTATGGATGGGCCAACAATTTGTTAACGGGCCTTGGCGAGTGTTGGTGACAATGAACGGGCCACGACTCGTGTTCTAATTATACATCAAGCACTCCACCTGCGGCCGGGTCTAGGCGCTCAGCTGTTTATATTACGTTCAGCTATCTCTTAAGCGATTTCCTCAAACGACGACCTTTTAATTTTTTTTAGCGCCGGACATTGTCAACCTACACCATTGACAGCATTAACAAATTAGTTTAGTGCAAATATTCTAGCTTTACTAGTGCTAGCCTTGCTATATCTACAAGTTTCTATAAACTAGAATATTTAACAGGCGGAAACGTATACAGGCCAACTGTGAAATTTTATTAGTATATTATCTATTGGTTATTTATAAAATAACTAAATTTATGAACTATCATTGAAAAACGTATCTTTTTTTAAACTCTGCTAAAATACCTATTTTATTATCAAATTATTAGCACGACATTAAAAGTAAAAATATACAGTAGCGACAGCACCATGACTGATTTCCTTACAAAAAGAGGAAAGCCAAATTAAAATAATTTTTCTTAATTTTGAAGTAATAAGAAGTTGAAATGATAAGTCATATTATTATGTAAATAATTGGGGTTAAAGAAAAAGTTGCCGTTTTAAAGTGGGCACTGATTTAAAGTTAATCCTGCACGTGCAGAGATTCCTTATTATTAAAACTATATTACACTAAAATTGAAACTTTATTACACTAATCATATTTAATTAAAAAAAATTATTTTATGCGATAATTTGAGTATCACTTATTTTCACATTTAGTATTTGAGGTACACATGGAAACCTTGAAAATTAAAATAACTTTCGCATACGGGTTCCAACGTGGTTCTAACACAGAAGAACAATAGAAGAATATTTTTTATTCAATATAGATTACATGTAGTTCTTATTGGAAGTCATTACATAAATTAATCTAGCTGTCTCGACACTAGTGAGACTTCTAATCTTTTTTAAAGCATAAGTTTTGTAACCTTAGTCTGCTTGCTATTTTAGATATGGGGGTCCCACTGAACTCCAGCGTTAGTTTTCAAGCGACCTCTTGTAAATACAAATTGATTTTTATGAAGCAATTTATTTATAATAAAAAAAACTTAACATCTGACCTGAAATTTTTTTATCAAAAATTTTACTTTGTATTAGTAGTATATAAATTAGTTTCAAATTGGCACGGTCTAATGTACTACCAGATTTAAACAAAGGTATGACTTTATTTCATTAAACCAGAAAATATACCAGATTCGATGCTTTTATTAAAAAAAGTGGCTAGGTACTGGACTTCTTCCAGCCAATACTTATATAACTCTAAAAACTAAAAACTAGGTTAAGGGCAACCACGATTGTGATGAATCCACTGTCAGAGATACACATAAAGCTGCAGTGCGTGCTTTAGAAAATCTTCATGTTTCTTATACAACAAAAATCTCAAAAACTAATTTTATTCTGGATAAAGATATAATTGCACTAAATTTGTCACAATTATACATCTTACTGACCCTGAAGCAGCTATTAACTATTTTGTAAGGTCATTAGGAAGAGCTTTTAAAGTTAATACCAGCATTGTTTCTGTAGCAAACACCTGTTTGCAAATTAAAAAAGCCGTAGAGTACGCAGTGCTTCTTAAGATATGCGTAACAGAGATCATATGCGTAAAATATGAAATATTCGCCGGAAAATGAAATTTTGAAAAAGACTTTTGTAATAATTTGCTAAAACTGTTATAATCATAATATGAGAAATAAACTAATCCAAGCCTGAAACTAATAAAAAGCGCCTTTGGGAAGTTATAATCGACGGTGCCATCCTTTAGATACATCCTCCGATAGTTGTTGGTCTTAATAACCTGATTTTGTATCGCACAGACAAAACACTCGGTTACCCCAAAGAGGTCACCAAAACCTAGCCAGTTGAGGGGTATCTACGAAAGGCTCATTTAGAGACTTGTAAAATCTCTCGTGGAATTCCTTCTCTATCCATACGGTCTCCCGGTCGGAAATGCTCTGTAATGCCGGGTCTTGCCATTGCTCGTTAGCTAAGAATAAAGGGTAAGCCCTTTATCACAAGAAATGAAGTCCCTATAGAATGGATGTCATCAGAAAGTAATTACTGAGGTTGCACACTTCGCGATTATTCATGGATAGCGCGCTTAAAAAACCACGCTTACCATGCTTTCGCAGCATGTACAGTACTCATTACCAACGATCTCGGATGAAATAAGGAACCCCTCTGTCGTATCTCCTCAGTTTCAAGGCACTCCCCTTATTGTCTCAGCCAGTATTGGTATCCTCGGTGTCGACATGTCGAGTGACGCGCAGTTTCGTAGTCACTTGGAAGAGAAGGCCAAATTGGCCTCTAAAAAGCTTGGCGTGCTCAAAAGAGCGGGACAGTATTTCAAGCCGGCACACCGCTAGCAATTTTACAAGGCACAGGTTCGATCCCACATGGAATACTGTTCCCATTTCTGGGCGGGCCTCCCCAGTGCCAGCTACTTCCACTTGACCTCATCCAGCGCAGAGCGGTTCGAATCGTCAACGACCGAGTTCTTTCCGATCGGCTTGACTCACTGGCACTGCGTAGATATGTTGCATCTCTTTGCGTATATGATCACATCTATCACGGAGAGTACTCTGAGGAATTGTTCGGACTAATTCCAGCCACTCAATTTCACCCTCGAACATGGCGACAAAACTCGCGATAGTATCCACACCATCTAGATGATTGGCGGTCCACCACTGTGCGATTTAGAAGAAGTTTTCTTCCTCTCACAACTTTCTTGTGGAATCGATTACCACCAGCAATTTTTCAAGAAAAGAGCCTACTCATTTTTAAAAGGCCGGCAACGCATCTGATATTCCCCTGGTATTGTAGTTGTTCATGGGCGGTGGTAGTCACTTACCATCAGGTCAGTCGCATGATCGTTTGCCCCCTCTCCTAAAAAAAGGGATGCATTATATGGGACGTCGTGGTTGTGTGGGCTTTTCTATCCAGGGCGTTAAGTTCAGTCTGAGTTCACCTGAGTACGCTAAAGGTATACATGAGGTGAGGTATACACTGGTATGATCCAACCGACAATAGACTGTTGACCACTTTTTCAAGCGTGCATAAAACATATAGCAAACTCAGTGTTTCATGTTCGCCTCATCGATACCTATGTTTTGTGACATACCCAGATATCGGTACCTTTCAATTGGGTCCATATGTTGAAGGGCATAGATAAATCTATGCCCTCAGAGTTAGCAATCGTACCCCTTTCGACATGGAGGGCCGCACACTTATCCGTCCCCAGCTCCATTCTAATAGAATTGCTAAAATCACAAGTGATGTTTAGCAATTAGTAATTCTATAAGATGGGAGCGACTGAAAGCGACAACTTGAGATCATTCATATAATATGGGTCACTTTTGTACCTCCTTTTCGAAGCTTAAATCCCCTCCCGGAACCCCTATTATTATTACTATTATTATTGTATCTATTATAGATGCAATAATTTTTACGGAAATCTCCCATAAGTTTGCCGTTTTCTTAACATCAATAGTTTAAAAATATTTTACTTTAATTTTGGCAAAATGGTTTGGTTTACGCACCAATATCGGCACATCACAATGAGAAGGTAGAGGAAATGTATGAGGATATCTCTAGAGCCATGCATTCCTCAAAAACCCACTATACGGTGTTACTGGGAGACTTCAATGCAAAACTGGGCACAAGAGAGAACGGTGAGCTGAAAGAAGAAACATTTGGAATAAGGCAACGGAACCCAAACGACCAGCAGCTGGCTGATTTCATGGAGAAAGAGGGACTCTTTATGATGAACTCTTTATTCCAGAAGCGGCCCCACAGGAAGTGGACCTGGTCGAGCCCCGACGGTTCGACAAAAAATGAGATTGACTTCATTACGACGACGAGACGACAACTGTTTCGTGATGTATCCGTGATCGCAAGGATGAAAACTGGTAGCGATCACCGAATGGTAAGAGGCACACTGAACTTAAACATTAAGTTGGAGAGGTCTCGTCTAATGAAGTCAACGCTCCGTCCCCCTCGTGCTCTGTTCCAAAAGTCCGAAACCTTTCATCTCGAGTTACAAAACCGTTTTCAGTACCTAGAAGACTGCCATGAAGTGGACGATATGAATGACAAGCTCGTGGAAACTATCCATGCGGTCGGAGCTAATTTCTGCAAGACCCGCCGCAGAAGAACACAAAAACTCTCCGATTACACTCTTAATCTCATGGCTGTTAGACGGGAGATGAAGCTACATTCTTCAACAGATTTGACAGCATACAGGCAACTGAACAGAGAGATCTCCAAATGCATGTGGCGGGACTTATGCAATTTCAATACAGCTTTTATTGTAGAAGCGATCGAGCGGAACCAAGGCTCCAAAGTCTTTGCCAGAGATCTGTCTGCCAGAAAGAGCCAACGGTCAAAGCTGGAGACCGAATGTGGCAGCATCGTTGCCAGAACACCTGAGATTTTGAGTGAGATTGAGAGGTTCTATGGGCAGCTGTACACGTCATCGTTGGAGCCACACGCAAGTTTGAGTAACGATCCAAGAGCGAGTCTTATCCGAAACTATTCCGAAGATATCCCGGACGTCAGTCTGAGCAAGTTTAGAATGGCTCTCCAGCACCTTAACCAGCATCAAAATGGTAAGTTCCCGGGCGAGGATGGAATTACAGCGGAGCTTTTGAAATCGGGTGGAAAACCGGTACTTGAAGTCCTTCGGAAGCTCTTTAATTTCGTCCTCCATGGTAGCACTACTCCGGAGGCGTGGAGCAGAAGTGCGGTGGTCTTGTTCTTCAAGAAAGGCGACAACGCTCTCTTGAACAACTGCAGACCGATTTCCCTTCTGAGCCGCGTCTACGTGCTGTTTTTGAGAGTCATTACAAATCGTCTCGCATGCAGACTTGACGACTTCCAGCCTCTCGAACAAGCCGGTTTCCGAAAAGGCTTTAGTACCATGGACCACATACATACCCTGCGGCAATTTGTATAGAAGACAGATAAGTCTAATCTGCCACTCTGCCTTACGTATGAGAACTATGAAAAAGCCTTTGATTCCGTCGAAATTTGGGCGGTGCTGCAGACCCTTCAGCGGTGCCAAGTTGACTGTCGGTATGTCGAAGTGTTGAAATGTTTGTACAGTAGAGCTACGATGGTTATCCGAGTACAAAATCAGAGTACGAAACCTATCCAACTGCAGAGAGATCTAAGACAGGGTGACGTTATATCCCCGAAACTCTTCACCACTGCATTGGAAGACGTTTTCAAGCTACTGGACTGGAAAAGATGCGGTATTAACATCAATGGCGAGTACATCACTCACCTTTGATTTGCTGACGATATAGTCCTCATGGCAGAATCGCTGGACGACCTAAGCACTATGCTCAATGACCTCAATAGTGTATCCCAACGGATAAGTCTTAAGATGAACATGGACAGAACAAAAAACATGTTTAACATCCATATCACACCTATGCCGTTAGTTGTTGGGAGCACTAAGTTCGAAGTTGTTGACGAGTATATTTACCTAGGACAAATAGTCCGACTAGGTAAGTCCAAGTTTGACCGAGAGGTCAATCGACGGATTCAACTCGGCTGGGCAGCGTTCGGGAAACTACGACACATCTTCTTGTTAGACATATCTCAAAAGCTTAAAACCAAATTGTACAACCAGTCCGTGTTGCCAGTGATGACTTACGGATCTGAGATGTGGTCCTTCACTGCTGGCCGTATGAGGAAGCTCAAGATCGCTCAGTTAGCTATGGAGAGGGCTATGCTCGGGGTGTCTCTGCGTGATAAATTTAGAAATGAGGATATCCGCAGTATAACCAGAGTAACCCACATAGCCCAACGGATTAGTAAGCTGAAGTGGCAGTGGGCCGGCCATATAGCTCGAAGAACCGACAACCGATGGGGAAGAAAGGTTCTCGAGTGGCAGCCTCGTACTTGTAGGCGAAATGTAGGGTGGCCCCCCACTAGATGGAGTGACGACCTGGTGAGACATGCAGGAAGTCAATGGATGCAGGTGGCTCAGGACCGTGCTTTGTGGCATTCCTTGAAGGTGGCCTATGTTCAGCAGTGGACTTGTGAAGGGCTGTAATGATGATGATGATGATGGGCAATACTTTATGAAATTTAAAATTATTTCCGCAAATCTTTAAAGTTTGTCTAAGCAATAGAATGGAATAGAATGATTTTTATTTAATATTGATTGTTGCAAAATACTTATTGAAAGTAATTTTTTATTTGACACGACATGATTCAGTGACAAAAGGAGAAGAATTTATAGATTTTATTGTCAAAAAAGGAACACCGTTCAAATGTTACTCTAAAGTCGTAGCAACTTCCTGATTAGATTGAGTTAAATTATTATTAATATTCAGTTGAAAATACGACTTACGTGGTTTGACCTTGCCCGTTTTACTATTAATTATACTCCACGTCAGTAAAGCCATTATTATTTTAGAATATTTTTTACGTACTCTCTATAAATATAACACTGATTATATGATCTTTCATTATAAAGCTCCTCTAATCTTCGCCTACATTTATAAATTCCTACTGTCGCGTATTCATTAAATTATTTGCGACTGTTAAAAGAAGAAGTTTTAGAAGTAAATATTCTATTATATTCAAAACTTAAAATTTTAAATAACATGTACCATACAATTAATCAGCACTATTTTTATATGAAAGTGATGGAAATCTTTTTACTATATTATTTCTAAACCTCTCTAAGCGATGTTAATTAATAAACAACTTTCTCATTTTTCATTTTAAATTCAAAAACAACTATTTAATTTTATTTTTTTATTTTATATAAAATTCTTTTATGTATGTAAGGCAATGACACTACCGGTTGACAGTGATCCGTTTTGAATGATTGATTTATATAAGGGCTTAACATTTCTGTAAATACGATATATATACAGGTCACATTAGGCCCAGCAATACGTGTTGATATTAGTAGAAGTTCCAAGGAGATTGATATTAGTCTCCACGTATTACAATAGAATTGTTCTGTTTAGTAAGTGTGACCAAAACTTCCTCGATAATCTTTACAAAATAGTCGTAAGCAGAAAATGGAGGTCTGTAAACACTTACAACAATGAGCTGATCGAACTCGACACAAGCCATTCCTACAGATCACTTAAAAGTGAGGCTCACAATATTGTTACGTTCTTTATATAGTTATGATTGATCTGGTTCTATTACGGAGCCACGAGAAGGAACTGATTGTCTGGTGATTTGTGAAACCAACATGATATTATAATATTTTTATCCAATGTTCAGCGTGTTTTCACTATTAAAAAACAATTCAACTTCCAACTCTGCCTATCATGGCATCATGTATATTTTGATGCGCCTGGTGTAAACAAGTTTTATTACTTATTTATAGGCTACATTCGAAATTAATTAAACCTAATTTTGCTACAGATAAACTTATAAAGAGATAAATTTAATTATGGCTAGAGATTGCCTCTATTGCCGCAGTAGAAACAGTCGTACTATCAGTGCTGCGTTTGGAGAGGATACGACTAATGAACGCACTGTGTTTGTTTGGTTTTATCGCTTTCGTAGACTTGGACTTGAAAAAAATGTTGGAAGTTGATCAAAGAGCCATATCAAACAATCAAAAAATATAAGTTATGGTTTGACGTCATTTTACTAAAAAAAAAGAAATCGAGAAATGGGTACCTCGTGAATACCTTAGTTAATTAACTTAAGTCTATAGAGAAGCTCGCGTTGAAGCTTGCCTTGCTTTGAACAGTGGGTACAGAAATGAAGGGATATTGAAAAGAATTGGACGTGTGACGGAAAGGGGATTCTTTACGACGATTGTGTGCGAGAATGCTATGGGTGCTAAAGCGAACCCCATCCATAGAAAAGCACCGTTACTTGGAATTGCAAGGCTCGCTTTAGAAATCGCCTTGCTTTAACCTTTAACGCCGTTTGTCTGTAAGATACGTGGTACACATTTTTACGTGGTAGAGCTACGCTGCAGCTTTATTAGTTGTAGCATGAATAGGTCGGCTCGACCTGGATAGAAACACTCTTTCACAGAATACGAGCGTAATAGCAGCTTAATGTAATGCTGCTGTATTTCGTAGTGTAGACAACCGGATAATCTTTTTACAGGAAACGAGACATTCCACTGTAGTATGTATCCATAATGTAAATGTATAGACATTTACATTTACCCTCAATTAAGAATCAAAGTGCAGATGCGATGCGATTGTCTCCCCAGGTCTCCCGTTTGGTCTCCCCTGCCGAGGGCGTCCATCTGGTTGGGTTCTTATTTATTTATGTATTTTTTATGAATTTATTTTATTTTATTGATATTTATGTATATTTATATCTTTCGTTCACAATTTCATATTTAAACAGCCCAACCAGACTAGAAAACTTTATAGATAATCCAGATAATAATAAAAAATAAGAAGATAAAAGATAAATAAGAAAACGATTCGGCCAACTTTATTGGGAGAGGTCGGTTTTAACAGACCGGACAGTTGAGCATAATCGGTTGGCCATCATATTATTAGAAAAAGAGGAGAAGCGGACATGGTTGTTGAATATTGGTATTCCAAACTCAAACAATGTGCAGAAATACAACACTGAATAGATGGTTAAGTACCACCGGCTGGTTAAAGAAATCCGACAGTTAACGCAGGCAAGGCAGCACCAAATCCATATCGTTCCGCTGATTCTGTTCACCACGGGAATTATTCCTAAATCCCTTACTGATAATTTAGCGAAGCTGGGTATCTCAGTGAGTGTAAGGAACAAAATACAAAAATCCGTAATCTTGGATATGGTGTGGAGTCTGGGCGTCTCCCGTTAATTGACAATCATTTTATGGATGACGGAAAAAATATAACGCGCATATAGCCATTCCCTGGGGGTCGTCGGGACGCGTCTGGAACTGGCGCTGGACCTGACATCACTACTGGCTGAAGGGGTTCGTGGTGTGTCACACTGTGCTCGCCCAACAGTTTCAAGAGGCTCTCGACCAGAAGTCGCTCCAGAGCCTCTTCACTACTGTGAAGAGGCTCACTCATTTGGTTCCCAAAGACCAAGATACCACAGAACCAAGCAAATACCGCCCGTAATTGCTTGGGTCTGTGGTGTCTTGGTATAACGTGTCTACCATGTGTAGGTGTCTACCTACCATATAAAAGATATTAACATCCATTTTGAGCGCGAGAATCACTCGTCATCTAAACTCAAATCAGGTGATGTCGCGCGCTCAAAATGGATGTCGGGGCGGTGGCCGTAGAACCAAGAAACTACTCCTCATTGAAGCGGTCATTGGCAAGGTGGTTAAACGCTACCGTCGGAACCTCTCCACCGCCTGGATAGACTACAAAAAGGCATTCGCTCGGTGCCTCATACATGGCTGAAGAGGGTCCTCGAGCTGTAGAAGGTTGACTGTACAGTTCGAGAGTTTTTCGGGCAGTGTATGGGGCAGTGGAGTACGATCTTTTGTCATCTAGGCGAGCGGATAACGGCTGCGGAGAACCACATAAGGATAAGACGGGGTATCTTCAAAGATGATTGTTTGAGTCCAATCTGGTTTTGCCTCTCGCTAAACCCTCTCAGTACCTTTTTGGATGGTTCCGGGAGAGGACTATAGTTTTGGAAAGGAGGTACAAAGGGAACCCACCTTTTCTATATGGATGATCTCAGGTTATTCGCCTCCAGTCGCTCCCATCTTATGGAATTGCTGAACAGCACTTGTGATTTTAGCAATTCTATTAGAATGGAGCTACGGACGGATAAGTGTGCGGTTCTTCATGTCAAAAGAGGTAGGGTTGCTAACTCTATACTTAGACTAGACTTATCCATGTCCATGAACATAAGAACCCTATCCGAGGCTGAAACATACCGATACCTGGGTATGTCACAGCACATAGGTATCAATGAGGCGGACATGAAACAGTCAGTTTGCGATGTGTTTTATGCTCGCTTGAAACAAGTGCTTAACAGTCTTTTGTCGGGAGTTAATAAGACACACGCATATAATGCTTGGATCATGCCTGTTCTTAGGTATACCTTTGGCATACTCAGGTGGACTCAGACCGCACTCAATGCTCTGGATAGAAAAGTCAGAAGTATTATGACGTCCCACAGGATGCATCATTCGAGATAGTCAGTAATCAGGCTGTACTTGCCGCGGAAACGTGGGCGCGGCTTTTTAAGCGCTCTCATCATGCATAATCGCGAAGTGTGCAGCCACCGTAGTTAAATCCTGACGAAATCGGATGATCCATTCTATAGAGATGTCATTTCGTGTAATAAAGGGCTAACCCCTCTATCCTTGACCAACGAGCAATGGCAAGACCTAACAGTACAGTGCGATTCCGACTGAGAGACTGTATGGAAGGAGAAGGAGCTCCACGGGAGGTTCTACAAGGCTCTTCATGAGCCTTTCGTAGACACAGTTGCCTCCCTTCACTGGCTACGTTTTGGTGACCTGTTCAGGGAAACCGAAGGTTTTGTCTGTGCAATACAGGATCAGGTTATTAAAACTAACAACTATCGGAGATACATCCTAAAACATGGCACCGTCGACGTCTGTTGAGCTTATCGCTATCCCGGTAAGTTAATTAGGCATGTCATCTCCGGTTGATCGGTGCGTTCTAACTCTGAGTATTTGCACAGACGCAACCTAGTAGCTAGTATTCTGCACCAAGATCTCGCTTTGAAATACGGTCTCGTGGATCGGAAACTGCCTTATTATAAGTACTTGCCGGGAGCCGTGCTCGAAAATGACCACGCCAGGCTCTACTGGGACCGGGCCATCATCACAGTCAGGACTATTCTTACGAAAAAGCAGTATTGTGCTGATGGATCGGGTGCAGTCAAGGATATTTTTGGTCGACATTACCATTCCATATGACGAGAACTTCGTGAAAGCCGAAGCAGATAAGAAAACAAAATATCTGGACCGGGCTCACGAGGTGACCGATATGTGGGGTGATCTGCCGACCGAAATTATTCCTGTAGTCGTCTCTGCAAACGAGTTAATCCCGGTCAGCCTTTCGGGTCATCTGAGGCGACTGAGACTCCGTGACGGACCGCTCCGGGCTCAAATGTAGAAGGCGGTGCTCCTTGATTACCCCTAACCCTCGGCCGTTTGGTCTCCCCTGCCGAGGTCTTCCATCTGGTTGGGATTTTATTTATTTATGTATTATTTATTTATTTATGTTAGTATAATAAATATATATTTATGTTTGTTTATTATTTCCTTTAATATATTTATTCAGCCCAACCAGATGAGAATACTCTATAAATACACCAAATAATAATATTAGGCTCAGTTTTTACTATTTTTAGTTTTTATCAAGAAGATGCTGCTGCCCATCTCCTGTTTTGTTTCCATTAGTAGCCTCTTACGACACCCACGAGATAATATGAGGTAGTGGATACTCTAACACCGCCACTACACGGTGGAAGTTTAGTGTCGGTGAGAGAATATCCACGTTCATTTAAGAAAATATTATCGGTGTATAATCGCATACTATATTAGAAGGTAAAAGGTAAACGAATAAACACATGTACTCAGCTATAACTCCATATATTTCTTAAATGGACATCCATCCACTTAGAAATAATATGATACCGCGTTTCAAAATATAGGTATCGCCATCTAGTTACTTTTATATACATATATTTATATTGAAATGATACATTGATACATTACAAATCTATACATCTATACAAATAAATAAAATTGAAGTGTCTGTTTGTAATGTCAAAATTACAGCTTTTTACTAAATGCATATATAATGTATATACGGTACTTATAACTAAAATACAATTTTTAAAGTTTTTGTCTGTCTGTTGGTTCCGGCTAATCTCCGAAATGGCAGGACCGATTTTGTTAGGATTTTCGATGTCACAACGAGTAACTTAGGCTACTTTTATTTTAGAAAAACAATTAGGGTTCCGCGCAAAAAAATTAAAACTCCAAATAACACGCGGACGAAGTCGCAGCGAACAGCTAGTTTGATATAAACGCAAAAAATTGATCATTTTTTAAATACCGGTTCGAGTTTATTCGTTAGGAATGTTGAGAAATTTTTTAATTTAAATTTCTTCTGGTCTATCTATACAAATAAATAAAATTGTAGGGTCTGTTTGTAACGTCGAAATAACAGCTTTTTACTATATGCATATGAAAGTATATACGGTACTTATAACAAAAACACATTTTTAAAATTATTGTCTTTCTGTCTATCTGTCTGTCTATATGTTTGTTCCGGCTAATCTTCGAAACGACTGGACCGATTTTGACCGGACTTTCACTGAAAGATAGCTGATATTATAAGAAGTAACTTACGCTGCTTTTATTTTAGAAAAAGAATTAGGATTCTGCGCAAAAAATTAAAATCCTTGAAAGCAAATCGTAAGAAATTACGCGCGAGCGAAGTCGTTATATTATTTAGTACTAATAAATATTATGAACAATATTGTTGACTTGAAACAATGGGATGAAGTGAGGGTCAAAGTTTTAATCCCTTCTAGTGTGAACTCTGTTTCTCAGATTTGTATTATTGAATTTTTTCTTTTTTTAAATAACGTTAAAATGATTGGTTACTTTCAGCCTGGCAGACGTTGATCTACCCTTTCCGGTAGGTGGCGCGACGCGTTTTTATCCGAATTCGCTTCGAATTATTTACGGAGGAAATATGAAATTTAGTTTGTACAGGATATTAGAAAAGTTTGTCGATGAAAGTATAAACGAGAATGGTTAAAGCTATCTACCAATATGAGTAAAAATTATCTTCTTGTAACGAACACTTTGTTTCGTCATAAGAAGATTCACATGTATACATTGGAAAGAGGAGATGATATAAACGTGATTGATTTCATAATTGTGAATGGAAGAAAGAGGAGCACAGTAGTAGATCTTACATAGTAGTAGTCTTGTGCCGAATAAATGGTCTATTCAGACGTTGCCAGAATCGGACATCTGTTCCTATCACTTCGTTACATCGTATATGAATAGAAAGGTTAGAAGATGAGTGTGAAAGAAAGAAGAAATGTAGAGTGAGAGGAAATATTAGAGGTTTGACTGAATTGCGTATGGCTAGCTAAATTTAGGCGACTCGGTAGCGCAGTGGCTTATCATTTAGTTGCGGCGCTATTAGCTGCGAGTTCCATTCCTGAACGCTACGCATATGGTTCACAAATAATTATTTCAATTCTGGGTGTATTATAAATTTATAATCTATACACTATATCAAAGAAGAAAATTTTTAATTTTAATGTTATGTAATATATATATATATATATATATATATATATATATATATATATATATATATATATATATATATACATATATGTGTGTGTAATAATCAAATTTAAGCTTAAAACTGATAATTTTCTTTATCACATTCACTTTTTCCATAAAGAAAAATCGTTTTCATACCGTCACAGTGCATTCAGAAAGTTTAAGATAAAGCAAGATAACAAGAAAAATAATAAACTTTGCGCGAGACAAACTTCGTCTAGTTCCGAAATTTTGTATTCTATATCTGTCAGTTACAGTCTTGTATTTTCAAAAATGTTTATCTACAATGTACATAATAAAATACAATAAAAAGATCGGCATCTGAAGAAGAGAATCTTATTAACTTGCTTCCGCTGGACCAATTATTGTTATTTTAATTTTCTAAAATATAAAAAATTCATTAATCGTCAAGAATTTACATAATTATGTGTCATCATTACAAATCATATATCAATCATAATGCATTTGACTAGTTAGGTACGGATAAAACATTATGCCATCAAAAGGCCAAGTCAATATATTTATTTAAAACATCAAAGATTTTTGATATTGATATGGTCACTATAAGGTTTTGTTAGGTTAGCTAATTACGTAATAATTTAAGACAGAAGGACACTTAAATAGGGACTGAATAAATTAACCGACTTGGTATTACATGGATCTCACATCTTTTTACGGTAGAAGAACTGAGTTGCGAGACTTGGCTTTTTTACAAGTTATGTTTTTGATGGCATCTCATTTCTTTTTGTAGATAGTTATATCTAGGTCCTATCTACACACCTACTATTCAATTATATTATACATATATAGCTACACTGATTCATTCACTGCAAATGTAACTTTGTAATCCTATATATTTATATGGGATATATAAATATATAGGATTACAAAGTTATTTATGCATCTATTTCATGTTATGTATCTCGAAAACTGGACCGAAATTGCAAAATATTTTAATTTTTCCTTGATTTATATATTAAACAATAATTGTATTCCAAATTTGAAGCTTCTATGTCTGCTAGAAGTGTCTTAGAGTTTTGATGATCGGTCAGTCAGTGAGTGACAAAATTAAGAAACTTTGACTAGTTCTAATTCTTAAACTACTGGTTTAAATTTATTGAAATTTGAAATATACTGAGTTTATACAATGGCTAATTGGTTTCATTCTAAATTCAGGCTTCTAGTTTTATCCACAACGAAGTTATAGGGTTTCGAAAATGGCCTGAACTGCTTCGAGAAAAGGATGGTACGGCCGGGCCGCTTTTTTGCTCGACTTGGCGGGGGCACTGCCGTGGCCCCAGATAATTTGTATTAAACTGAAATAAGTACCCACGAAATGAAAAAAAATTGCTGTTTGTCGGAATAAATAGAGTATGTAACGGAGTATGTCGTCTTTATAGTAAGTACCAGAAAGATTTGATTGTTTTTAAAGTGTTTAACTAGCTATTTTAAATATTATTTTATTACGCTGATCTAAGTCAATTAATTTTTAACATCTTTATTATAATTATAGTCATCCATTACAGCCTATAAAAGTCCACAGCTTAACATCATAGGTCTAAAGATTGCCTCATAGGTGAATTTGTCAATGTTCGCCACGCTTGGCAGGCGGGTTGGGAACCGCAGCTTTTTACAATCTTGAATTGTTATCAAGAAGATGCTGCTGCCCATCTCCTGTTTCAGTTTCCTTCTGTCACCTCTTAGGACACCCACGGGAAGATTTTTACATTATTTTATGTTATTGGATTGTTACACTAATGATTTATAATATTTAATAGAACATGTGTTTTATATTAAGTATTATATCAGTGAAATTTGGGAAATAAATAAAATTTATAATAAAAAGGAAAATTAACATATTTTTTTAAAGACTAAGGGTGACAAACGAGCGCACAGTCCACGTGATGGTAAGTGGTTGCTGTGACCCATAGACATATACATCTATCCTCAATAAAAAATCTAAATGCAGATGCGATTTTACCCGTCAGGACTTAGATGGAATGCCTCTTTTCCGGTGAAAAGGGTCTCCGGTTCTCTACACTCACCATACGAAAGACAGCAGTGTTAAGCTGCTATTTTACGCTGGTATTCTGTGAGAGCCTGGTTCGTCCCCGGTCGAGCCGACCCATTCGTGCTACAACTATACTTCTAATATAGCTGCAGCGTGGCTCTACCACGTATAAAAATACACACATATTTATAATAAAAAAAGGGATCGCACGGGGGAATGAGGTTGAAAGTCCTGATGTCAAAGTCGCACTTTAAAAAATCAAACAAGAATGAAACGCAATAAAATATGTTAAATTAAATTTATTCAATGTATAGTTTTCCATCATTGTGTAAAATAATTAAGTAATGTCTTGATTTATGCACCATATTATTTTCTTTTCCAAAATATCGTCTCTTTCCTACTTTGCAATAAAAATATGTAGACATTTGAAACAGCAAACCCAGATTCATTAGCTAAGCTTTAAACATTTATTTGATAAATATGTTTAGAATTTTTGCATACTTTTTATATTATGGCAGTTGTTGAAAAATATTATGTGCATAGCATGATAACATGTCATAATATGATATTCGCTGGTATCGATCGATCTAATATTGTACAGGAAGAAGAGATTAGATACGCCTACGGCCGTGCAATGACATTTATAATATTATATATGAGAAATATCAGGTTACAGAATCACTTTTTTATTATTTTAGTAAATTTTATTTAAACGCATGTTTAAGAAGAGCAAGCTGTATAAATAATATGTTACATAACTTTGAATTTTATTATTAAATAAAAGAATTAAGTGGTAAGTTCACTACGCTGTTTCAGTTTTTGTTGGCGGACCTTTATGTCCTCGAAATATTTTATTTCTCTGTATCCAAAGAATACCCTTTTTCGTTGTCAAGCACTTGTAAATCAGCACAGATTACTATTAACAAGTTCATCGAAGTTGGATCGTATCGGCTTTGAGTTGATTGCATATTATTAAGTTACTACAGCTCTGTTACATCGAAAACACTGACACAATTATTATATGCATTTAAAGTATAACTAGTTTGGCCATAAGTAATGTTACAATTACAATTTAAAAGTTCCATTTTCCTCTTTTGTGAATCCAAATTTGGAAACTACGTAATATGCGCTATTTAGATTTTTGACATTATAATTTCTTTCTTTTTCTTCGTTATTTAAAATTTTCTCCTGTATCGTGGAGGCAGTTTACAAACATAGATTGTACGCGGGCAAACGTCCAGACCCGGAACAATTATTTGTAGGCCATACAAATTAATACTTGTTCCGTGCAGTATTCAAACGCGCTGCCGCCAGCGCAACAACTTATTGCTAAGCCACTGCACCACGGAGCCGTCAATTATTAGTTATAATATAATGGAGTGTGGCGTTAAGTAAAATAGAATCGATGTATGCTTTGCACATCGTGGATATAAATAATATAAATAATAATATAGTATCGTATTATCGTAACAGTCACTATTTCCTTTTAAATAGGGAGAAACTGAGTATTGTAGATACACCATTTTTCTTGGAATCACACTAGACGCGAAGCTTCAATGGAGCCCCCATATATCAAAACTAGCAAGCAGACTTAGTTCTGCAGCATATGCCGTAAAAAAGATTAGAAATCTAACTAGTGTTGAAACAGCTAGACTAGTTTACTTTAGCTGTTTCCATAGCATAATGTCGTATGGTATTTTGCTGACACGCAGCTGACACTGAAATTATATTTGTTTTACAGAAGAGGGCCATTAGAGCAATTTATGATTTAAAGCCTAAAGAGTTTCTGCGACAAAAATTTAAGGAAATTAATATATTAAGTTTGGCCTCTCAATACATTTATGAAAATGTAATGTACGTACATAAAAATAAAAGTAGTTTTACAAAAATAAGTGATATCATTCTGTAAATACTAGGAACAGACACAAGCTAGTAGTACCAGTTACTCGACTCCATCGAGTCAGTAATTCATTCTTGGGGCGATGTATACGCTTTTACAATAAAATTCCAGAAAATATACAAAATTTGACTTGCTCAAAGTTCAAAAACTTTATTAAACTAAGTTTGTATAAAAAGGGTTATTATAGTAATAAAGAATTTATAGATGATTATAACCCCTGGAAATGAGGTGATCGCTACCATGCTGTTTCTAATTTGTTGTGTTGTTAATATGTGTAACATACATGATTGTAAGCTGTTATTTAAAAAAAAAGTTCCGCTGGATTTCTTGCTGGTTCTTCCCAGGACAGAGGTTTTTTTTCGAACCAGTGGTAATTATACAAAAGAGTGACTTTTAATAAGTATTATTTATAATCTATATTGAATAAAAAAGTTTCATAAAAGATCTGTCTGTCATTCTAATAGGACGAGATGGGCTGTAAACGCTATCAAAGCCAGATTTCGGCAAAACCCTATAATAATACAATAAAAAAATATTATCGTGACATCAAGATTCCCGCTAGGACCTTGTTGCGAATTATTAAGCAAGACTTGAAGCTATGTGCCAACCACAGGGCATATAACAAATTAGTTCCTGCAGTTTAGGGTAGTAGATATGTGCTCACACGATAGTAAATCTTCAGGAGATTTACTATCGATTTACTATCGATGAGAGACAACAGGAGAACATCCTATTTATAGATAAAAACATCTTTACGATCGAAAAGCACTAAAACAAAAAACAAAATGACAAAGTGAAAAAACGTGGTTATCATCCTGCATCAAATTGAATTTAAGATTTGGCGCTAAATTAATAAACAGACTGTCTAAGATCGTGTAGCTCTCAATTATCACCATAATACATACCGTAGATTTTCCAGTTCCTTGTAAACACTACAGACTGGGAAAAAGGCACGATCAATTCAAACCTGGCTCTATAATAATATATCGGACTGCATATGAGCTGAGGATTGACCCTTGTATTGTCAAACGAATGAATTTTAATCTGAACCCTTTAGGCTAAAAATTTTAGTCAGTACTAGTAGAGATGGCCTACTCAAAACGTTACTCCAACATTGAGTATCATAAAAAATCTTCAGAATCAGCAGTGGGTGAATTCCACATGGAGTCTTAGTCATCGGAAATATTAAATGCCTGTATCAAAGTAAAAGTTGATCATGTTTAACCGACTTCAAAAAGGAGGGGGTACTCAATTCGACTGTATTTTTTTATGTTACCTCATAACTTTTTTCTAGGTGAACCGATTTTGATAATTCTTTTTTTATTTGCTTCTCATGTGATCCCATATAAATTTGATCAAGGTCTTACCAGTAGTTATTGAGTTATCCTTAATAGTTTAAATTGAAGTAGTTTGTACAAAATTTTTAATTTTACCACTAGTGAATAAAACTGTCGTAAAACAATCGCTTAGACATCAATCAATATGTATACATAAGTTTTATTAATGTTTTTAAATACAATAAGGTAAAACAATACTAATATAATATTACCTATTTTAAAACACTACACGCTCAAGTCAGTAAATTGCAGCACATAGAGCATTCATGAAAATAACAAAACTGATGAAAAAAGAATTAAGAAATAAAGACTTAAGGTTCTAAATCAAGCTTTTGTACAACATTAATAAAGTATTTTTGTATTTTCCTCGCGACTAAGATAAAAATGCAAATTTCACAGTGCTATTAAACATTTTACACGGCCTTCTGACAGGTGCACAGTACGCCAGATTTGGCCTGGTACGTTTTAAAGTGAATAGAGTAAATTTATCTGATCTAGACAGTCGAGTAGCAAGTAGCGATGCGAGGTAGACACAATCCTCCCATATATTATGTTATTTTACTGAGCATATCGTTCATAAATCTTTAAATTTAAACTATATATTATATATACACAAACACAAAGATATATGTATATATGTGTGCGTCTATATAGGCTGTATGTTTTGTTATTCATCAAACCATTCTTATAAGCATGCAGGCAAGCAGGGAAATAGTTTTTGAGCACTTTCTATATGATTTTCATGGTTTTGTCTATCGAGAAACGCTTACAGTATTTGAATTTCACCACGAGAATCTAAAGAAACATAACATAACATAAACACTCACGCCTGTCACCCAGAGGGGTAGGCAGAGACTATGGAATTCCATTTGGCACGATCCTGACACACCTCTCTCGCTTCCTCCACATCCATATACCTACGCTCGTCGGTTAAAGGTACTCTTAATTTGGCCCATTTTCAATATATCGCCAATTTGGTCGATAAACTTTCGCCTAGGGCGACCCTTCCCGACTCTGCCATTCACCTCTGCAACATAAATTTGCTTTGTCACTCTTTCCTCATTCACTCTTTCTACATGACCAAACCACCGAAGCATTCCTTTCTTAATCCTAGTCACAACATCATCTTGCAAACCACACATTTCTCTTATCACACTATTTCTCACCCTGTCATTCAGATTCAGCCCTAGCATACTACGTAATGACCGCATTTCTACAGCATTTATTCTACTCTCGTGCCTTCTCTGCCACACCCAACTTTCACTACTATACATTAAAGTAGGCACTAACACAGCATTGTGAATTGCCAAACGTGCCTTTTTAGACAAATTCTGACTTTTCACAATTGAGTGAGAGCCCCATTCACTCTATTTCCTGCATTCACTCGTCGTTCTATATCCTTATCATAACACACATCCCAAATACACAAACTCATCTACTTGCTCTACCAACTCCCCTTCTATTCTTATTTCACATATCGTTTTACTTTCTTCTCTTTCAAAAACCATAACTTTCGTCTTACTTGCGTTCACTTTCATTCCCTTTTCTTTTAATGTCCTGTTCATTAATGTAACCATCATTTGCAACTCGGCTGCCGACGACGCAAGTATGACTTGATCATCGGCGTACAAAAGGCATTTGACGGTTAACTCACCCATTCTTAACTCGCATTCTTCTGCTTTCAAATTTTCCAAACAACTGTCCATAAATAGGTTGAACAGCCACGGGGAAGCCACACAACCCTGTCTGACACCTTTATGGATGCCAAACCACTCCGACTAGGCCCCGTTGATCCTGACACAAGCACTAGAGTCCCTATATAGAGACTTCAATGCCTGTATCAAGCCAGCGCTCAACCCAAATGAGTTCAGTGTTTGCCATAACACATCCCTGTCCACTCTGTCATAAGCCTTCTCCAAGTCTATGAACGCACAAAAAACTTTTTGGTTTTTGGCCAAAAACTTCTCCGTGATCATGCGCAAGGAAAAGACCTGATCCGTACATCCCATTCCCTTTCTAAATCCCGCTTGCACATCCCAAATTTTTCCATCAGTTTCTTTCATAACTCTTTCAATTAGTACCTTAGCATACAGTTTTCCCACAATGCTAAGAAGGCTGATACCACGGTAGTTTTTACAGTCCTGTTGTGATCCTTTTCCTTTATATATTGGGACTATCACGGCTTTGCACCAGTCTCCCGGTACCCGCTTAAGTTCCCAACATAAATTAAACAAGGTGTACAGCAGGTCTGCCACCACTCCTTCTCCAGCCCTTAGTATTTCGAGAGATACTCTATCATAACCGGCTGCCTTACCTGCTTTCATACTTTTCATTGCTTTCATTATTTCATCTATACTTATATCTCTATCTATTTCCTCTTCTTCCGGAATTTCTATTTCATTTAATTCAAACGTCTATCACTCATAAACACACTTTCAAAGTATTCCTTCCATCTCCTTAAACTCAAAACTTCGTCATTCAGAATACAGCCATTCTGGTCTCGTATAGCATTCATTCTAGGCTGTTTTGAATGTCCCCTGGTAGTTCTTACGAGTTTCCAGAACATTTTAATGTTTGCCTGGAAGTTTTCCGATATTCTCTTATCATTCATATCCGTTCTTTCTTGCTTTTTCCTTTCAACTACTTTTTTTTCTCTCTTATTTAGGTGTCTAAAGACTGCCTTTTTCCTTTCAATATCATCATTCATACTGCTAGAATTACTAGCCTTGGTTGCTAGTAAATCTAGCCATGCTTTCTTCTTTGCTTCAACTTCCATCCGTACCTCATCATCCCACCATAACGTGTTAATTTTCCTTTCATTCGTTCTCTTACTTATACCACATACTTCGGTAGCTGCATCCACTAAACCTTTCTTGACATTATACCACACAGTCTCCAAGTATAAATCATTCATACACAATTCAGCCATACCACTTATATTTTCTCTCAATCTATATTTGAACTTCTCTCTCACACCTTCATCTTGTAACCTCTCTGTTCTTGTACGCTGTAACGCAGTGGTAGACACAGATGTCCGATGCCTCCAACGTCTGAAAAGACCATTAATTCGGCATAAGACCAAGTAATGATCCGTCCCTACGTTAGAGCCCCGGTAAACCCTTGTATCTACCACCGCACTCCTCATTCTTTCATCAACAATTATGAAATCTATCATACTTCTATCATCACCTCTTTCCCATGTTTACGTGTGAATCTTCTTATGACGAAAGAAAGTGTTCGTCACAAAAAGATTCTTTTCCACGCATACGGCGAGAAGGCTTTCACCATTCTCATTTATACTTTCATCACCAAACGTTCCCAATATCCTTTCATAACCAAGCCTCCTCACCCCAACCCTCCCATTAAAATCGCCTAATATCACAATATTTTCATTAACCTTGCATTTCATTAGCACCATCCTTACCAACTCCCAAAACTGCTCTCGGATATAAGTGGGCTTAGACATGTCTGGGGCGTAGACCCCTAAAACAAACAACTTCTTTAAGCCCACTTTCATTCGTATCCATAGCAGTCTCGGGCTTACACATTCATACTCTTTCACACAATGACCCATTCTTTCTGAAAGGATGATACCGACTCCCTGGCATGCCCGCTCGGTCTCGTCTACACTAGACCAGTACGCGGTATACATGCCATGTGTAGTAGCATCCTTTCCCTTCCGTTTCGTCTCATTTACACATAACACGTCTATTCCTCTATCATGCATCATATCGCATACTTCATCCATCTTATCATTCATTCCTCCATATACATTCAATGTAGCCAGACGGGCTTCCGCAATCCACTTTTCGCCCCTAATCTAAAGAACTGATGTTAATAATAAAGAATGTATATTAATAGAAAGCAGGTCTGTCAAAACTCTACGAGAAGCTAGCCTTCCGGCTTGTGCAGGTGGTTTCTGCGCATAGCTTCTTTGATAAGTAGATAATGCAATATCGTCAAAAGAGAGACGACAACTGAATGCCACCAATATAGTAGCGACGTGGGGACTCTTGAGGAGTGACAAGCATGGGTTGAGTTGCATCACAACACAGTGGAATTAAAGCTATGGTTGGCTGCGATGCGAGGTCATTGAACATCGGTGTTACCTTCTGCGAGCAGGTGATGTGGTCAACCATACCAGGGAGACTGATGAAAGGGGGGTGACAATATATAGTGTTTAGATTTCGGTTGTAAAAGTCAGGCAAACCGCAGATAACCATGAGTATTTTACCATGTAAAAAAGGATAGACTTGAAAACCATAAAATGCAGAATAAGTTGAAATGTCTATAATGATTGTCATCGTTGTTTTTTGGCGCTATTAATGATTTTATCGACACTTCAGAAAAGTTTCGCTTTCAGAGAATAGTTGACAATATAAGGTGGTAATGTAGAAATACACGAAGAGAAGGTGTACATTTTTTTAAAATATTGGAAGCATACCATCTCTTTAAGCTCCTTCATTGGGATCCAGTCTTTTTAAACATTGTACATTTTAGCTTTAGAAACTGTCACAGGGGTAAGGTACTTAAAGGTAATATTCCTTCATTATTGGGTACTAGCATTAGTATAGATAAAACTCAAGATATTATGAAATCCGACAAGAAATTTTGAAAACAGGTAGCATAATATCTCATCACCTTTAGACACTGCTGCTGTACACGAAGTCTTAGAGACGGTGTATGTATGTACTTTCTTTCAGTTTTATTTTTGTTTTCTATATAGGACCAAGAAGCTTTGGGGTAGAGCTAACCGGTGCCTCACATGTGGTTCACATATTGACAGAAATTATATGAAAGAAATTTAGTACATCTGTCCGTGAAGGTTTATAAGGTATTCTAGTGGATTTTTTATTTTTTCTTACTTTTTTCTTGGTAATAAAATACCATAGCTCAACCAGCATGTATAGTGGTTATTATTAGGAATGTGTTTAGGAATGTGTTTCTTAATTAATTTTGTTCAAATTAACGAAGAAAACATTCGATCAGGTTTTATTATCGATGGTATTTATTTTTTATGTGATTATCGTGTAAGCAGCCCTAAAAAGTTTATGCAATTTAGATTTCATGTTCTTTTACATCAGTCTTTAGAAGTCAACTGCTGGTCATAGACTACTATCGTTTTAGGAAAAAATTGCCTTAGACGTCACGCTTGGCAGGCCTATTGACGATCGAAGTACCAGACGTTTCGCACCTCTGACGCTGCTTCTCGTCGACGGTCTGAATATTCTACACCTGGATACCTGGCCTAAACAAGCCATCTACCGGCAGCTAAGGTTTGTCTGATGTACTCCATAGTTTACGACACTAACGGGATGAAATGAAGTAATGGATTTTGTACGCCGCCCCACACGCAGTGGGATGAAGTGGCATCAAAAAACTACTAAAAATTCATATCGAACTATAAGAAAGGATAATCTGGGGCAAAGATGCTCAATGTACACTACATTGAGCATATTCTAGAACACTATAAGATTACAAATAAGACACGGGTACATTACAAAAACTAAATTGAAAATGTTGGATTTATTACTACCAATATAATTATACTGCAACAAGTTATTTTAAGCAGCAAAATCAACCAAAGCATATGAGGTGCTGTGTATATTAGGGGTAACGTGACATAATTGAATTTAATATTTTATGTTGCTTGCAAATCGATAAGCGAGGTGTGTGAGAATTCATCGTCCTAACTTATTTCGTTGGTGGCGCAAAATAACCAAGTAATTCGTAGCTCTAATTCATTATCATTTTGGGACTCTGTTAAGATATTAAATAAAAGTAACTTCTTATACTTATTTTCTAAGAAATTATAATAAGGTTATGTATGTATCTTTTTTTGTACAGTTTTAGTCTTATTGATCAATACTATAATTTCTAGTAATATCATTTCTATACTCACGTAAATTGTTGGTGTTAACTAGGTTTTCTTTCTAAATTTTGAAAGGCGCATATTAGAGAGCAACTTGAGTTATGTTGCTATGTACTTATATATCAAATATATAAATGGTGCGACTAAATGGAGAGTTTGTTTAATATATTTTGTTTTTTAAAGTAAATGCAATAATAGCTATTATTATGTAAATGGCTAAACAATATGTTGAACATACCTTTGCAGATAATAGTCTAAAAATATTTTTTTATGATTTTCGCTGTTTGATTTTTATTTTACTATGCAGTTTTGATTAGTGCAATTAATTTACAGAAACATATAAATATTAAAAAATTACAATAATAAAATGCCATTTTAAGTGCACAAATAAACGAATTTCTGTTATATTTTCATTTACTGCATTATCGATATTTTAGTAATCTGAAATTTTGCTTAGGCTTAAGTATTATTTCTATCTTCAATTACGTGAGTCATTATATTGACACATTTATCTGAAAATAGAAAGAAAGTCTGTAGTGGTGGTTAAGTCAAATGAGTTCAGCCATAAACATTTTTTTTGAATGATTCCACAATTTTCCCATGTCACTGTTAAAAACACTGTAAAATGGTGGAAACAATTTAAATTTACATTTACATTTGCATGACAAACGACTTGTGCTCTCCGCCATAGATTCAACTTATTGTTGAAAATACAGTAATTGTCCGTTACATTCAATTTATACTTGAATTAAGCTTTCAATCACTTAAATTGCTTTTAGAAACGAGTTAATGATTGCTAAAGAATTTAAAATGTAATGTTGATTATACCATTTATCAAGTAATTACTAAACAGTAATGTTATCAGTAGCTTAAACATGGTTCTTTAATAATTTATTTACTAGGTATGATTTAATTTCCCTTCAAACTATTAAATATTTAGATGATAAGAACGATAATGGTTTATTGTTATTATCATCATTACAACTCTTCAAAAGTCCACTCATTAAAGTAAGCCTGCCCCAATGTATACCAGAAACTACCCTCAAATGTGGGTAGGCGACCCTTTCAATGGTCCCATCTTCCCTATCGGTTGTCACTTCTTCGAACGAGTCAGATGACCTTTTGCAACTTCAGCTTGCTGGTCCCCTAGGTTATGTTATTAGTATGGTTTGGGAATTCCCGACAATTTCAAAGTCCCGGGACACGGGACAGCCTTTAATCAAAGTCCCGGGAATTCCCGGGATTTCAAGACTTTTAAGAAAACACTTTTTGTTTTTTTTAAGATGGGTGAGCCTTTTTTGAAGAATTTTAATTGAGTTAATTTCTGGTGAAACGTATTAAAAAGAGGCAATTTTTTTGTAAAAATCAACATTTATTAAACAATTAAACAGAAAATTAAATAACTTTAATGTTAATTAATAATAATAAATATAATAATAAAACAATTAACGTTAAACAGTACTCCATGCACAACCGGACTTGCGCTTTATATAAGGTAAGAAGCTGCCCCGGCGTGAAGTACCGCCCCACCCTTGCAAGGACATAAGGTTTCCTTGCGGCTGCTTTGGGTCTAGACTCAATGAACCGCCCATAGTTTAGGTTCGGAGAAAATTCAATCCCTAGCAACTGAAGGCGGTTAGTCTACTCCAAGGATACATTCCGGAAAGTAGGAGCCAAGGTGAGCGGGCTCCTTTTAGCGGTAAAAAACACGCTTGTGTTTTGGAGGCGTTAAATCTCACGAGATTGGCATGGCCCCATTCGGAAACTGCCTGTAGTGTGAGATTCACACGCTCAACCATAGCCTCTCTTTTTGACTGGATTCGATCCCGACTGGCCTGGGCGCTTGGTTGGTATCTATCCACTACTGTGCTGTCGTCTGCATACCCACCGATACCGGGAATGAGTAGATAATTTACATGCAGCAGGAAGAGAGTTGCGGAGAGAACGGACCCCTGAGGAACACCGGCGTTAGTCGACACAGTATCGGATGAGCCGCCATCAACGACGACCCGGAGATACCGTTCACTCAGAAAGTCCTTCACCAAGACAATCAGGCCAGATGATAAGCCGTACGCTGAAAGCTTGCCCAATAGACTAGCGTGCTAAACCCTGTCAAAGGCCTTCGAAACATCGAGGAAAACAGCAAGTGCTACACCACTGCTCTCGGGGGCTTCGCCCCATATGTTAGTGGTATACGCTAGAAGGTCCCCAGTTAATCGATTTCGGCGAAACTCTTATTGGCGATCACTGAGAAGATCATTTTGCTCTAGGTATGCCATGAGGTGGGCGTTCAATATACGCTCCATAATCTTGCAGAGTATGGAGGTAATTGAAATTGACCGATAGTTGGCAGGGTCGGGACAGCTACCTTTTTTGGCACTGGCGCACATTGGTCTGCTTCTAAGATTTAGGCACTAATCCAGTCCTGAATGAGAGGCGGAACAAACGTGTCAACACAGGAGACAATTTAGGTGCACAGACCTTTAGAACTATAGCAGGTATACTATCAGGTCCACTAATTTGCTTTTGCCACACCAATTGCTTTGTTTATTTCTTTTAGTCATACACAGATGCACTTCTAAACAGTTAAATCTTATAGTTATGAAACGAACTTAATTAAAAACCATACTAATTCTTAATAACTTTACTATTATCTATTAATTCTAGTATCTAATCGTTGTTCATAATGTCATTGTTAATTCTCATAATCACCTATTTGTTTAATTTATTGTGTTGCGTACTCAGTAGTTATGTAGTAGACAACAAATTATTCATTAAAATAACATATGGCGCTAGGTTCCTTCAATTATTTGAAAATAAAAATGATTACATAACAATTTCGACAATCTTTTCTCGTCTCGAGTCTCGACCCGAAAGTCCCAGGACTCCAGACAACTAAAATTACGAAAAGTCCAGGGACTTTGAGACACGAGACTTCCCGGGACCCAAATCCTACTTATTGGTATTACTCTAGTTTTACTGCGGATTTTATCGTTACTCAAAAACTCTTCTTGCATAGCGCTCTTCTTAGGTCACTGAACGAAAAGTTCTATTTAATATCATCTAAACATGTAAATGGTCTTCCGAATATTCCCAGTTCTTACTTTAGAATAAATAACTAAGTAATAAATAAATAAATGTAAATTAACAAAAATTTCTTGTGAAATTTTCTTTATAAGATCTGATTATTTCAACAAACTTCTAAATATGATAATTGGATACCGTAACGCAGACACTGTAAGCCCTCTTAACTTCCAAATCGTTAAACAGAAGTGGGTATACTATCGCTTGGTGACAGCAATAAGTAAAGGGGGCTTTTCGATACAAATTTACCTTCGTATTGTTCTGTTCATGGAAGTCCTCCTGTTATTAGTATTTCTGTTACTTTACATAGGTTGACGTGCCCTGGAAGCAATTGTAGCTACTGCTACACAGTTCTACTTTCCAAATGAGTATACCATGGAAAAATATAATGACTTGTGTACCTAAATAATACATTTTACTCATTGAAGTATAACGTACTTACACTTTCTTCTTAGTATTTGATATAAATTTATATTCGAGTTATATGTCTTTAAATAACTTAATCCATTATGGTTTATCTTTCAGCAAAGTATTAAAAACTTAAAGGAGATGAATGAAATTGGTTTGTTGACATCGTTCGTAACAGTTATACAAAAATATGTAGGTAATATAACGATAAATTATATGCATAATTAAATGGTTTTTATTTCTGTAGTGTATGGGACAATCATAAAAACATTTTTTAAAACTGAAAAACGAAAGCTAATGCTTTTACCATAGCAAAAACAAAACGTTTTTAAATATTTTTATGTAAGTATTTTGTTTATAGCATTAGATAATGAAGGATATTTTTTGTAATAAATAGCTTTCAGTATCAAAAAAACTCACAATGTTGAAACATTGAGGCGAATATGTAGAGATTAATACTGAATAAAATAATTCTATTTAGAATTATTTTATTCGATTGAATAGGCTACGTCGTTAAACTAAACAAAATATTTGAATAATATCGGACACGATTGAATAGGCTGTGTGGTCGTTGATCATTGCCTGTTTTGAAGGAGACAACTTGATAACTTCGAGTATCAACTTGCATGCACTTTTGGCATTGTGGTGGTGTATTTGGATATATTTCTTGTTTTTATTTTCGTGAAATAATTTAACTTGACTCCTGGGTTTTCTCTTGATTTACAGGACAGCAGGTTGTTGCGCCCACATAATGACGATAATGTGTTACTTGGGTTTTGAGAGGAATAGAACAGACAATGTACAGCCATCGGCTGCTTTTCTAGATGACATTTTATTTATAATTGTAAAAAATAATTAAACAATGAGGGCTAATAATCTTCCACTCACCAGATGTCGCTAGTTGTGACTGAGGTAAAGTTTTTTGTTACACAGTGTCAGTTAATTGAGAAATTACTTTTAAATAATAATTTATCATTATTTATAGTATTATATTAATACACAGCAGAAATTATCGTCCCCGCTATGAAATCTGTCAAATATTTTACCTCACTGTAAAGTGGCGCCGCCCTGGTGGCAGAAAAAGTTGTGGATACCCTCATTAGAAAAGTTTGAGATGTATTTTATTTTATTATATTTTATTTAATAATAACTAAAAAAACGGCATCCTTTTGTGTTCTTTACAATTTATTGAAACAACTTAGCCCAAGAACGAGTGATTTTACTACATAACCTACAAATAATAAAACAAAATTAAAACAAAACCCAAGGTCCTACAAAATGTGATTTTTCTCATAAGTAACAAATGTTTAAATCTTCAAAAATAAGAAATATTTGAACTTCGTTCACGCCAGGCCCAAGCTTGTATGGAACGAAGTTCATCTCCTTTATTTTGAAATGTGAGTTTAACCACATATATTTTAATTTTACAATAAATCTACATGAAAAAAAATCTAGCATGGTCTGTTTTCCTTTATAGATTTTAAATGATTTACGATATTAACCATAAAATTATATAAAAATTAATATTGCCGGTAAGCACGCACGCCACATTCCTGTGTTTATTCCCTTAGGCGCCTGAATGTCTGGCAGAGGCTTTATGTGGGAAAGACGTATCATTCAGTTAAAAGCGTTTTTACGCGTACTTTCGTTAATTGATATACACAGTATATTCAAACACCCATATATAAAATAATTTAAAATTAATATTACTTTTATTTTTGATATTTCTGTTCAGTCGTTTTGATTTCTTTTCACGAAATGAAATACCAGCTTTAATATCTGTGATTTTTTTAAGCTAACTTAACTCATTATCAAACTTAATACATATTTCATATGACTTTGTATCAATTGTATTTGTAATTGTATTTGTATATTCATATCACTTTCTTATAACTCAAAAACTACAGCCTTATTTGCATAGATGGCTCTGTGATACGATATCTCTTCCTCAGTCAATCAAATAATAAAGGGAAAAAAGGGTGCTGCAATATTGACGCCATTTTGACAGTTGAGATTACAGTAAATATTTTAGTCGAAATTAGTTAGTTTTTTAAGTTGATTTTTCGAAGTGTGTCATTTTTTTTTCATTGCCAAAGCTTATTGTTTGACATTTTTTCTTAATAAATTAGTTATAGTATACAAGTTCGTGTTTTTGTCTCTGTTATCCTCCTAGTTTTGGTTTTATAGGATGGCAAACCTTAGGTTGAATATATTACGTACCTTGTTTGGTTTTTTATCTACTGATCGTGTATTTCTATGTTTACTTTAGTTGACTTTTATATTTTTTAATAATTTCATAGATGCTCGCGACGAATGGCAAGGAAGTACCTACATATATCGTTAGGAGGTCGCTTTACTTGTATTAACGTTTGGCATTGTGAAATTATTTTAAAAATACTCGCGATGTCATTGGACTTGGCACCGACTGAATAATACGATCTTAATATACCATCGACATTAGGTACAGCACATCATAGTAACAGCTCTATTATTAAAAGAAATATTTAATTACTTTTTAATTCGTTTCTTACATTTCAAATGGTATCTACATTTTACAAGAAATTTTTTTATGAGCAAGATATCAGATTGTAAGGAAAATGTATGAATGATTTTAAAATCTTCTTGGACTAAATAAAGATCTTATATTAAATATTATAAAATCATCCCTAAATAATACACGTAGAAAATATATATCCGATTAAGTCTGAATTGCATATCTATTAACGATGAAGAGTTACCTAAAAGTGATCCCAAAACGTGCCAAATTGCAAGTAAATTGTTATAAAAAAGAAGTCGGGCTACACTGATCTATTATTAACTGATTGAATGACACGTACGTACAAAGAATACGTTACATTAATACAGCTACGTTTTAATTAGCTTAAGCTTGCTAAAACTGCGTTCACCTTTGGCCACCGTAATCGGAATATTCACAAAAATCCGGAGAGTTGTCCAAATAATAGGTCTTTACCTATAAAATTACCGTTTTGCAGTACTGGCCATTTTAAATAAAAATAATTTTGTTTGGCTAAGAGTTCTAATTTGAACTATACGATGTAACAAATAAACCAAAAAACATAGATACATAAATACATACATATATACATCCATATATACATACATACATACATACATACATACATACATAAATACTACTAGATTTTACTACGTACTATGTTACCAGACATCACAGATAAAAGGAATACGAACTCGGTATTAAAATATAGGTTTTATGACATATTATTATAAGTTTATCATCAGTAAAGTCTCAAATAAAGGATTTGGTCAAAATTTTAAATAAGAAAAGTAAAGTTTATTTCTTACCAATTCACATGTAGTTTTCGTGCAAACACACTTATTACACAATACACACAAACTATTTTTATTTTTGATAGTTGATATTTTATACTTTAGTATACACTGTATATAACACTAGGGTAGTAACACTCCATGTAATTACTATATGTTACACTATTAATAATATTATATATTTCAACGTTTTGGTCACACTTAGTTTATACGAGAAAGTTTTAGAGGATAAAATAAACGGTAAAAATTATTTCTAAAACCGTGTAAATTTTGTTAAAAATTGTGTGTAAAATTTAAAGGTTGCAAGTAGAAAGTTTCAGTCGTTTTTTGTGTATAAATAGGTTGCGATAAAACTTTTCTCTAAGATGCATACTGAGGACGAAATTAAAAACACTTTGAAGCGGGTTCCACTCACTTGGTAAATTTTAATCGCCTATAGTAGTAGGTTTTAAAAGTTGATAAAAGTTCTGGCATATAATTTCCAAACTCATCTTTTTTTTTGAAAAGTGGCACGAAAAGTTATTAAATTCGAAAAGGGGTTAAGGTATAGGGAGTGATTTTGTTCTAAAAGGAGTTTTTTCTTTGTGTTCGTTTGGTCGATCGTAATTCATGGGGTTGAAACCGCGAGGTTGGCACGTGCCTGCGCGCGGTCGACAAGCGCGGTGGTCGAAGTGGGACTGCCGTTGCCGCTCGCGTCCTAGTCCCGAAGCGCCCGCGAAGTCCCTCGTATGTATTGCATACCTTATTCGCTTTGTGTTCCTAAATAATATTTTTTTAACATTAAATAGAGTTTTAACGATAAAAGATATAAATACACATTTCACTATCAGACTCAATACTCTTTTAGCCTCCCTGGATCCATGTATTACCTCTATGTTTTATCAGGTCGTCACTCTATCTAGGTCGCATATTTCAATGAAGATAAATATATTTTTTTAATTTACAAGTATAAAAATAATGATATCGACATTCGTGACTCTAATCGATTAATGTCAGAAACTGTCTGTCATGACTAAGGAAATTCAATGTTAATTAAAGTGTCAAAAAAGTAAACACGCAAATATTCGTAGAGGCAGTCATTTGTTGGCACTCAATATTGTACTAAAAAACCGATTAGAAGTTTAGTTAAGTTAGATATTGTGCCGTATACAGTGGCTATTGTACTTGGCTACGCAACATGGTTTCACCTACACTAAATGGCTTAAACCCAGCGTCAACCATTATACAAAACCACAAAGGTTGTTTTCGGTGAAACTGTCTGTGTAGGTATCACCCGCTTCCGTATTTCTATGCCAAATAGGAGTATGTACTTAGATTGCTGTTTTTCTTTCTCAAGAATATGGAGAGCCAGTATAATAAAAAAATATTATAATTAAAAAGTACACGCTGAGAGGCATTCCATCTTAGTCCTCAGAGTTGAAAATGCAGCCTTTATTGTTTGAAGTTGGCTGGTGTTTATGGACTGTATTAGACACTTACCATCTGGTGGACTGTAGTTTCTTTTTTCAATTCACTTTTATAAATAAAGATGCTTTAATAGTCTGTTTCTGTTTTGTATCATGTCTTTGATACTGCATCCTAGTCCTAGCCTACATTATCGTAAGCGCTACATCAACTTAGGTCGAGTCAGGGCTTCTGTGCGCTCAAACTCGTGAGCCTATAATATTTTTTTCATTGTTGTTACCTAAAATTAATCTAAAATCATCCATAAGAAACCTTAACGTGTTGGGAAAAGGTCAAGTTACAATGATATGAGGTGGATAAGGATCCGAAAATTTAGTTACAAATCCAGATTCGTTCCGTTTATACTATTTATTAGTATAAACGTAACGAATCTGGATTTGTAACTAAATTATAACTAACTAAACAAATATTCAATGCCCGCTCAAGCTATTTTGATGCCCTAGGCGAATAATTTAATTGTGTTTCATCATAAAATTTCTATCAAATATTGATATATGAGAGTCTCACTTTCAGATGAAAGACTCACGTCCGTAAATAATCTATGAAAGTTTGTAGTTGAGACTTCGTATTCATTCTTTTGCCCAAGATTTGGAGGCCGATGCGTTTTGTGTATATTATCCTAATGTATTTTTTCTTACAGTTTATATTTTTTCCGAAGAACAAAAATTATCTTCATCCTAAGTTAGATTGCAGCGGATTTAATCTTTACGACGGTAAGTCAGCTCTTTTGCCCATACTATTCCAGTACTCAAGACGGCGAATCTTTTGGTCCCACGAGAGTGTAGCAATCTGTCTTACAAACTCGACGTTAGAAGTATTCTCCGAAGCCCCAGCGACTTCATATCAGAGAGAATTCAGATGAAAAATTTCTTTGAATTTATTAGAGAAGGTGGTAGATGACAGCAGAGCCATATTAAGCTGTTAATTTGATTTGATTGTAAGCTGTACTTAAAAAAAATGTCCCACTGGGTTTCTTGCTGGTTCTTCCCAGGACAGAGGTTTTTTTCGAACCAGTGGTAATTAAACAAAAGAATGACTTTCAATAAGTATTATTGATAATCTATATTGAATAAGAAGTTTATGTTTCTATTTCCGTTTCTATTGCTTTATTACATTACCTTAGACGCTGTATAAGTCATTTAACTGGGTCATTAGAGTTTGATGTTTTAGGTTAGTTATTCCGTAATGGTTATTGGATGGTATTAATTTTTTTATGTAATTTCCGACTGTCACGTCATCTACAAGATTAAATTAAGCAGAATATACACAGCCCGAAACGTCAAAATTAATAAACTTGATTTAAATAATATATTGCTATCAAAACAGATATCGTTAGTCACTTAGCATCAGGTGAGTCACATGCTCATTTTGCCTCCCTTATATATATAAAAAAAATCATTTCTCGCAAAGGTTGTAAGGAAAATGATACGTCACCATACAATGCAGACTGCTCTACGTAACGAACACGGCTCTGGCGAGTGATTGATTTCATTCGAAAATGCATAGCCTTAGAGACTAGTGATAAGGAGAAATCTTAGAGACTAGTGATAAGGAGGAGCATCACCAGTACTGGTTGGTAGGACTTTTTTCTACTTAGGAATCATTCTTTAAAGATACCACCCTATTACTGCCGGCAAAAAACAGTGCTTGCAGTGCTATGCTCCGGTCTAAAAGGTGTAAGGAGTCAATATTGTTACAAGCGGTGAGGCATTCCATATTATTACTCAGAAGTGCATATGTTAACGGACTGCAGTGGCCACTTACCATCAGGTAGACTACAAGTTCGTTTGTCACTTTAGTTTTATAAATAGAGAGAAGAGAGTATCGCCTCTGTTCTCACCAATCCGACTGTACAACGTAGTACGAGGAAATCTTTCAAGTTGTGCAAGCCAGTTGGTTCATTTTTTGAAATACCTACATCAATACACTTCGCATTTTCACTTTAATTCAGAATGGACGATATAATATGTAAGGAAGTCTATTGGTTATCAAAAATCCGTTTACCATCAAGTGGATTTTGTTCTTGTTTGGGCAACACCCATACTTATAAAAATAACTCTAGCAGAGGATTTAAAATGGTTTATAAAATTATCTGGATTTAATATCGTGAAAAATAATAAAGTAAACAGATTTTTACATTTCCATTGCACCGTATTATGACCGGGAAAGGACCACGCTCTTGCGAGTGAAAACAATGATACATTTGTATATTATAATTATTATGTTTAAATACGTAGAGCTCCAAGCTATAGCTATATTATGGTTGTAGTAGTAGCATGAATGAGTCGACTCGGTCGCATGCTGTTGCATTTGTTCATGGGCAGTGGTAGTCACTTAACATTAGGCCGCTAACTCGTTTGGGCATGTTATATAATCAATACCAGCGTAAAGGACAGCTTAATGCTGCTGTGTTCCGTGTAATGATGCATTTCATCTTAGTTCATAGTGTTAACGACGTTTCTGCATTTTATTTTCAATATTAAATATTAAACCGTATTTAAATGTACACTTTTTCTTATAGAAAATAGAAAATATTTAAGCATTTTTGGACAGAGGCCTTTTAGATAGTAGTAGATACATTTTTTGGTTACCGTGTAGTGGCAGTGGTAAGAATCCCCCCTATGAAGCAATATATGAAGCTTGTGTTTAGCAGTGGACTAAGTACAAGTAATAAGTTTTTAGAATTTATATGTAATCATTTTATTATATATATATATATATATATATATATATATATATATATATATATTATATATCTTCTTTATATATAAAAACGTGTCACACTGAACTCCTAAACTACTGAACTGATTTCAATGAAATTTTGCACATTGTGTGAAGTTTGGTCCAACATGAGATATAGGATAGTTTTTTTCCCGATAAGTGATCCTCAACTGTTTATTAAGCAATAAACAATTGAGGATTCAGATTCCCAGAAATTTTTTTTTTAGGAAAGGAAATGTTCATCAGGAAGGGCAGTACAACGTCTGCTTGGTCAGCTAGTATATATATATAGAAATTATTATACCAAATAATAGATGAGGTTGACATTTGGAGAAATATTTTGGCAAGCGAAATAAAAGCAGTCAATCCCTTAATCTCGCTCGCTATCCAGGGTATGTAAAATCTATTAAAAATCTTAAAAATAATTTATCCGCGAAATACGAGGATCATTTCTTGAAATAACGGTCGCTTGAATAAAAGTCTATTTTATGAAAAAAACCACACGTGGATAGTGCCGTTTACCACTTAGTCTACACGACAAGTACCCGTGTGCCATATTAACAGACGTGTAGAGGTACTCGTAAAGGCCATGAAATCAAAAAAAATATGATTTATTTATCTTAATATGTACTATTTGTTTTAAATATAATATTATATTACTTATATTTTTATAATTGTAGGGATTTTTTTGTGGGTTGATGGAATAAAAAATTATATGGGGCCGTTACCCTATACCATTCTGTATTATTATATTCAATCGTTTTGTATGCGAACTGTTTTTTTTTTATAGGATAAGGGTGACAAACGAGCACACAGTCCACCTGATGGTAAGTGGTTGCTGTGGCCCATAGACATCTACATCTATCCTCGTTTGCGAATCAAAATGCAGATGCGTTGCCACCCGTGAGGACTAAGATGGAATGCCTCATTTCCAGTAAAAAGGGCCTCCGGCCACCTGCACTCACCAAGCGAAACGCAGAGGTAAACCTCTACTTCACGCTGGTATTCTGTGAGGTCGTGGTACCACCCCGGTTCGAGCCGGCCCATCCGTGCGACAGCAAAAGCTGCCGCGTGGCTCTACCACTGTTTTAACTGTGAATGTGTTCAGTCTAACATCACATACATCATTTGAGCCGTAAGTATAAAATAGAGAATTCGTCCTAAGTAGACACGCGTAATCAAATAACCACAAAAAGTGGGTTTTAATCTCTTAAAAACGATTACTTCCTGTTTCTAATTATGTAATACTGCAACCTGGCCTGGTTTCGCACTAGTAGGATCAATAACGTATTTATGTTTAATTATCAGTAGCATTATTTAGAATTAAGATATTTAAAGACCATTTGGTTCAGCCATTCCGAAAATTACCCCAGATAAACGGACATATATATATAAAATTTAAAAAATGCTTATTCCTGTCTTATTGGCTCAGCTCAGCTCTATATATAAGGTAGTTATTTCGATATTACAGACTTCAATTTTACTTATATGTAGTATAGATAAATTATTAAAACGCTTTACTGAACTCAGCCTCACCAGCCAAACTCAGCATATTGATGCCCAAATCTTATTTCGGATTTGTGTAAAACGTTTCATTAGGTTTTTTATGTCAGACATTTTGATTATGAAACTTTGTTTTTGAAAAGTTTAGGTTTGAAATAAATTACTTTAGATATGACGAACTTTATTACTTTTTAATTAATAGTTTTCCTTTAACACTGCATTTCAGCTAGCTTCGGATCTTATTGTAGCATTAAAACATATAGTTTTGATGTCATCGCTTGAAATTTAAAATTTTCCATGGCTAAAATAGGAAATATTGTAGCTATTACACCACAAAAGTCAAAGTCAAACTTGATCTTCTTTGAACAATACACTACATATAATATGTCCACATATTTATTTTTGTAATCAATTTATATTATCAAGTGAACACTTTATATTACTTAATAAACTGAAATTCGTGGCGAAAAAAGAAAAAGCAATATCGTGGAAAATAAGAATGCAATGCCATTGCAAATACCATTGATGCGCTTTGTAGTTTTAATCGTAGCCCTGCAGTGTGAAGAGTTATTTGTCAAAGTACGACCTAGAAAAAGATTAGGAAATATATCGGTCGAGAGCTCGGGTCTAAATTCAGTCCTATCGTTTAATATGTGAAACTTTTCTAACAGGCAGTATCCAAAGGATGGCAATCTTCTCAGATTGTTGAATCTAAAGCACAACCGTATCTCATCACCGCTAAAAGGAGCCACCTTAGCTCATTCTTTCTAAGATGAATCAATGGAAAAAAAAACCAACCCCATTTGTATAGTTTATTATTAAATAATTAGTTTATTATATAGTTATTTGTATAGTTCTAGCACGAGCAGGTCGGCTTGAACGGGGAAGGACCACGCTCTCACAGAATACCAGCGTAAAATAGCAGTTTAACACTGCTGTTTCGTATGGTGAGTGTAGAGAACCGGAGACCCTTTTTACTGGAAAAGAGGCATTTCTTCTTAGTTCTCACGGGTGACAACTCATCTGCATTTTGATTCGTAAACCAGGATAGATGTAGATGTCTATGGGCCACAGCAACCACTTACCATCAGGTGGACTATGTGCTCGTTTGTCACCTTATCCTACAAAAAAACCCCGGCTCATTGAGCTTAGAGCCGAAGTAGCTTCAAGGAAGTTACTTATTCTTGCGAAGATGTGACGAGGATTTTTTTTAGCATATTTCACTACAGGACCATTATTTACACTACAAAAAGTGCAGGTCCGGTCGTCCATCGGTGACATCAAACTGATTAAAGTCAATCATATTAGTCTCAAACAGACAGTCAGAAATAGAAAGCTTTTCGGTGTTCTACAGGATATATTTCGCAGGAATTGCATGACATAATTGCCTCCTCTTATATTCACTATCGGACAACCAGCCGCTTGGCCAGTATTTATCTCTTTGTTGCCGAAGTACCTCGCTATCTAATTCAATGTTTTGCTTTGTCGGTCGTAATGCGTTATGGAGTACAATAATTTGCCAACATTTGTCTTCATCGATGCGGTTACCTTCGAGGCGAGAATAAATAGGATTTTGTTAAGCTGAGTCCGTGCCCTTTACCATTTTCGGTTGTCTACAGCTACATCACCACTTAACATCAGGTGGGACAATAACCATACATAACAGTTAAAAAACACCTCTATAAAGTATTACGCTACTTAAAAATGGAACATGGTGTATTAAAAAGCTTGCATTTAATGTAAAAGCTATTTGAACTATTCATAATTCATCCAAGGCAATCTTTCATGTGTTTTATTACAAATTCTTAAAGTTATAAAATTTAATATTGTAGAGGGTGCATTATCTTATTTGTCTTGGGCACTCTATGATTTGAAATTACTGGCATAAACGACAAGGTATACCCACATCTATAGGATGCCACAAGACCTTTCTGGCATTACCTTTAGTCAACTGTAATGAAATGCACGGGACAATATAAGGTGATGATTTCCCTTCATCTTCTATCACAAGGCAAGACTTGCCTTGTGATAGAAGATCCTAGTTCTTTCTAGTTGGTATCAATATATTAATTTCTAATTTTAACATTTTTTATGGATTTAAAATAACAACATTATTTCAGTAGCGTAATACAATTTTATTTATTATCTAACTTTGTAAGCGTGGACGCATCACATGACGCGCTGTGACGTCACCTTGCTGACCGTCGACGCAGTGTCTATTTTCATCTGCGCGACATTTCCTTGGATCTCGACCACGACCGCGACACACTCACATAATACTTGACAACATTCAAAGGTCGATTTTACTATCATATATTATGCGTCTTTAAGTACATAGCATTCATCTGTGCGCCTATTAACCTCTTTGCCTACCGTATTATTAGAAGTCTCGCAAAAATGTAAAAATAGTACATTGTTGAGAAGTCCCATGTTAAGAAGTGACCTTTGAAAAGGCTGATGACGCAATCATGATACTGCAAATGGGATTTTAACATTTCAATAATTTTAAATATATTTTTATTTTTAAAGTCTGCTTAAAAGATTAGGCTTAATAGTTTTACGAGTATTTACTCGACACATTTTATGATTCATCCCCATCGTATTTTTATATAGGATAGGGTGACAAACGAGCACACAGTCCACCTGATGGTAAGTGGTTGCTGTGACCCATAGACATCTACATTTATCCTCAATAAAGAATCAAAATGTAGATGCGTCCTCATAAGATGGAATGCCTCTTTTCCAGTAAAATGGGTCTCCGGTTCTCTACACTCACCATACGAAACACAGCAGTTTCAAGCTGCCATTTTACGCTGGTATTCTGTGAGAGCGTGGACCCTCCCCGGTCGAGCCAACACATTAGTGCTACAACTATACTACTAATATAGCTGCAGCATGGCTCTACCACGTAGTATTTTAACATTTTGTCTTTACGTGGCGAAGTCTTCAATTAATGGTTTGGTCTGGATCTTTGTCTGTATATTTTTATGTCTATGAAACATTTATACGACATGGGATCAATCTCAATTACTTTGAATACATATTAAAACTAATTAACACATTTCGATACGACTAGAGTTTATTATATACCAGCGTAAATTATAATTTATAATGAATAGCAGCTAAATGCTGTGTTCCATAATATGATGTAGAGAACCGGTAACCCATTTTACTGGTAACGAAGTGTTCTATATTAGTTGTCAGGAGTGTCGACGCATCTATATTTTGATTCTTAATTGAGGAGAAATTATAGATGTATGCGTCTGTGAGCTACAGCATCCACTCACTATCAGGTGGAATGTGGACTCATTTGTCACCTTTCTTCTATAAAATTAAAATATGTTAATGTCAAATTTCAATATACGTAAATCTTCATTTACTACAAAAACGTATGCGAATATTTTTATCGTGCAATATTCTACGATAATTTGAACGAGTCCCAAAAATGTTGCTTCGTTATTCGCGCTAGCAAACGCTGCAGGTATATTTATAACTGAGGACATTTTGATGTTATATTTAATTTCGTAACAGGTGATGAGTGCTTAAAACATTATTTAATTCGTTTAGTTAAAATTGCGAAGTTTTTGATTATATTAACTTGTGCCGTTATTTTTTTTTGATGCAGTAACGATTTGAAACTCATTTTCCACAAAGACAAAGAGTAGGTTAGTTAGATACTATTATTCTTATATCTATTCCTGCCGCCAGTGGTTGCACTGCTTTAGAGGGGTAAAATACCCTTTCGTTCAGCATCATAATCATAATCTTACATTCCATTACGGTCCTAAGCCACCTAAATTATCCCTACTTCCTGCATAACTTACCAGGTCATCACTCCATCTAGTACACTTAATCTTGCGCCCTATGCTTATGGATACAAAGCTTATCCTTTCCTTAGTATAATGAATACAAAATAAATGTTTGACCTCAGGGCTGACAGTACATTTTTAGACTTTTTAGTTTTAAGTGCATTGATGTTGTCCACAGGTTGGCGCTGCATCTCTTAACCCTAAGCTTCTGTCTGGCCTCTTCGGTAATGTGGGTTAGCTAGATGTTTTTTTTTTATATTAACGCAATATGAACAATATCATATATAATATAATGCCAATTAAATAATTAAAAAAAATAAAGAATTTATGGAAAGTGTAAAACATATTACTACTAAAAATTTAAAATAGAACGAAATACCTGCAATTACTCCGCCATATTGTAATTATGGGCGCATATGTTGTGCAATCTATACAAATCGTTACCCCATAGTATCTTTTAAGCTACAACAGGTGCTGGAAGCAAAAAATACTGCTTTGAATTGTTAGTCAAATTGACTGTCCATTTGAAAATTGAAATATTACAAAATATTTTGACTTCGGCAGTTTACAAAATAGTAGTGCATTGGACTCGTTGCTGCTCCATAATTGTATAAACATTATTGCGGTAATGGGACGCAGTTTAGACAAAAATTATAAATCATCTCATACAGTGAATATATATATTTTCACGTTTAACTATTTGGCTAAGATCTTTTAGGGATTCAATTGTATATCTTCATCTACTTCTACTTTATCAGCCCGTAGAATACCTCGTTAACTTGGTAGGCGGATTGACGTTCGCAGCATCAGACGTCTCGCACCTTTAACGCTGCTGCCCGTCGATGATCTGGATAATAACGTATGTAACAATTAAGATGGCGTACTCTTGCATAAAGACGCTCGAAGTTATTGACGAGTATCCTTACCGAGGTCAAATTATCCGAGTAGCTATATCACGTCATCATCTCTTCACGTATATCTCAAAACTTATAAACAAGGGTGTTCAACCAGTGATGGAATATGGATCAACGTCAAATCAGCCATAAATGGCTAACCCAGAGGGTAGGACGAGGTCCTCCAGGCAAATCTCCAGCACGTAGCAGCTACTTCTGCTATGGTGGAGGGCTTTGTAGAGGATAACATTGACTTCGCCCTTATACAAGGGTCTTGGGTGGCTAACGGTCAAGTTGTGGGATTGTCGGCTGCTGGTAAGTTTTTAGTCAATACTAAGGACAGTAGACCCACAGCTTGTATTATATATATTTGTATATATTTCAGAGCCCTACAATGGCCTTGTAATGAGGACTGGTGTGTGACTGTAAAGATCATTAGATCAAACCTGGTGAAGTGGGCTGTTGACTCCTTTATACCGTATAAAACAAGAGGTGAGGATGAAATAATTCCCATCCAAATACAGCACAGGGTATAAATATCCTGTCCTATCCTATCCTTATCTGGTAAAAATCTTCAGAGCAAGTTTTGCATGGGGATATATTCTAGAATGATGGAAAATTGTCAAGTTCTATTTATACCTAATGCTGGTAGATAGAACTACGCCTTACCAAAGTCCTTTAGACCTTCTTTTGTTTTTTTTTACATGGGGAAATGCCTACAAATACCCGCCTCGCGGGGGCAAGGACGGTTTATGTCGGACTCGCACCGACTAAAACCTCATGGTGTTGCATCTTCGCCGCACATTGGCAGGGCCATGAGAACGCTTTCGCACACATCCGCGGCTCCACTAGCGCCGGCCGCCCCATGGCAGCCCCTTCTCGGGGGAGGACTTCTCCTCCCCACTCTCCCTCTCAGGCAAAGCGCTTTAGGAACACAGGGCACGCCCTCCTTCACGGCCTCTTACTCCACCTGCGTATCGGACTCCCCGAGTTCGATACGCGGAGGCCATGGGGCCAGGAAAATCGAGCGCTTAGTAGCACCCGCTTTCCCGACCCCGGCGGCGGATCTGGTCTCTGGCTCCGCCGCCAACCAAGTTTCGGCCGCGGAAGGTAGGGAGAGTGGTGCCCAATACCGATACTCCCTTCCCCCCGCGGCCCCACCACTACCACATCAAGGATGCGGCCCCGTCTGAGTCGCGGAGGATAGGGCGAGTGGCGCATCGCCATACCAACACTCCTCTACCTCCGCGACTCCACCTCGGCTGCAGTGGTACGGGGAGAGAACACCCCTCTCAACGCAGCCCACTGACACACATCCGAAGTGGGCTCGCCAAGCCCACTCGGCGTGGCTACCTCGGGCCGGCCCTGCACCACGGGCTAGCCAAGGGGTTCCTCTTTGTTCACCGCGGGTGACCAAGCCACGGCTACTAAGCCCCCCCGTCACTACAAAGCGGTAACCCGTTCAGGTGGGGGGAGTCCTTTAGACCTATAAGCCTATCTTTCTTTCTTTTTAAGTCATTGAAAGAGGTTAAAGACAAGTATATTAGGGATGTAGCTCTAGCTATTCAATCCATAGATTACATTCAGCATGCTTACCGTAGAGGCAAATGTACGGAAACAGCCCTGATTAGCGTTATTGACAAGGTCAAAAAGCGCTGGAGGATGAAGAAATAGCTGTTTTTGCCTTTCTAGATAGTAGGGGTGCGTCGACCATGGGCCCACATCACTACTGCATTATTGTACAAGATGGCAGACCGCATTACGCTTACGCTGATGACCTGGTGAAAATAACGCAGATAAAACTGTTATAATACCCTATACCAAAAACAGACGGCTGGACAAATTAGTTACACTGAAGCTTAAAGAAATACCATTCTCCACTTAAGTTAAGTATTTGGGCTTAAAAAAAACAGTATTTTTACACTTTCTCTTAAAGAAACTACAACGTTGACCAGGAAGCAATAGAGGCAGCTTACATACATAAATTGAACAAGGATAAGTATACATATACAAAATATTTCTTTTAGGCTATAGAAATATTTGTAAAGTGCGGGACCAAACACTCGGTCCTGCAGTGCCGCAGTCAAACGCTAAGCCACTGCGATACGTAATCGTCATTTATATTTCTTTTTAATTAATTAGCAATATAATTGTGCATTATTCATATTTTGTTTTTAATGTGTATTTTTGTACCTACCTAATACATAGGCTGCACTAAAAGTATCGGGAATGGAATATTTCCACTGTTCCTGTTATATTAAAATCTTTTTAAATGAAAACTCCGTGGATTTAAAAATCGAATACCATTTATTTATTTAACAAAAAGATTCTCAGTCTTGTCACAAGGTTTTGTCAAACTTGTTTAATCATTGAGAAAATGGAATTGACTCGAGAAAATTGAAGAGCGATGATTTATTATGACTTTCGAAGTGGTTTGACACAAAAACAGTGTGTTGACCGGATGATTTCTGCATTTGGTGATGAAGCCCCATCCAAAACCACAATTTATCGCTGGTTTGCTGAATTTCAACGTAGACGTGTCAAGCTCAGTGATGATCCCCGTCAAGGTCGTCCAAAAACTGCAGTCAACCAAGAAAACGTTGATGGTGTGCGTAAGCTGATTGAGAAAGATCGACATGTGACATACCGCGAAATTTAGGCAACTTTAGATATTGGCATGGGTCAAATACAAATAATCTTGCATGAACAATTAGGTGTAAAAAAGTTGTTGTCGCGATGGATACCGCATTTGCTCTGTGAAGAGCAAAAAGCGGCTCGCGTTACTTGGTGCGTCAGAACTCTCGAAAGATTCCACGCAGGATCCTCAAATGCTGTATACAACATCGTATCAGGTGACGAATCCTGAATATACGCAAACGCGTTCGTTTTGTTTCGAGTTCGTTTGAACTCGAAACAAAAAATCAGTCACGAGTTTGGGTGTTCGAAAATGAGTTGAAGCCAACAAAAATTGTTCGTTCACGGAGTGTTGCAAAAAAAAATGGTGGCCACGTTTGTCTCCAAAACCGGCCATGTTACGACTATTCCTCTTGAGGGACAAAGAACGGTTAATACAGAATGGTATGCTAGCATTTGTTTGCTACAGGTCGTTTCTGTATCTCTCCGTAAAGAGAACTGCAACCGCCGCATCATCCTCCAACACGACAATGCGAGTTATCACACCGCACACAGAACAAAAGAGTTTTTAGAGCAAGAAAACAGAATTATTAGACTATACGCCGTATAGCCCCGACCTAAGCCCTAATGATTTCTATACTTTCCCTAAAATAAAGAGTAAATTGCGTGGACAGAGATTTTCATCACCTGAAGAAGCTGTGGACGCCTACAAAACGGCCATTTTGGAGGCCCCAACTTCCGAATGGAATGGTTGCTTCAATGATTGGTTCCATCGTATGTAAAAATGTGTCAAATTTCGCGGAAAATACTTCGAAAAGCAATAAATACATTTTTAAATAGTGATGTTGTGTCACTTCCTTGATTCCCGAAATTTTCAGTGCCGCCTAATGGTAGATATAATAACAAATTGCCGTGTGTAAAATACTTTGATTTCTTACCCTGATCGGCATTTTTACATAATCCCCACGTGACAATATAAACTTTTATATCTAATGTTTTATTATTTCTCATAAATCATTCATAATATGTATAGATATTACTTTTATTATATAAAAATATCTATAAAAAATATATCGATAAAATTATTAAGTAAGATATTTACAGCACTATTATAATTCATCTATATTGTCAGTATTGTTTTGTCAAAACTTAAATGTCATGACTTAATATTGGTATGGTAGCTTGGTACCTTTTCATACATTTATTTTTACTATAGACGTCCCGCCTCTTAAAACGTACCTAGTGATTTATCTAGTCTTTGGGTATATTTTACATAAAAACATCGTGCAGTAAACATAATTATTTAAAAAGTTTGCTAACGACATCTGTCTGATAAAGTATACGTTTTCTCATTATATGGTTATGGCCACTTCTTTGCAACGGAAGCCGTTAAGTGTTCGGTGTATTATTCTTATAACAATGTAGATGGCGCCGCTGTCAATCTACAATTTTTTCAAAGTTCTAGAATTACAAGTAAAACATGCATATTGCGAGATTTTTTTACGTGTTAGATTGCTTTAAAGTTTACTACGAGTGGTATGGAACGAAAACAGCGCCAACTAGTGACAAAATTCGGAAACACAATTTATGAGTGGAAGTTTATTAAGTAGTCACAACACAAACTGTCGAAACCTTAGTCAAATTACGAAACATAAACCAATAGGTAATAAAAATCGCTATTATAATCACAACTTTGATAGATAGCTGCTAAATATTAAGGTGACTAAATAAAAATATCATTCTCAATTTGTTTAGTTTATCTCACGACACTAACGTATTACCAACGCTAGATAATGAACGAATGCCGTTCACATTGCGCAAACGCGAATCAAAGGGTTACCTTCGTTTGTAACTTACACTCGCTTGTCTTCGCTTATCGATACCTATGACGTTAACTCGGATAACGCGATAGTGATGTCAATAGTATAATTTTGTGGAACTCGCTCTAGGCACTCAGAAATCCGTAATACAAACCATGCTTTCTTCTATGATTTAAATTTAGATAAAAGAAGATAATAGAATATTTTTGATACTTATTGCAAGCCACAGAATACATGTACCCTGACGGAAGAACGAAAACTTCATACAATAAAAATGCCAACAGCTTGCGACAATAGCGCGCCAGTTGTTGATCCATGAACTAACAGATGTGAATATGTGCGTGTGTATATGTTTAATGCTCATTGCCCACCCCCACATTCAATATTCTGTTTTTAATCATAATATATTACTATTTCCATTCTAATTTTCTACGAATGTAGAAATTACATTCTACATTAGTAAAAAATTGGAATGGAAATAGTAATAAATGAATAACATATTGGAAATTTTAAATATTTAATACTCGTAACACAAACCTTAAGAGGAAGATTAAAGTTAACAATTAGCTATGCATTGATACATAAGTAGAAAATTGGAATGGAACACGGTTAATAGTTTTTCAGAAATAAAACAATTATTTTCATAGAGATTTAAATATATTATTGACTAGTAATTTTATAGACACAGAAATAAACTTGGGCACTCAATTTTAGATGATTATAGACGCATCTTAGAACACACCGTTTTCAGTAATCCATTATTATTCGTTAAACATCTTCATTAAGTAAAACAACTCTAATAAATCACCATAAATTAAATATTCACTGGCTAGTAACACCACACTTAAGTTCTTTTTTTACGAAATATACTAAATCGACATCAGTTTTGAATTTGGCTTAGAAAAGTAAAACAAAATTAACTCCATTTAATTTGAAAATGACTTGAAACATTCCCGTTTAAAATAATATTTAATTGATGTAAAATGAACTTTGAAACTTGTTCTTTTCTTAATTTTATGAATATGTAATAAATAACAATCTAGTTTACGTTTTTATTTCACAACAGTCATAGATACATTTATATTTTCGGCTACAGAGCTTGTTGCACAGAGTAATCATTTCAATCGGACATAAAAATAATCGGAACATTTTATACTCTCATGGATTAAACAACTTTTACTTATTATGTATATTATAAAATATATAGTTTATAATTTATAAGATAAGTAAAGATAATTTTTAATGGTCACGCGACAAAGATATTAAAATGCAAAAATAAACGTTCCTAAACTGTAATTGAAATACAATGCGTAAAATGGTTCAATTGTGATTTCTCTGTCTTGCGTATAGCACTGTCTCTGTTTCACTTATTTTGCCCGACGTTTGCATCGGCTCAGTAGAGACTTGACCCCCCATGTTGCAAGCCATTTTAACTTTTTCCACTAGTTCAAACAAGTACTTTTGTGCAAGGATCTCAGTAAGCTCCAACAAGAAACTTTGTGGGATTTTCTTCAGAAGAAATAATTTAAGAAAGTGTACGTTGTAACTGTAAACGACAATAATCCTAACTCGATAAAATACGTGTTAGTAACCAAAGATTTCTAAGTATAATACTAGACAGGCACACGGTACATACTAATACATAGCGCACTAAGTTACAGTAAATTCTCCGTAACTAATTTAGTTGACAGCAAGCAGGCGAGAAGACTAATACTTTGTTTTTTTTTAAACCACAAACGTTATTTTTGACAATCTAACACTGATTTTGTTTAATGTGACTAATAAAACGCTGTCATTATTTATATGCGCACTTTGTTGATGTGATTTAAATTTTATCTCAGATAAGTAGGTCATCATCATCATCATTATAGCTCTTTGCAAGTCCACTGCTGAACATGGACCTCCCCCAAGGAATGCCTCAAAGCACTGTTCTGAGACACCTGCATCCATCGACTTCCTGCATATCTTTCCAGGTCGTCACTCCATCTAGTAGGGGCCCCCCACACTCAATGGAGTGACGATGCAGAGAAACACCGAGCATAGCTCTCCATAGCTCGCTGAGCGACCTTAAGCTCCCTGATACAGCCAGCAGACAAAGGCCACGTCTCAGATCCATAGGTCATCACTGGCAACACACACTGGTTGAACAATCTTTTTTTGAGGTTTTGAGGTTTACCTGACGAATGTGTCGTGATCTTTTGAACGCTGTCCAGCCGAGTTAAATCCGTCAATTGACCTCTCCATCGAAGTTGGACTTACATAGTCGGTCTATTTGTACCAGGTAAACATACTCGTCAACAACTTCGAGTTTAGTACTCCCAACAACTAACGGCATAAGTGTGGCATGGACTTTACACATGATCTTTGTTTTGTCCATGTTAATCTTAAGAACGATCCGTTGGGAGGCAATATTGATGTTATTGAGTGTAGTGCTTAGGTCGTCCAGCGTATCTTCCATAATAACTATATCGTCACTAAATCGAAGCTGAGTGATGTACTAACCATTAATGTTAATATCGTATCCTTTATAGTCCAGTAGTGTTGAAAACGTCTTCCAACGGAGCGGTGAAGAATTTTGGGGAATATAAAGTCACCCTGTCTTACACCTTTCTGCAGTTGGATAGGTTTCGTACTCTGGTTCTGTACTCGGATAGCCATCGTAGCCCTACTGTACAAACATTGCAGCTCTTCATTATACCGACAGTCAACTTGGCACCACTGAAGGGACTGCAGGACCGCCCAATGTTCGACAGAATCAAAGACTTCTCATTGTCCAAATACGCAAGGCAAAGTGGCACCTCTTCGACATTCTGTATAATTTGCCAAAGCGTATGTATGTGGTCTATGGTACTTAAGTTTTTACGGAAACTGGCTTGTTCCAAATGATTCGTAATGACTCGAAAATAGCACTTATACGCGACTCAGAAGGGAAACTGGTCTGTAGTTAGAAATGTGATAACGCTATCTTGATAAACAAAACAACCGCACTTTTACCCCACGCCTGCGGAATAGTGCCACCATGGAGGACGGAATCAAATAAATAAATGATAATATGACCCATATTTCTTTTCTTTTCCTGTCAATATTAGAGACACTAACTGTTATTTTTTTATAGAAGAGGGGGCAAACGAGCATGCGGCTCACCTGATGGTAAGTGACTACCGCCGCCCATGAACAACCGCAACACTAGGGGAATTGTAGATGCATTGCCGGCCTTTTAGAAAGGTGTAAGCTCTTTCCTTGAAGGTTCCTAAGTCGTATCGGTCCGGAAAATTCGCTGATGGTAATTGATTCCACAAGGAAGTTGTGCGAGAGAGAAAACTTGTTCTAAATCAAAGTGGCGGACCGCCAATTATCCAGATGGTATGTATGGTAACGCGAGTTTTGTCGCGATGTCCGATGGTGAAATTGAGCGGCTGGAGTTAGTCCAAACAATTCCTCAGAGCGCTCCCCGTGATAGATACGATAAAATACGCAAAGAGATGCAACATCTGCAGTGCCAGTGTATCGAGCCGATTAGAAAGAACTTAGTCGTCGACGATACGAACCGCTCTGCGCTAGATGCGGTCAAATGGAAGGAGCTGGCACTGGGATGCCCCGGCTGAGAGATGAGTCGAACTTGCGCTTTGTAAAGTTGCAAGCGATGTGCCGGCGTGAAATACTGTCTCGCTCTGCTGAGCACGCCAAGCTTTTTAGAGGTCAATTTGGCCTTCCTTTCCAAGTGACTACGGAACTGCACACTATTCGATATGTTGACGCCAAGGATTTCGATACTAGCTGAGGCAGCAAGGGGAGTGCCTTGAAACTGAGGAGATACGACAAAGGGTTTCTTTTTAGCAGTAAACGCGCAAACTTGTGTCTTCTTTGGATTGAACCCAATCCGAGATTTTGTTAAGGAAAGACTCGATTTCAGAGACAAGTTTGTCCCGGTACTCGGCGACTTTTTCCCGAGAAATATTGGCATGACCAGTATATACATAGGCTGCACTAAAAGTATCGGGAATGGAATATTTCCACTGTTCCTGTCATATTAAAATCTTCTTAAATGAAAACTCCTTGGTTTTAAAAATCGAATACCATTTATTTATTTAAAAAAAGAATCTCGGTCTTGTCACAAGGTTTTGTAAAACTTGTTAAGTCGTTGAGAAAATGGAATTGACTCGAGAAAATTCAAGAGCGATGATTTATTATGACTTTCGAAGTGGTTTAACACAAAAACAGTATGTTGACCGGATGATTTCTGCATTTGATGATGAAGCCCCATCCAAAACCACAATTCATCGCTGGTTTACTGAATTTCAACGTGAACGTGTCAAGCTCAGTGATGATCCCCGTCAAGACCGTCCAAAAACTGCAGTCACCCAAGAAAATGTTGATGGTGTGCGTAAGCTGATTGAGAAAGATCGACATGTGACATACCGCGAAATTCAGGCAACTTTAGACATTGGCATGAGTCAAATACAAATAATCTTGCATGAACAATTAGGTGTAAAAAAGTTGTTTTCCCCATGGATACCGCATTCGCTCTGTGAAGAGCAAAACGCGAGCCGCGTTACTTGGTGCGTCAGAACTCTCGAAAGATTCCACGCATGATCCTCAAATGCTGTATACGACATCGTATCAGATGAAGAATCCTGGATATATGCGTAGGAACCCGAAACAAAAAACCAGTCACGAGTTTGGGTGTTCGAAAATAAGTTAAAGCCAACAAAAATTATTCGTTCACGGAGTGTTGCAAAAAAATTGGTGGCCACGTTTGTCTCCAAAACCGGCCATGTTACGACTATTCCTCTTGAGGGACAAAGAACAGTTAATACAGAATGCTATGCTAGCATTTGTTTGCCACAGGTCGTTTCTGTATCTCTCCGTAAAGAGAACTGCAACCGCCGCATCATCCTCCAGCACGACAATGCGAGTTCTCACACCGCACACAGAACAAAAGAGTTTTTAGAGCAAGAAAACATAGAATTTAATTATTAGACTATCCGCCGTACAGCCCCGACCTAAGCCCTAATGATTTCTATACTTTCCCTAAAATAAACAATAAATTGCGTGGACAGAGATTTTCATCACTTGAAGAAGCTGTGGACACCTACAAAACGGCCATTTTGGAGACCCCAACTTCCGAATCGTATGGTTGCTTCAATGATTGGTTCCATCGTATGGAAAAATGTGTCAAATTTCGCGGAGAATACTTCGAAAAGCAATAAATATATTTTTAAATAGTAATGTTGTGTCACTTCCTTGATTGCCGAAATTTTCAGTGCCGCGCTCGTAGGGCATCACCAGTGCTGTCGTCCGCATAACAATGAATGCTACCAGTTAGCAACATATGCAGGATATGCAGTAGAAACAGCATTGGTGATAGCACGCAGCTTTGTGGAACATCAGCGTTGATAGGCTTGAAATCAGAGCATGCACCGTCTACTACGACTTTGATGCTCCGATCAGCAAAGAAACTGGTGATCCATTCGCACAATTTCTCGGGAAGCCCATAGGAAGGAAGCTTCGAAAGAAGCGTTTTGTGCCAGACCCGATCGAAGGCCTTCGCTATGTCCAAATTAACGGCCAATGCCTCCCCCTTGGACTCTACTGGCTCCGCCCATCTATGATTCAGATAGACTAGAAGATCACCAGTTGATCGACCCCGACGAAAACCGTAGTGGCGGTCACTAATAAGCTGGTGATCCTCAAGGTACCTCATGAGCTGGCAGTTTATTATGGATTCCATTAGTTTGGAGAACAAGGAGGTGATGGTAAAAGGCCCATAGTTGGACGGGCCTGAGCGGTCGCCCTTTTTAGGGATCGGGTGGACCAAAGCTGTCTTTCATGAATTCGGCACTACGCCTTGGGAGTAGGAGTACCGGAAAAGACGCGTTAAAATCGGTGCCAACTCCGGTGCCACACGTCTTCAGCACAATGGGAGGGACTCCACTGGGCCCATTTGACTTGCTGACGTCCAGGGAGAAGAGTACTTTGCGAACCGAGCGCTGTGTAAACCGCATATCCGGCATGGAGCACTCACATCGCGGGATGGTCGGCGGTGTGTTCCCCCCGTCATCTAGTGTCGAGTTGGACGCAAAGAGAGAGCTCAACAGATCGGCTTTCTCCTTTGCGGCATGGGCCAGTGAGTCGTCCTCTCTGTGCAGAGATGAAAGAGATGGCTGACAGAAGTTCCCTTGGACAGCCTTGGCGAGAGACCAGAATGCACCGGTTCCCGAAGGAAGGCGAACTAGCTTCTCGCCAATTCTGCCGATGAACTCAGACCTTGCCTTGGCAATGACGCTTTTGAAGGACCTGGAGGCGGAATTATACTTCTTTTTAAGTGCGCTGGTGTTTACATCCCGAGACGTTGATGCGTCAGCCCGGGCTCGGTAGCACTCCTGCTTATAGCGTGATGCTATTTTACAGGAGCGACCAAACCATGGCTGGGATCTGCCTCCGATGGGCACCACAGAGAATGGAATAAAAAGTTCCATACCCTGAAGTACCACATCAGCAACAGAATCGGCAACAACGCTGGGATCTTCCAGCAAAAAGCAAACCCGCCCAAGAGTAGGATGCAAAAAAAGACCGCATCCCGTCCCAATGAGCTGACCTATAGTGCCAAACACGGCGGCAAGCTGCAGATCGCAACTGCGATTGGAGCGTGAGTGGCACCGTACTCCGGATCAGATAATGGCCCGAAGAGCCCAGCGGGGCATCGACGGAGACCTGATATCCGTCCGGATGAGAGGTCAGCAAAAGGTCCAACAGGGAAGGTACATGGTCTTCCACATCTGGAATTCGCGTAGGCGAAGTAACCAGTTATGTTAGACCATATGCCAAAGCAAAGTCATAGACAGATCTACCCGCATGATCGGTTAAACAAGAACCAAGCCATTCAGCGTGGTGGGCGTTAAAATCACCGAGTATCACGATCTCTGCGGATGGGACCTGTTGTAGCACGGAGTCTGCAGCCATTTGGACGTGGTCTATGAGTCGGTCTGTGTCATCATTACCGCTATGGGACCTATAGAGCCACCCGTAGACGCGGGGATGTTTTCCGCTGTCTACGCGCAGCCATAGGATGGACAGGTCCGTACCTTCAAGACTGCCGAGGCGTCGAAAACAGATGTCCTCTCTGACGTGTACGCAAACTCCAAGCCGGGGCACAAAGGAGTGTTCCAATTTGTACCCCGGGTAGGAGAGATTTTCTTTCTAAATTTAAAATAAACACATTCAAAAAGTAAAAAATTGTTGTCTGATGAATTATTGGCAATGGTTGTCAATAAGGACAGATTTACCTGTTTCTTTATGCAGGTTAAACCTGTACCGATCAGTACCAACCAGTGCAGATTTGTCTGTACCGGAAACCTGTTTCTTTATGTAAGTAATTCCATCCTCGCCTGGGGCCTTGCAGTTTTTAAGATGCTGGAGAGCCATTCTAATCCCACTTAGACTAACGTCTGGGATATCGTCAGAATAGTGTCGGATAAGACTTACTCTTGGATCGTTACTCACTACAAGCAGGCGACCATAGAACAGGTGTCCCGGAATAGATGCTGCCACATTGGGTTTTCAGCTTCGACAGTTGTCTCTTTCTGGCATGCAAATCTCTGGCAAAGAATTTGGAGCTTTGGTTCCGCTCGGACGCACCTTCAATATGAGTTGTATTATAGTTGCATGTATATATATATATATACTAGCTCGCCAGTCAGACGTTGTTCTGCCCTCTCCGACGACCTTTTGTCCTATAAAAAATCCTTAAATTCGTGATAAAAAAATATTGAGAGTCATTTATCGGGATAAAAACTATCCTATCTCTCAAGTTGGATCAAACTGAACGCAGTGTGCAAAATTTTATTGAAATCAGTTCAGTAGTTTAGGAGTCCATCGCGGACAAACAACGTGACACGTAATTTTTATATATAAAGAATATAGTTTTCTCTGCATGTATCTTTTTTATCGTGGGGAAATCCTCATGGATACCTTCTACTAAGGGGGCAACAGCAAGTTTATGCTGGACTCCTACCGGCCAAAATGCTACAGTGGCCACCATCAGTGTATATGAATCTCCGTTTGGAACGCAACCGTGGCCCCTCTCTTGCTTTGCTTTATTAAAAAACGTCCCAGGGGCAGTCCGTAGGCTTTCCACACCATCACAATGCTATCACGGTGCTCGAGACCACTTCTGAGTCACCGTCCTCGTCAGGTGTTACCTTACTAGACGTTTGGAGCCCCCGCCCTGAGTGCCCATAACCCCCGAGGGCCCGTTTCTGGTAGGGAAACACCATCATCAAGGGGAGAGCTGTGACGAATGCCTTGGTGACGTAGTCCCCGAGTGGAATCTGTCCTCTTCCGCCATCGCTCAGCAACCTCCTTCTGGACCATAATGGATTCACAGAAAGTCGCTGCGACCCGACGCCGAGTGCCTGCTTAGCATCGCCGACATGACTGCTGGCAGGAAAAGTTTCTGACCAATCCGGCTTACCAGAATCATTCGCTCACGTTCTCACACTAGACATGTTACCATTGTATAGGATGCGGAGTCCTGGTCCTGACCACCGCAGTGGAAATAGTTCGCCGTCACTTCTCGTCCGATCTTATACAAATAATTACCGAAGCACCCGTGTACGGTCATTATCTTTGTAAGTCTTCCTGTTCGTCGATGCATCCAGGCTTCGAAATGCGGCAGGATTGCTTCAAAATCGCGTTTGCGCGCATAACGCTCTTCAGAGAGACGAGCGAGCCACGTTGCGAATGCATTAAGTCGTTCCTGCCAATTAACTCCTTCGAACACCTCATCCGGCTCTCTGCACTCTGGTGGAGGACACACTCGCATCCATGTCCACCAGTATGTCCAGAGGTGTAAAGCGAGCCATGACTGTCGCCGCCTCAAGGTATACCGTGCGGTATACTCGCACGATCCGTATGGCCACCCTCCGCTGCACACTGTATATTTTAGTTCTGCAGAGTTGGATGATCAGCTTTTTCGGACTTCTCCTTCCGGATCGAACTGAAACTCATCAACATTTTTTGTCCATGTCGCGACAATTGCGGTGGTTTCTAGCTTGTCTCGGTCTAGCCGGTTGAGATCCCAATACCGTGGTGGGATGCCCTCTCGGCGGCTGAAACCACTGTCAGGCAAACGAAATGCGACATCGAAAACTATGTGTCATTATATGATGACGATGATGTTTCAGATCCTCGCTGCATGTATCTAGAGATCTGTCTGTTCAGTTCACTGTATGATATCAAATCTGCTGAAGACTGCAGTTTCATTTCTCGTCTAACAGCCATGCGATTAAGAGTGTGATCGGAGAGTTTTTGGATTCTTCTGCAATGGGTCTTGCAGAACATAAGCTCCGATCACAGTTTCAACGTGCTTGTTATTCATATTGTCCAATGCGCTGTAATCTTCTAGACATTGAAAACGATTTTGTTACTCGAGCTGAAAGTTTTCGGGGTTTCAGATTGGAACACGAGGGGGACGGAGTGTTGACTTCATTAGACGTGACCTCTTCAACTTAATGTTTAGTTTCCGTGTTCCACCCACCCTAGCGATCACTGAGACATCACTGAACAGTTGCCATCCTTTTTTGTCGAACTGTCGGGTCTCGGTCAGGTTCACTTCCTGTGCTAGGTTCCCTCTTTCTCTATGAAATCGGTCTGCTGACCCCGTGAGATCCGTTGCCCTATTCCGATTTTCGATTCTTTTAGCTTTTTTTTGTGCCTAGTTTTGGGTTGAAGTCTCCCAATAACACTGTATAGTGGATTCTGGAGGAATGCATGGCTCTAGAAATATCCGCATACATTTCCTTCACCTCCTCATCGGGATGGGCTAAGGTTGTTGCGTAAACCTTATGACCTGCAACGAATACCGTTTGGTGATTCTTAGTGTAAGGTATGGAACCCTCATCGACACACTCCCAATCTTTGGGATCGAATCGTTGTTAACGAGATACTTGTGAATAACAAATCTGACACCTCTTTGGAACAAACGGTCACCTTCCCGGTGATAGAACAGTTTGCTGGATTCGAGGATTACCGTGTAACTCGCCCTCTTCGGACCGCGGATAATGCTATAATATCTCATCGCAACTTGTCTATCTTTTCTTTCAGCTCCAGGATTCTCGTCATTTCTCAGCTTACGTGCATTATATATAGCCAAGTCGAGTCATCTAAGGTGAAAACCGAATCTCCACCGGAGATTCTTAGCACCCACTGCACCCCGGTTATCATGATCGCCACTGTAACTAGGAACAGCGGGGCCGCCGGGGACTGTGATCCGTCTCTTGGGTTACCAACTCCATACCTCTCGCCATAGGGTGTACATTGCCATAGTTGCCACACTTGGCGAGCGAGTTTGCAACCGCAGTTGTTTATTATCAGAAATACATTGCTGCCCATCTCCTGATTTAGTTTCCTCTGTCGCCTCTTACAACACCTGTGAGATCATGTGTGGTAGTGGATATTCTTACACCGCCACTACGCAGCATTAGATAAGTAGTTATATAACTTTATTTCGTATTTGCCTAAAAGCAGTAACTGTCTTATATGAAAATACAACTGCGTAGCATATTTAACGTGATAGCTGCCCGCCCAGCCGGCGTTTGCTGCGGCGCCGACGGGACGCGGGTGCCGCCAAGGCGCACTCGCGCTATTCACAATTGTGACACAGTTTTTGTTCTGAATTGTTTATTCAGTAGTATACATAGAAGTCTTTGTTAATTAATCAAATTTAATAACACACAAAATTTCACAATAATTTGACTACACCATTCCGCGAGGTCCTGCTTCTTAGCATCTGCAATCTGCAATATTTGCTGAATCAACTCAACAATGGTAGAGTCACGCGGTAGCTTTTACTGTAACACGGATGGGCTGGCCCGTACCAGGGTGGTACCACGACCTCACAGAATACCAGTAGAAGTAGAAGTTTTTTTCTGCATTTCCCCTGGTGAGTGAGGACGGTGCATGCCTCGATTGCAATCCCATTACCGCTGGTGTTCCACAAGGCTGCGTGCTATCACTAACGCTGTTTCTTCTGCATATCAATGATATGTTGCAAACTGGTAACATAAATTGTTATGCAAATGACAGCTTTAGTGATGATTTATACACCGGCCGTGCCAATGTTTCTCGGGATAAAACGTCTCCGAGTACCGGGACAAACTTGTGTCTGAATTCGAGATTTTGTTGAAAAAAGTTTCGGACTGAAGGCGACTATATTTAGTCCAGTTAAATCCCCAGTAGAAACAAGTTTGCGTGTTTACCGTTAAAAAGTTCGAATCGTCGACGACCAAGTTCTTTCCGATAGGCCTGACTCAGTGGCACTGCGTAGAGATGTTGCATCTCTTTGCGTATTTTATCGCATCTATCACTGAAGAATTTCTGAAGAATTGTTCGGACTAATTCCAACCGCTCAATTTCACCATAGCATATGCGACAAAACTCGCGGTACCATTCATACCATCTGAATGATTGGCGGTCCACCACTGTACGATTTAGAAGTTTTTTTCCTCGCACAACTTTCTTGTGGAATCGATTACCACCTGCGATTTTTCCGGACCGATACGACTTAGGGACCTTGAAGAAAAGAGCCTATTCCTTTTTTTAAAGGTTGGCAACGCATTTGCGATTACCCTGGTTCTCCTGGTTTTGCAGTTGTCATTGGGTGGCGGTAGTAATTTACCATCAGGTGAGCCGCATGCTTGTTTGCCCCCTTTTCTATTAAAAAATCTCTTTATTCGTAATTCACGAATTTTCTTCAATTAAAATTTTCACGTCTAGCACATTTTTTTCCATAACAGCTGTCAAAGGGCGACCAATTTCTTTTCAAAGTTAGTCGACCGTGCTGAAATTTGTTATACCAGTGGTACAAATTTGCCTTAGAAGGGCCTTTATCCTTTATCATTCAGTTTCGGAAATGTCCCTTACTGACTGATATACTTTGTATGCAACCGTATTCAACATCGTAATATTCTTAAATTTTTAGGGTTCCGTAGCTAAATATTATTTTTATCGTATGGTTTTATTTAATAAAATAAGGATGACAAACAAGCACACAGACAAGACAGTAACTGGATGCTGTGGCAGATTTTTATAAAATATTGATGTTCAACAAAAATGGTTAAAAATAATAAATAGAAAATAATGGTTTCCCAAAAGAAAATATTCGAGTATATGCAGCAAGAAATTTGAAGAAAAATGTTATTTTCACAGAGGTGCGTTAAGAGAAAAGTACAACATATCCAACCATTAAACACTTATTAATAATATTACCTATTGAAACATGTATAGTAAAACTAAATTTTTACAATAAATTAGTTCTCTTTAAAGGAAAATATAAACCTAACAACTTGTGTTAGTACCTTTTTATTCCCTAAAATATAACGAAAGGTTCAAAATTAAAGCCCGACTACAGTTCAGGACATCTTAGTGATAACTTGTGACTACGGCTACATCATCATTATCAGCATTCAATTCACAACTCCACTGCTGAACATAGACCTCCCCCAAGGATTGCGCAAATTTGGCCTCATATGGAATATTTATCCTATTTTTAGAATAGAATAGAACAGAATAGAATAATTTTTATTCAATATAGATCACATCTATGTTTTTTTTATATTCTACTAAGCCAGCGCTTATCTATGATACCACCTGACGGTAAGTGGTGATGTAGCATAAAATAGTGAAGCACACTGCCTTAACAAAAGCCCATTCACCCTTGCCTTGAAGACACCCACACTTTAATCCGATGGAAAGACAGATGCTGGCAACTTACTCAACTCCTTTACTGTACGCATGATGAACGATGTGGCGAACCGTTTAGTTCGAATGCGTGGTAAGTCAACAACGAAAGAGTGGAGACTGGCCGAACGTCTGGTTGTCCAATGGTGTACGGGGGAGGGAGGAATTGATTTATGCAATTCCTGCGCACAATCTCCGAAATGCATCCTGTAGAACATCGAAAGGCTGCCTATTTTGCGTCTGTGTTCGAGGATGGTAAGATTGGTTTTAACCAAATTCGGGTCATCAATAAGCCTCTTACAATACAATACAATACAATAACTTTATCTCAGGCATCAAGGACTTAAAAATTAAGAACATGGCCCATAGCAATATATACCTTAACCTATAAATATATATAAAATATAGAAATAACTTAACACTATTTAGAGAACTTTTTTCTTTGGCGCGTGCCTGTATCGGCGAAACACTACCCCATAGGGCCAGAAATCGGCAGCGAGGAATGTGTCTTTGTGTTTTGCAGGAACCTGGAGTACGTAGGATTTGAAGTTCGTTGACCTATTAGACTCCAGACTCTGCAAATGTAAGGAGATAATCCTCAATGCGGCATCGGCTTTGTTCTTCCACGAAACGCAGGACGTCTTTCCCGACGTACTTTTGTCCAAATGGGAGATGTAGAGCTGTATGGTTGGCTCCAGAGCACGCATAGTTGTAGTCTATTTTGGCGGTGTCACGCTGGTTACAGACGGGTCTCGACCGACGTCTCTACTCAATAAGAGTAAACCCGTCCTTATTCAATCTTGGCTTGGGTCACCGTATATATGTTCTGAAGTGCTCCAGACTTTTTGGAAACCAGCTTGTTCGGGAGGCTTGAAGTAGTCAAGTCTATGTGCAAGGTGATTCGTAATGCCTCGCTAAAACAGCACATAGACGCAGCTCAGTAGAGGAGTCGGTATATAGTTCTTCAACACAACGTTGTCACCTTTGTTCAAGAACAAAACCACCGCACTTCTGCTCCTCGCCTCCGGAGTAGCGCCACTTCAGAAGACGGGATTAAACAGCTTTTAAAGGACTTGAAGTACCGGTTTCCTTTCCGTTTTCAGAAGCTCCGCTGTAATTCCATACTCTCCCGGGGACTTGCCATTATTAAGGTGCTGGAGAGCCATTCTAATCTCACTCAGACTGACTTCCGGGATATCATCGGAATAGCTCTCCATAGAATATCTCAACCTCACTCAAAATCTCAGGTGTTCTGGAAACGACTCTGCCACACTCGGTCTTCAGCTTTAACAGTTGGCTCTTTCTGGCAGACAGATCTCTGGCAAAGACTTTGGAGTCCTTGTTTCGCTCGATCGCTTCTTCAATATGAGCTGTATTGAAGTTGTGTAAGACCTACTGCATGTATGTCTGTCTGTTCAGTTGCCTGTATGCTATCAAATCTGTTGAAAAATGCAGCTTTATTTCTCGTCTAACACCCATGAGATTAATTGAAAAGCTTTTGTGTTCTTCTGCGGTGGTTCTTGCAGAACTTAGTTCCGACCTTATGGACAGTTTTCTCGAACGGGTCATTCATATCGCCCACTGCATTGCATTCTTCTTAGCACTGAAAACAATTTTGTAACTCGAGCTGAAAATTTTCGGGACTTTAGATTAGAGCACGAGGCGGACGGAGATATTAGACGAGATCTCTCCAAATTAACGTTTAAGTTCAGATTGCGTATTGAGTTTATTACGAAATGAATTAAAGTAACCAAAAAATATCACGTAGATTAAAGTTAACTTAAACTAAAACCTAAAGTTCAGGATGCTGATGGGGCTGCCGCGCTACTGCTGTGCGTTTGGCATGTTTGCGGAAGAGCGGGTTGATAGTTTCCACGCCATCTAGTGGGGCCGTTGTCTGCAGAGCAAATGCCGTGTCAGCACTAATGGCTGTTCACCTCTGGTCAACCGCTGGGACTTCCCTATGCTTGCTCACTTAACAGAATTACATACCTCTCTGTCTTAAGTGCCCTACCTATTCAATAATATTAATAAATACAATTTAACAAACGTGATTTTTATGTAATTTTGCTTCTAGTTAGTCTATTTGATTTAATTTGTCCTAATTCATTACATTTGTTTTATTTTATTTGTTCATTTTATATAAATTCTTTATTTATTAAGTATTGTTATCTTTTATTATTTTCTTTTATAATGTATAATTTTTAGAAAAAAATTATTTATATGTATTTAAATACCCTGTGTGAAATAAAATAATATGGATCTTGGATATCTGACAATCTGACGATAAATGAATAAAACCAAAATCAGACGAAAGTAATGGAAGGCCATGGGAGATCAAACAACCGAGGGTATGGGGGGAAAGGGGCATCAATGGCGAGTAAATTATTTACAAGGACTTATTTATTAGGAAAAAATCGCTGGATGTCCTCAACACTATACTCACCAATTTTTTGATGTCGATGAATATAAATGTTTCCCAATGGATAGGCCGTTATAATATGTAACGTCCATGTAAAGAATCACGAGAGTAGAATAAATGCTATAGAAATGCGGTCATTAAGGAGTATAATAGGCTTGAATCTGAATGACAGGGTGAGAAATTGTGTAATAAAAGAAAAGTGTGGTTTGCAAGATGATGTCGTGACCCGGATTAAGAAAGGAATGCTTCGGTGGTTTGGACATATAGAAATAATAAACGAGGAAAGAGTGACACAGCAAATCTATGTGGCAGAAGTGAACGGCAGAGTCGGGAAGAGACGCCCTAGGCAAAAGTTTATTGACTAAATTTATTGAAAATGGGCCAAATTAAAAGTATTCTTAATCGAAGAGCATGTATACGTATATAAACGTATGTAAAGGAGGTGAGAGAGGTGAGTCAGGATCGTGCCAAATGAAAGTACGTAGTCTCTGCCTACCCCTCTGGGTGATAGTCGTGAGTATTTATGTATATATGTATGTAAAATCTACCTCACTCCTATTCCTGTAGTTGTTATGAATACCATCTACGAAGTTGTTGACGATGTCATTTACTCAAGATCGCTCGCTCAGCGAGCTATGGATATGGTTTTGTTCGCAGTTTTTATTCGTGATAGATATTGTAATGAGGATATCCGCAGTAGAGAACCTGATAAACCGCGATCTTCGGATCATTAAGTGGACGTGACAATGGGCTGGCCATATAGCTCGAAGAACCGACAACCGGTGGTGTAAAGTTCTCGAGTAGTAGTCTAGTACCGGTAAGCGAAACGCAAGTTTTTCTTTATTTGATTCAATCTTTCATATTATTTTGTATATTTTAAATTTAAATTGTTCCATTAAAATACATCTTGAGGGATTGAAGCATGCACCGATGAAAGAAATGTATGAGTTTTTTTTTTAATTTGGGTCAGAGAAGGGTCAAGGCTTACATCTTCGCCTGTGAAACAAGAATCCACCCATTGCAGCTACATATATGAACATGGCGTACTTAATATTAAAATTTTATATAACATTTCATGAATATTTTATTTTTGAGCACAATTTCTGAATTTTATTCAGCAAACGGCAATATGCATTGATAATAACATTTAGGGAAGTTGTGTAATTTCGTTAGAACTTAAAACTATGTACAGACTCTATGAAATTATTAACAACCTTTATTAATAGTTATTACTTAACTTGCAAAATGTGCCAATTTTAATATTGTATCGGTTTATCGGTTTACATGTTGTTTTAATATTAAAAAATAAGTTACAAGAAAACGATTGTTTGAATCAAACTGCATCAAAAGATGAAGTACCATTTATAAATATTGAATATCGTTACTGAGTTTTGATGCCAATGAGGACACGTTCGTGTAAAAACTTGACAAGCTTAAAATGGTTGCGCGCGCATTTGCCGCCATCTTAACTTTCCCTCCCTCTCCCGTTATACTGTAAAGGAGGTCCCAGGACGTAGGCAACAGCTGTGAGCCGGAAACAGCTTAACTCCGAGGGCTACGTTTTAAAAATTGATTCAATAGTTTATTATAAACGAAAAAAACATTTTGAAGCAAGGGAAAAATTAAGAAAGGAAGTAAATATCTTTGTGCCAAGTGTTGAATTTGTATAGGAGTGGATTACGAAAGAGCCGTTTTCAAGTATCGATTTTATTGTCACACCAACAAGCTCACGGTGTTTCTGTCGACGTTTTGAAAGTCGAAGAGTTATTTAAAAACGATTACAGTGTTTTACAATCTAAAAACAACGAAGTATCTACGAAAATCAATACTCCTGTAAAACTCCGGTATTTATGCCCTTTGCGTGATGCGAATCTAAAAGAGACAGCCAGAGGCAGCGTGTATTGCTACATCGTCGACTATCATTCTATTGATAAATTGTAAATAGTGAACCACTCTTTTTAAATTCACAAAAACCAAGCAAAGGTCAGTATTTGAATAGTATAACATAATAATTTTAAAATTTAAATATGTTTTTCAATATCATTGATAAATTTGCTCGTCTATATCGTTTCGTATAAGGTACTAGCACATAAAAAAATAAGAATTAATTAAATGTATAATTATATTATGATTATTGAAAAATTAATCTTCGAAACAACATATTGGGTTTTGTATAGATTTTCTCTTATAAATAAGATCATCTTTTTTCTTTATCGTAGCACGCCTACGACGGTTGAAAGACGCCTACGCAAACATCAAGTTCTGTAGTTTATCTATATTGTTATTTTCTTAATATTAACGATATAACTGCGGTGTAGCATTAAATCTTTATCAAATCCTTTGACTTAGTTTTGGAAAGATAATATATAATGCTTATTTTAATAAAAATTCTATGAATAAAATATTTTATGATATAACGTGTAATTGCATTTTAGTAACATAAACGGTAAAAGATAAAGCGAAATCAGTGGATATTTATTGGCACTAGAACTTAAAAATAATAAGAGAAATAAGAGGTTCCAAATAAAAAGGATTTATTTATTTTCTAATGTCAAAAAACGTAAATGAATAAAAACATTAAAAATATAATTCAAACCCTTATTAAAGTTTTTGTACTTTATAACAGTTGTTAAGGACCTAATTATTTATAACCTCCAAAACGTCTGTTATTTTCTAGTATTAAATAAAGTGACAAAGATTTAACAGCCCACCTGATAGTTTAATGATTTCAGTATCAAATGGACAAACCACCAGGGTAACTTTACACAAAAAAAATATCACAGATGTGTCACTACTGAGATCTAAAATGAAACACCTTACAGTGAAAATTAACAATTATAAATTGATAATCATCATGTATTGTCATTTATTTAAAATTTCATAAGAAAAAGTATGGCAATGATCTATAAAATTAATTGCAGTATGCAGCATTAAATAAGAGTAAGATTAAAAGGGTATTTTTTATAAATTAATTATTTTTACCAAAAAGTAAGGCGTATAAATGCTTTGAGTCTCAGTAGTAGGATTAGATAAGCAGGGATTAGATACATGCCTTAAATTTCAAAGTACCCGAGCAACCCCAAAGATACAACTCATTTGGGAACACTGAAGTTGTTAATTAAAGTTAAATTGTTAAATTAAAGTTTTAAGTGCTGATTTAACACATGCTCGGCGGTGAAGAAACACATTGAGAGGAAAACTACAGGTCTAAAAACGAAAATATGTACTGAGAATGAGAAGCCCAAGTGGTGTACACATATTTTGTTATATTGGTGGAGCTAAAATTATATTTATAGATTATATTATTCGCATATATAAATCTAAACTAATTAAATATCTTTAGTAGCGCTTTATCAAAATTTAATTTAACTATTAAAATATCCGAATTGATTTTTATTAACCCGATAAAACATTTATGTTTTTATTATATTTGAGGTATATTCAATCGACATAAATAAAAAAAAAATTTGCGTGTTATAATCAGAATTAATAATTTACGACATACACCGTAAATCTAGTTATCTGATTTCCATTTCCTTTACATCTTAGTTATTTTTTTATTTTACTAAACTGTATCAAAGAAAAAACATAATTCATAACTTATAAATAATTAAATCAATTTAAGACGCATTTTTTATAATAACGTTTTCAGTTTTCGTGATAATGTAGTTCGGTTGTCTAAGGTGTTATTTTGATTTGGTTTCTGTAGTAATTTTTAATTTATACCATTCACTGGCTCCGTAATAGTAATTAAATGTGCTTTCCTAAGGAATTTATTTTATATTTAATAGAAATATACTTTAATTTAAACTAAATTCAGTACGCGTATGAAGAGTGATAACAATAAGCTATCTAAAAATATATATTTTGCTTTTCGCACAACAAAAAAGCTGTTTAATCGATATTGCTCTATGTGCTGCCAGCGATTAGAATGCATTTCCAGTTATAGTCATTAGAGATAACAAAGTGCTGACTTTTAATGAGGGTACAGTGCTTTTGTTCATATTTGAATGTTATAACATTAAACATAAAGTTGATTTTAACTGGTGGTAGTCATGTATAAAACGTAACTGCGTATTTGAATAACTAAAATAGTTTATTCGTTAGTGGGAATTTACGTTAAGCAGTTGTGTCACTCAGCAATGACTTTAAAATGGATGTTAATGATAATATAACGAATAACAGTGATTTTTATTCAGAATACAGAACGCAACAAAATAGTGAGGTACATAACTGCGAGTTTTCATTCAGCGCGATGTGCATGTCTATATATAACCCAATGTCTTGGTGAAGATTTACGTTTTATTATTGTAGATGGGTGGTTCTGATATCAAATGGCAAAAGGATGCTGCAGACCAGAATTTTGATTACATGTTCAAGCTGCTTATCATCGGAAATAGTTCCGTCGGAAAAACTAGGTATTATCTAATTCTGCATAATGTATACATTTAGATGTAAAACAATACCATAAAAACAAAACTCAATTACAGATCTTCTTTAGCATAAAAATGTATTATTAATTTTATGCTAGCACAGCGTCTTGACAAGATTATAAATTATTCATCAATTGTGTGACTTCTTTGTCAATATAAACTGAAAGTTGAGATATATTTTCTTTGCTTTATTCTATTTAACATGCTACTAACACCGTTTGTGTTTAATTTATAATTTCAGTTTCCTATTTCGCTATGCGGACGATTCCTTCACTTCGGCCTTCGTGTCTACTGTTGGCATTGACTTCAAGGTGAAAACAGTCTTTCGCCACGACAAACGCGTTAAGCTTCAGATATGGGTACGTTTCCTAACTCAACTCCTTGTCAACGTAGATGATATATTCATCATTGATCAGTATTAACATTTTTTAGATGTAATGTGTGTGCAAAGGGATGATAATGCCGAAATATCTTATACGTATTATTTGTGAATTTAAAATGGTTCTAATTTATTTAGAATTATTTATTCCAAGTTCTCTATCGGCATATATTGCCAACATATAGAGGAGATTGTAATCCCATACTATCACGATTTTTGGTGAAATAACCAACTATTCTTTATCTTAATTTTTATAATAATAATTTAATCTCGTTCTGTCACTACTCCCCAAAAATATGTAGACTTATTGTATATGAAGCACACTACGGAAACACGCTATACATGAATCAGGCGTCGTGGATTTGGTAAATCATCCTGACATAAGAAAGACTAATGTCCAAACCGTGGACAACATTTTAATATTGAATATCTACACCGAGGATATTACAACTTCACAAATTTCGTATACATTAACACAAAGGCACTTACCACCACACTTGCAATCGACCTGTGAATTATGTAACCCTTCGCCGAAATTGGAAATCTTCTAATTTAAACGACCATAATATATGGTACTGTTATCGTTTACCGTTACAGGTTACTAAAATTCACTGCTGAAAATAGGCCTTTCCCATAGATTGCCTCAAAGAAGTTTTTATACCTATAGGAATATTTGCCATAGTTGCCACACTTGGCAAGCGGGTTGGCTATCGCAGTTTTTTATTTTGCATCCATCCATAGACTTCCTGCATGTCTTACCAGGTCGTCACTCTATCTCGTGGGGGGTCGCCCTACACTTCGCCTACCGGGAAGGAAGCTGCCACTCGAGAACATTTCTTCCCCATCTATTGTCGGTTCTTCAAGCTATATGGCCCGCCCACTGCCACTTCAGCTTACTAATCCGTTGGGCTATTTCTATTACTCTGGTTCTACTGCGGATATACTCATTTCTAAGTTTATTACGCAGAGAAACTCCGAGCATAGCCCTCTCCATAGCTCGCTGAGCGACCTTGAGCTTCCTCATACGGTCAGCAGTGAAAGACCACGTCTCAGATCCGTAAGTCATCACTGACAACACGCATTGGTGGTACAATTTCGTTTTAAGGTTTTGAGGTATGTCTGACGAAAAGATGTGTCGTAGCTTCCCAAACGCTGCCCAGCCGAGTTGAATCCGTCGATTGACCTCTCGGTCGAAGTTGGACTTACCTAGTCGGACTATTTGTCCCAGGTAAACATACTCGTCAACAACTTCGAGCTTAGTGCTCCCAACAACTATTGGCATAGGTGTGACATGGACATTAAACATTGACTTTGTTTTGTCCATGTTCATCCTAATACCAATTCGTTGAGAGACACAATTGAGGTCCACATACGCCAGACAAAGTGGCAAATTGTACTCCTCGAACTTCTGTACATTTTGCCAAAGGGTATGTATGAGGTCCATGGTATTAAAGCCCTTTCGGAAACCGGCTTGTTCGGGAGGCTGGAAGTCGTCAAGTCTGCGCGCGAGACGATTCGTAATGACTCTCGAAAACAGCACGTAGACGCGGCTCAAAAGGGAAATCGGTCTTTAGTTCTCCAAGAGAGCGTTGTCACCTTTCTTGACATACAATACCACCGCACTTCTGCTCCACGCCTCCGGTATAATGCCACCATGGAGGACGAAATTAAAGAACTTCTGAAGGACTTCAAGTACCGGTATTCCACCCGTTTTCAGAAGCTCCGCTGTAATTCCATCCCCGCCTGGGGCCTTGCCGTTTTTAAGGTGCTGGAGAGCCATTCTAATCTCGGGATGTCTTCGGAATAGTGTCAGATAAGACTCGCTTTTGGATCGTTACTTACACTTGCGTGTGGCTCCAACGATGACGTTTACAGCCGCCCATAGAATCTCTCAATAAACATAACATAACATAAACACTCACGCCTGTCACCCAGAGGGGTAGGCAAAGACTATGGAATTCCATTTGGCACGATCCTGACACACCTCTCTCGCTTCCTCCACATCCATATACCTACGCATACACGCTCGTCGGTTAAAGGTACTCTTAATTTGGCCCATTTTCAATATATCGCCTATTTGGTCGATAAACTTTCGCCTAGGGCGACCCTTCCCGACTCTGCCATTCACCTCTGCAACATAAATTTGCTTTGTCACTCTTTCCTCATTCATTCTTTCTACATGACCAAACCACCGAAGCATTCCTTTCTTAATCCTAGTCACAACATCATCTTGCAAACCACACATTTCTCTTATCACACTATTTCTCACCCTGTCATTCAGATTCAGCCCTAGCATACTACGTAATGACCGCATTTCTACAGCATTTATTCTACTCTCGTGCTTCTTCTGCCATACCCAACTTTCACTACCATACATTAAAGTAGGCACTAACACAGCATTGTGAATTGCCAAACGTGCCTTTTTGGACACATTCTGACTTTTCACAATAGAGTGTAGAGCCCCATTCAATCTATTTCCTGCATTCACTTGTCGTTCTATATCCTGATCATATCTACCATCCCTGCTAAACACACATCCCAAATACACAAACTCATCTACTTGTTCTACCAACTCCCCTTCTATTCTTATTTCACATATCGTTTTACTTTCTTCTCTTTCAAAAACCATAACTTTCGTCTTACTTGCGTTCACTTTCATTCCCTTTTCTTTTAATGTCCTGTTCATTAATGTAACCATCATTTGCAACTCGGCTGCCGACGACGCAAGTATGACTTGATCATCGGCGTACAAAAGGCATTTGACGGTTAACTCACCCATTCTTAACCCGCATTCTTCTGCTTTCAAATTTTCCAAACAACTGTCCATAAATAGGTTGAACAGCCACGGGGAAGCCACACAGCCCTGTCTGACACCTTTATGGATGCCAAACCAGTCCGAGTAGGCCCCGTTGATCCTGACACAAGCACTAGAGTCCCTATATAGAGACTTCAATGCCTGTATCAAGCCAGCGCTCAACCCAAATGAGTTCAGTGTTTGCCATAACACATCCCTGTTCACTCTGTCATAAGCCTTCTCCAAGTCTATGAACGCACAAAAAACTTTTTGGTTTTTGGCCAAAAACTTCTCCGCGATCATGCGCATGGAAAAGACCTGATCCGTACATCCCATTCCCTTTCTAAATCCCGCTTGCATACCCCAAATTTTTCCATCAGTTTCTTTCATAACTCTTTCAATTAACACCTTAGCATACAGTTTACCCACAATGCCAAGCAAGCTGATACCACGGTAGTTTTTACAGTCCTGCTGTGATCCTTTTCCCTTATATATTGGGACTATCACGGCTTTGCACCAGTCTCCCGGTACCCGCTTAAGTTCCCAACATAAATTAAACAAGGTGCACAGCAGGTCTGCCACCACTCCTTCTCCAGCCTTTAGCATTTCGAGAGATACTCTATCATAAGCGGCTGCCTTACCTGCTTTCATACTTTTCATTGCTTTCATTATTTCATCTATACTTATATCTCTATCTATTTCCTCTTCTTCCGGAATTTCTATTTCATTTAATTCAAACGTCTCATCACTCATAAACACGCTTTCAAAGTATTCCTTCCATCTCCTTAAACTCAAAACTTCGTCATTCAGAAAACAGCCATTCTGGTCTCGTATAGCATACATTCTAGGCTGTTTTGAATGTCCCCTGGTAGTTCTTACGAGTTTCCAGAACATTTTAACGTTTGCCTGGAAGTTATCCGATATTCTTCTATCATTCATATCCGTTCTTTCTTGCTTTTTCCTTTCAACTACTTCTTTTACTCTCTTATTTAGATGTCTAAAGACTTCCTTTTTCCTTTCAATATCATCATTCATACTGCTAGAATTACTAGCTCTTCTCTCTCTCTCTCAATCTCTCAATCTCACTCAAAATCCCTAATATTCCGGAAACGATGCTGCCACACTCGGTCTTCAGCCTTGACAGTTGGCTTTTTCTGGCAGACAGATCTCTGGCAAAGATTTTGGAGCCATGGTTCCGCTCGATCTCTTCTTCAATACAAGCTGTATTGAAGTTGCGTAAGTCCCGCCGCATGCATTTGGAGATCTGTCTGTTCAGTTGCCTGTATGCTGTCAAATCTGTTGAAGAATGTATCTTCACCTCCCGTCTAACAGCTATGATATTGAGAGTGTGTTCGAGAGTTTTTGTGTTCTTCTGCGGCGGGTCTTGCAGAACTTAGCTCCGACCGCAGTGACAGTTTCCACGAGCTTTTCATTCATAGCGTCAACTTCGTTGCAGTCTTCTAGGCATTGAAAACGGTTTTGTGACTCGAGCTGAAAGGTTTCGGGACTTTGGAACAGAGCACAAGGGGGACGGAGCGTTGACTTCATTAGACGAGACCTCTCCAACTTAACGTTTAGGTTCAGTGTGCCTCTAACCATTCGGTGATCGCTGCCGGTTTTCACCCTCGCGATCACTGAGACATCACTGAACAGTTGTCGTCTGGTCGTCATAATGAAGTCAATCTCATTTTTTGTCGAACCGTCGGGGCTCGACCAGGTCCACTTCCTGTGGGGCCGCTTCTGGAAGAAAGAGTTCATCATAAAGAGTCCTTCTTTCTCCATAAAAACGGCCAGCTGCTGACCCCTTGGGTTCCGATGCCCTATTCGAAATTTCCCTACTTTCAGCTCACCGTTCTCTCTTGTGCCTAGTTCTGCATTGAAGTCTCCCATTAACATAGTATATTGGGTTTTGGAGGAATGCATGGCTCTAGAGATATCCTCATACATTTCCTCCACCTCCTCGTCGGGGTGTGCCAAGGTTGGTTGCGTAAACCTGTATGACCTTCAGTGAATACCGTTTGGTGATTCTGAGTATAAGGTACGCAACCCTCGTTGACACACTCTCAATCTTTACAACGTTGTTAACGAGAGACTTGTGGACGATAAATCCGACACATCCTTGGGACAGATGGTCGCCCTCCCGGTGATAGAGCAAGTTGCCGGATTCGAGGATTATCGTGTCCTCTCATCGGGCTTCTGATAATGCTATAATATGCCAGCGTAACTTGTCTATCTCTTCTTTCAGCTAAACGATCTTCCCGTCAGTCCTCAGGGTGCGTGCGTTGTATGTTGCCAGGTCGAATCGTCTTAGGTGGCAACCGAACCTTCACCGGATATTTTTAGCACCCCCTGCCCCGCCGGTAACATGGTCGCTACCGTAGCCAGGAATAGCTGGGCCGCCGGGGACTGAGGGCTGTTTCTTTGTTACTCTCATCATAGGGAGGTACTTGCCATAGTTGCCACGCTAGGCGAGCGGGTTGGCTACGGCAGTTTTTTTAATGTAAGTTTGTTGTTATCAGGAAGATGCCGCTGCATCTCCTGCCTGTTACCCTTTGTCGCCTTTTACGACACCCACGAGAAGATATGGGGTAATTGATATTCTTAACCGTCACTACACGGCCACTATTTGGATGAAATTTTGTAATTAGATCATGTTCTAATTTCAAAGCTTATCTAAATAGGTCTCATCCCTAAAAAAAATATTTATGTATCTAACGCCGTGTACAGCTCGATCACCCAGATACTAGCATAATGCAGCATCATTCATGAAACAATCGGCGCCAAAATTCAACAATTTGTGTTTCAAAACCAGGACCTACAAACTAACAGTCAAGCCCTAACGTGTCAGGGTAACACGGTCGTCAAAGTTCATTATATAATGACACCGAGGAATATTTCGACAAACGAGTTATAACTGTAATGCAATAATAAAATTGAATCGGTTTCATATTTAACTATACATTTTACAGGACACTGCAGGGCAAGAACGTTACCGTACTATAACAACAGCATATTATCGAGGAGCTATGGGTTTTATATTAATGTATGATATAACTAATGAAGAAAGTTTCAACAGCGTTCAAGATTGGTATGTTTCGAAGTTATATTTAATTTATTATTAGATTTATAGATATAAAATAGAATATAAAATAAAATATTTGTGAATTTAACTAAAAATATCTTAAATCATAAATACGCAAAACCAATACATAAGAAAATAAAATAAACTGAAGTAAACGTGGTTCACCGCTGCCAGTATGAGAATGCTTAAAGTCGTTCAGTGAATTGTCGATAGGACTATACTAGGAGTTTCTATGCGTTATAGAATCCATAGCGAATATAATATATGCGAAGTAAACTCAGGGTAAACAGCCTAATAGATAAGTTAATAAGAGATAAGCTGAAATGGCAAAGAGCCTGCTAAAGAGGTCGAAGAACCGGCAAACGATGAATGAATGGAAGAAATCGTATCCGAATGAACTCTTTTTTTTCATTACAATGTCTATGCGTATTAGTTTGTGGACGGAAGTACGCGTTATGTTAGTTTTTCGTTAGCTGTTTTCCAACTTCGCGCATAACAGCAGAGCGAGTGAAACTCCTTCGCGCAAATTCTCAGTCGAACCAATTTTAGCCACTCCCTAGTGACCTAGACCTAGACCTAGTTGTGAAGGATCCCTAATTCCTTTTAGCGAAGCAAGCACTTCTAAACGGCCTTCATTATTTATTACCTGTGCAACTAAAACGCCACCTCTCTCCACCGAATCTTCCATGCTGAGACCATATGGTGCTGGAAAAACAAGCATTCGAAATCACCAGTCTTCTCAACCCCAATAGCATGCCTAGACTTTGGTTGCACAGCTAGCTGTATGCTTTTTTATTCGCTCGACTTGAAGTAAGCTGGTCCATAGGCACCTACATCCTCAAAAAATCAAAATGCAGATACGTCCATCACTTCCGAGGACCTAAATAGAATGCCTCGTTACTAGTAAAAATTTGAAAACTAAAAGGAACCTCTATTTATTAGATATTTTTAGGTTAGCGTAGACAAACCAGCCAGGATAGGCTACTAGCATTTTCTAAATACATAACACAACAGCTAAGAAAAATCTTTCGTAACGTAGTAACAAGTAATAACAAGTGGTAAAATTAAAAATTTTGTACAACCGACTTCTATGTAACTTATTAAGGATAACTTAAAAACTACTGGTTAGACCTTGATCAAATTTATATGGGACTACACCAGAAGTACCAGCTTTCAAATAAAAATAGAAACATCAAAATCGGTAGAAAAAAGTTACGTGTTTACCCAAATAAAAAAAAATACTGTCAAATTGAGTACCTCTTCCTTTTTGAATACGGTTAAAAAAAAGAGTAGATTTAGGTTTTTCAATGATAAATAATATATGACTTACACTAAAAAGCACTTAGAAGATTAAATTACTGCTGCTTATTGTCCTCCAAATCTATATAATGTAGCCTAACCAACCAACTTTAGATAAGGATAGCCATAGATGCCATATCACCTCAAAGAACAGAATAAATGCCTTGCAGTCCGTAATTATACTGATCCTTTAAGCCAAAACATGAAAGTGGGAGGACCACTTTGTTTCAGCTAGTTGGCTGGATGGATTTCTACCGCCAAGTAGTTTTGGCGGGAACTTGACCGGCGGCGGTATGCTGCTCCTATATTATTGTTTAAATAATGGTTTGAAGTGGACTTTGATATGTAAAAGTGGTGCGATTTTGTATATTAAGTGTCTACGCATGTGAACTATTAGTGGAAACGGTGAAACAAGTACTCTAATGGTGATGTGATTCTCAATATAAGGTTGTCTGCTTAGGCGCCTTGAGATACCATTGCCAACTGTCTGCTGGCTCAAGTTGCCGTCAAAATCTTCCGAGGACTTCACAATGTTTCGCATCAACATATTGTGAAGCAGTGAACTATGAAGGCTAATTATACATTTGTAATACGAAGGATAATAATTATACATTGAAAAATGGAAAATATGGCTGACCCACAAACCGTGCAGGCCAAGAAATAGGGAAAAGAAAGAAAGATTCCTATGCTTATAGTTTAAATAGAAACGTTTTCTTCTTAATAATTTTGTAATGACATACTCAAAGTCAGGGGCGTAGCTACCGCCGTATCAGCCGTATCAATGATACGGGGCCCCCGGGCTACAGGGGCCCCAAACGTGTGTGAGCAAAAATTCCAAGGACTTCTATGGGATAGGAAAGGCTATCACTATTGTGTATAGAAGTAAAGCATTTAGTTAAACTGAAATCGTCTTCAGCTATGAATGCAGCCGAATCGTCTTCAGCTATGTTCGCTGAACAAAGGGCACGAAAAGTGTATATTTGATTTGAATTGTTTGGCTAGCTTAGTTTCTAGGAGTATTAATTGTAAGTAATAACTCAAAAACACGTGTAGTGGCGGGTAAGAATACTCACTACCCCATATCTTCCCATCAGACAGAGGGAAACTGAGGTAGAGAATGGGCAGCAGCATCTTACTGATAACAGCAAAACAACAATAAAAAAAACTGCGGTTGCCAACCCGCTCGTCAAGCGTGGCAACTATGGCAATATGAGGTATATTGATGTACCATGAAAGTAACGAAGAGACGGCATCCAGTCCCCGGCAGCCCCGTTATACTTGGCTAAGGTGGCGACCATGGTAACGGCGGGGCAGGGGGTGCTAAGAATCTCCGGTGGAGGTTCTGTTGCCACCTACGACGACTCGAACTGGCAACTTATAACGCACGCACCCTGAGGACTGATGAGAAGATCCTGGAGCTGAAAGAAGAGATAAACAAGTTGCGCTGGAATGTCATAGGATTATTCGAAGTCGGAAGAGAGGGGGAGGACTCGGTAATCCTCGAATCCGGCAATTTGTTCTATCACCAGGAGTGCGACTATCTGTCCCAAGGAGGTGTCGGATTTATCGTCCACAAGTCTCTCGTTAACAACGTTGTAAAAATTGGGAGTGTGTCGACGAGGGTTGCGTACCTTATACTCAGAATCATCAAACCGTCTATAGGTGTCCGCGGAAGACCAGCGTCTTGACATGCTCCTTGCGAGCATGTCATGACAAATGCTGTACGGAAGCCTGTTTTGGCACAGTATTGGTATCATCATCATCATCATTACAGCCCTTCACAAGTCCACTGCTGAACATAGGCCTCCCCCAAGGAATGCCACAAAGCACGGTCCCGAGCCACCTGCATCCATCGACTTCCTGCATGTCTTACCAGGTCGTCACTCCATCTTGTGGGGGGACGCCCTACACTTCGCCTACCGGTACGAGGCTGCCACTCGAGAACCTTTCTTCCCCATCGGTTGTCGGTTCTTCGAGCTATATGGCCGGCCCACTGCCACTTCAGCTTACTAATCCGTTGGGCTATGTCGGTTACTCTGGTTCTACTGCGGATATCCTCATTCCTAAGTTTATCACGCAGAGAAACTCCGAGCATAGCCCTCTCCATAGCTCGCTGAGCGACCTTGAGCTTCCTCATACGGCCAGCAGTGAAGGACCACGTCTCAGTTCCGTAAGTCATCACTTTCAACACGCACTGGTTGTACAATTTTGTTTTAAGGTTTTGAGGTATTTCTGACGAGAAGATGTGTCGTAGCTTCCCGAACGCTGCCCAGCCGAGTTGAATCCGTCGATTGACCTCTCGGTCGAAGTTGGACTTACCTAGTCGGACTATTTGTCCCAGGTAAACATAATCGTCAACAACTTCGAGCTTAGTGCTCCCAACAACTACCGGCATAGGTGTGACATGGACATTAAACATAATCTTTGTTTTGTCCATGTTCATCTTAAGACCTATCCGTTGGGAGACACTATTGAGGTCATTGAGCATAGTGCTTAGTTCCTCCAGCGATTCTGCCATGAGGACTATATCGTCGGTAAATCGAAGGTGAGTGATGTACTCGCCATAGATGTTAATTCAGTATCCTTTCCAGTCCAGAAGCTTGAAAACGTCTTCCAATGCAGCGGTGAAGAGTTTCGGGGATATAACGTCACCCTGTCTTACACCTCTCTGCAATTGGATAGGTTTCGTACTCTGGTTCTGTACTCGGATAGCCATCGTAGCTTTATTGTACAAACACTTCAGCACTTCGATATACCGACAGTCAACTTGGCACCGCTGAAGGGTTGCAGCACCGCCCAAATTTCTAATTGGTATATATATATATATATATATATATATATATATATATATATATATATATATATATATATAATTTAATGTTAACCATTTGTATAAGCATGCAATGCTGTGTCAATAAAGTTTATTTTCTTTATTCTTTCTTTCTTTTTTTCTTTCAAACGGTATTCGCTGAAGGTCATACAGGTTTACGCAGCAACCTCGGCACACGCCGATGAGGAGGTGGAAGAAATGTATGAGGATATCTCTAGAGCCATGCATTCCTCCAAAACCCACTATACGGTGTTAATGGAAGACTTCAACGCAAAGCTATGCACAAGAGAGAACGGTGATCAGAAAGTAGGGAAATTCGGAATAGGGTAACGGAACCCAAGGGGCCAGCAGCTGGCCGACTTCATGGAGAAAGAGGGACTCTTTATGATGAACTCTTTCTTCCAGAAGCGGCCCCACAGGAAGTGGATCTGGTCGAGCCCGGACGGTTCGACAAAAAATGAGATTGACTTCATTATGACGACCAGAGGACAACTGTTCAGTGATGTCTTCGTGATCGCGAGGGTGAAAACCGGCAGCGATCACCGAATGGTGAGAGGCACACTAAACCTAAACGTTAAGTTGGAGAGGTCACGTCTAATGAAGTCAACGCTCCATCCCCCTCGTGCTCTAATCCAAAGTCCTGAAACTTTTCAGCTCGAGTTACAAAACCGTTTTCAGTGCCTAGAAGATTGCAATGCAATGGACGTTATGAATGACAAGCTTGTGGAAACTGTTCATGCGGTCGGAACTAAGTTTTGCAAGACCCGCCGTAGAAGAACACAAAAACTCTCCGATCACACTCTTAATCTCATGGCTGTTAGACGGGATATATAGCTGCAGTCTTCAGTAGATTTGACAGCATACAGGCAACTAAATAGACAGATCTCCAAATAAATGCGGCGGGATTTACGCAACTTTAATACTGCTCGTATTAAAGAAACGATCGAGCGGAACCAGGGCTCCAAAGTCTTTGCAAGAGATCTGTCTGCCAGAAAGAGCCAACTGTCGAAGTTGAACATCGTTGGAGCCACACGCAAGTATGAGTAACAATCCAAGAGCGAGTCTTATCCGACACTATTCCGAAGATATCCCGGACGTCAGTCTGAGCGAGATTAGAATGGCTCTCCAGCATCTTAAAAACGGCAAGGCGACGAGGATTGAATTACAGCGGAGCTTCTGAAAGCGGGTGGAAAACCGGTACTTGAAGTCCTTCAGAAGCTCTTTAATTCCGTCCTTCATGGTGGCACTACTCCGTAGGTGTGGAGCAGAAGTGCGGTGGTCTTGTTCTTCAAGAAAGGTGACAACGCTCTCTTGAAGAACTACGGACCGATTTCCCTTCTGAGCCGCGTCTACGTGCTGTTTTCGAGTCATTACTCCCGAACAAGCCGGTTTTCGAAAAGGCTTTAGCATCATAGACCACATACATACCCTTCGGCAAATTGTACAGAAGCCCGAGGAGTACAATTTACCACTATGTCTGGCGTATGTGGACTATGAGAAAGCCTTTGATTCCGTTGAAATTTGGACGGTGCTGCAGTCCCTTCAGCGGTACCAAGTTGACTATCGGTATATCGAAGTGCTGAAGTGTTTGTACAGTAGAGCTACGATGGCTATCCGAGTACAGAACCAGAGTACGAAACCTATCCAATTGCAGAGAGGTGTAAGACAGGGTGACGTTATATCCCCGAAACTCTTCACCGCTGCATTGGAAGACGTTTTCAAGCTTCTGGACTGGAAAGGATACGGTATTAACATCAATGGCGAGTACATCACTCACCTTCGATTTGCCGACGATGTAGTTCTTATGGCAGAATCGCTAGAGGACTTAAGTACTATGCTTAATTACCTCAATAGTTTCCCAACGGATAGGTCTTAAGATGAACATGGACAAAACAAAGATCATGTTTAATGTCCATGTCACACCTATGCCGGCAGTTGTTGGGAGCACTAAGCCCAAAGTTGTTAACGATTATGTTTACCTGGGACAAATAGTCCGACTAGGTAAGTCCAACTTCGACCGAGAGGTCAATCGAGAGATTCGACTCGGCTGGGCAGCGTTCGGGAAATTACGGCACATCTTCTAGTCAGGTATACCTAACTTGAAACTTGAAAATGAGAACGTAGAATCTGTGTGTGTTGCCAGTGATGACATATGGTACTGAGGCGTGGTCCTTCACCGCTGGCCGGATAAGGAAGCTCAAGGTCACTTAGCGAGCTAAGGAGAGGGCTATGCTCAGAATTTCTCCGCAGTAAAACCAGAGTCACCGACATAGCCCAACGGATAAGTAAGCTGAAGTGGCAATGGGCCGGACATATAGCTCGAAGAACCGGCAACAGATGGGGAAAAAAGGTTCTCGAGTGGCGGCCTCGTACCGGCGGACGAAGTGTAGGGCGTCCCTTCACTAGATGGAGTGACGACCTGGTAAGAAATGCAGGAAGTCGATGGATGCAGGTGGCTCAGGACCGTGCTTTGTCGCATTCCTTGGGGGAGGCCTATGTTCAGCAGTGGACTTATGAAGGGCTGTAATGATGATAATGAATAACTTTAAATCAATATTGATTTAAAGTTAATCATTATATATATAATAATTTGAATTCAATGCAAGCGTTTTTGTTCCTTTTATGAAATCTTTAGTCTTCATTGGGGGCCCCCCAACAAATTTTGATACAGGGCCCATCGAAGGCACGCTACGCCACTGCTCAAAGTATTAACTATGTTCTTTTTTATTTCATAATTATAGGGTGACACAAATTAAAACATATTCATGGGACAATGCACAAGTGATTTTAGTTGGAAATAAATGTGATATGGAAGAAGAGCGTGTCGTGAGTGCAGAACGTGGAAAGCAACTTGCTGATCAGCTTGGGGTCGAATTTTACGAGACAAGCGCTAAAGAAAATATCAACGTAAAGGTAAGAAACGAGCTCATGGTCTAGGCTCTAGGCATGCATTGAGCTAATATTCACTACGTACTAGAGGCGACACTGCATTTAGCTACGCTGTCCCATTAAATTGTGGCGATGTCGCCGCATTTTATTCAGTCACTCCCTGGTTCCCTAGTAGACAACTCACTAGCACCTAGCGAGTGACTGAGTAACATGCGTGCCGTGTTAACTATATAAAAAAATCTCTTGATAAAATATGCTATGATGTGTTGTGCAGAAATGTTAGCAAATACCAAGGAATAACTTTTCATCGGCGAGTAAGATGCATAATTAATAGAAAAGTATTATAGCTTGTCTTGTGTCATAGAATATAGATTATGAAATTAATTTGTTCAGATGCGACGTTTCTGTGGGTAAGTATAGGACGATTATATTATGCAGATTTTATTAGAAACAAATGTTAAATTTACCGATTTAATTTTTATTTTTAGGGTTCCACCTAAAAATAAAATGCAAACAATGCAAAAATGCCATGAAAACAAGGGAAAAGTGGAATAAATTCGTCCATTTTCAACTCTCGGGTGCCCAGCATTTATGAACGACTCTTATTTTAATTTAAATAAATATATTTGTAAATAAAATGTTGTAGTAATAAGTTTTGTTTAACAAACATTTAGTATTTTTTTTAAATATTTTACATAGTTACCTTTTAAAATATCTAAATAAAAATATCAAAATGTACTTGTGATAAAATATTTAAATTAGCACATATTATATGCAAAATAAATAACGAATTTTAAAAATTGTACTTGATATAATTTACATAATTAATAATATAATCTATTATTACATACTGATAATTCAACTTACATAATATAATCAATGATAAAAACCAACCGCGCATCCGCAACACTGCTTTCCCCTGTGCATGCACGAAGACAGCGCACGTATTTAGTTTGAAATAGCTGTTCTAGTACTTAAGTACATATTACTTCAATATCCCATATGCCTGGCTTATATCAAAGTGTATATGCGCAGCCTGAGATTAGCGATAGCAACGAAAGTTGCTACCGCTAATCTCCTAAAGCCGCTAAAATCGTTAACAGCGATTTTAAATAATGATCTAGCATGGGCTAAATTATAACTGAAAATATTTCGAGTTACGTGGAGTGACAACTTACATAATACCCACCAACTCACAATGGAGCAGCATCCTGCTTTATAACTCTGGAATTGGAAAGATGTCTATTTTAGTGCCTCTAGAGTGGGCCGATGGAGCTTATTACGCTATTTACCGTATAGGGCTTCTTCACCACTTACCAAAAGTTGGGGACTGTAGTCGATTACTGGCTAATAAGTAAAAATAATATTAACATTTTTCCGTTCAGTTCAGGTTCCGATTATAGTAATATATATATATATATAATGTGTGTGTGTGTGTATATATATATAGTAATGACCTTAGGCGTAACTTTGTATACATTTAGTTGAAGTTGTTCACTGTCGAAAAAATAATCAGATCTTTTGAAACTCGGTTATTTTATTAAAGCTCTATATCAATATCTATAAATACACTAAAGGTCTTTTCAAGATGCATCAACTAAATGTATGTAGTCTTTAATATCACATCACACATCTGGGTTAATGAATCCAGATCCCCCGCTGTCATTATGTATTTGATTGATAATATATTGTACAAAAATCTTGTTTTAGACGGTGTTTGAACGCCTGGTCGACATAATATGCGATAAGATGTCGGAGAGCCTGGATTCGGAGCCGGCAATGCTAGCCGGCGGCGCACGCGGCCAACGTCTGACTGAGCAACCACAGAGCAACACTAACCCCAACTGCAATTGTTAATACAACATTTCCATATACATACAATTAAAAACAAATGTTACTGAAACTGTTAACTTGACGCTTTGTACTGGTTTGTGTAATTCAATGCTTTTATATCAGAAAAAAGTTCTAAAAATCGCAGAAGAATATTTAATTAACGTATGTTTGAAGTTAAAATATGGATATTTGGGCTAAAGCTTCACCTAATTTTGCAACTTAAACGTTTCTAAATAAAACTGGATGTACTACAATGCATGACGTCATAAATTACATACCTACCTAATTAATTTACGATGTCGGTAGAATATTAGTAATCTGTAAGAAATTGATGTGAATGTATCGCTGAATAAAATTATTGTTAAAAACGCATTCTTAATGCTGTAATTTAGAAAATTGTTAAAACTTAATAATAACAAAGTATATGTATTAGTATTAATAATTTAGATGTTAGGTAGCTCTACCTATATACTGCGAGCTGGAGTAGGGATCTGATCTTATGAAAGTTTCTCGAAACCTTTTGTCGAGTCCTATTGAGTTTCATTCACCTTTATGCTTTTTTTTTAATTTTGTGTTATTCGTCGAAAATGAAACAAAGTTTTAAGATTTCATTTCCTCTTGCGCAATAACAGTAACATACGAAAAATATCTTGCTTTGATGTTATTTTCAATCAAATAGCCCTGCGGAAAATGGACCAAAGTCAAGTTTAAGAATAATTCACCAAATTTCATAGTTTTCAAAGGCGCAAAATATTTTTAGACACATATTTGTTTAAGACTTGTAACTATGTAATATTCATAATATTCAATCCTCGCATGTTTCCTTGCTCATAATTAATTGAGACATTTCATAGTTTACTTATTGTTTAATTGATTTTTTAAAATTTGTATTAATATATTATAAAGCTCAGAATTAAGTATTTAATATTATGTACTTAGCGTTGTCGAAGAAATAAAATGAATATGCTTTGAACGTAATACAAAGAAGTCGTGATTGCAAAATGATGTGCATATAATCTTTGCTTGCGTGATTAATTAATGCAAAACTTAGTTATTTCCTATAATGCTGGTTCCCTAAAGCGTTTGTAAATACGTTCATTAATGTGTAAATTTACAACTGTATAGTATAATATCTACGTATATATAAATCTGTTTGTATTCTTGTTACTATGCTATGAGACTAAAGTAATTATAGCGTTTAATTGAAACACACCCATTGGAAGAGGTATGTTTGTTGTTTCAATTTCATTGCATCGTTTTAAATACGTAAAAATGTTTCATGTATTTTGATCACATTGTATTGTTATTAGGTTATTGTATTATCTGTAGAAGACATAGACAATACAATTTATATCAAATTCTGTTTAAAATCTGCACATGTTTTTAGAATATATTTAGTAACGTTAGACCTTAATGTGTCATCTCTTGATGAAACTCTTAACAATTATCCGTATATTGTTTCGGTCCTACAAAAAACAATTTATCTCTTTTTTTGAAATGATTAAATTTGTCAAACTCTGCAAAAATATGACATAAATTTATTCTAGTAAAAAATCTATTTATCTAAGTTTTTACTAAGTGGAACTGGACATGAGTAATATGTTGATTACAATGTACTTTTTTCTAAAATAAAAATTTAGTCATATTTCGGAATGTCAATTTTTGCGGATCAATTACAGAAAACCTAACGATCCAACTATTGTATGCACTATAACTCAGATATGACAAACTAAATTGTTTTTTAACAATTCGGCAAAGTGCGAAAACTGTTGAAGGGTTAAAACCTTGCAGAAAGTGTGTCCCAGCAGCGGACGTGGTGGAGGCATATCGTAGTTAAAACGTTTAGATATATTGTTTTTATGTTTACGTAAAACTAAAAGGATTATAATTTTTAAATACATTACATCTTTAGCTAAATGTGAATACTTTCTTTACATACCTACCAAATTAATTTTGATGTTTTTAGTTTATCTGACGCAAGTGTAGTTGTTCACTGTAAAAACTAATAATCGTTTAGCTGTATTTATAAATGTACGTTAATATTTGTTGTGTGTTAATAAAGAAGTTATTTAAAAAATAATACAGAAACATCTGTGTAAGAGATTTAATGATATAATATACAGACATATATATACAAAATGTCTTTTAATAACTGTTTACCAAACCACAATGAATAGCTTATTATGATTTGTCATTCATTCATTCTTTATTATCTTAAAAGTCCACTAGTATATTTAGGCCTATACATTAAATACGTATACATATATGTACATATAGTCTAATAGTTGTAATATATTTCAAAATTCATATAATTTTTATAATTCTATTATTTAATGTAAATCATCTTCTTTTTTAAATATTTCTTTAATAATTTGATTGCACATGCACAAAATAGCACATATAGTGTATTACTATGTACGACTATAAACGACCTCCCCAAAATTATAGAAGAACCCTGTGTGCTGTTTGCCGATGATATTTCTCTGCTTACCTCATGTGACAGTAATATAAACGTCCATAGTAAATTACATTTGATAATAGAAAATACAAGGAACTGGATGGCAGAACATAACCTTGAAATAAATTTCTCCAAAACGAGAATAATAAGTTTTCACCCTTACCAAAAAGTTCCACTAAATATAAACTTTATCTACGATAACATAAAAATAGAAAAAGTAAACGAATTCACCCTACTTGGCTTAATTATAGGCAAAAATATTAACTGGAAACCCCACATAATGAAAATTAAAAGAAAATTAGCTAGTTTTACATACGCTCTCCGAGAAGTGAAAAAATCTACCGACATACAAACCGCCCGCAGTACCTATTATACTTATTCGTACTCGTGGCTCTGCTACGGGGTTATCATGTGGGGAAATAGCACAGACGTTTTTGATCTTTTAACCCTACAAATAAAAAATTCGAATAATATTTAACATACAAAATACAGATAGCTGCATACCATACTTCGTCACACATAAAATACTTACGTTACCGTGCATATACATTTTGGAAATCTGCAAATTCATAAAAAAAATTCCAGAATTCTATATCAAACGTGGGGAAAGCAATACCAGATACCAATTACGCCATAAAAAAATACTGACTCTACCCATATCTCGCCTTAAGCTATATTCATCAGGTCCCTTCGTCATGTCTATCAAAATTTTTAAAAAACTCCCAGACTCGATAAAAATATAGAAAAAGAAACTACTTTTATAAATAAAATTAAGGAGTTTTTCATTTGTAAACATTACCACACTAAACGAATACTTAAATGATAAATTTTAAATATCTAACTAGTATTTCAATTCTATTTTTATTTCAAAGTGTATTTATCATTATTGTGTCACTATAAGGCCCTCCTCTCTCTTAATTGCCGTGCCCTGCAGCAGGGCCCATAGTGATCTCATAGTTTTAAGTTAAAACTTAAAATGTTCTCATCACCTTAACTGTAACATTATGGATGCAATGAATAATATGAATATATATATATATATATATATATATATATATATATATATATATATATATATATATATATATTATATACGTCAGAACAAATATGAAATATATGTATATGAAAATAAGACCGGTGTTAGTTCAAACTTGCAACGATTTTTTCACATGATTACGGACTTAATTTTTAATAACAAACTAGTTGAGAGCTTTTTAGGGTTGCGTACCTCAAAAGGAAAAAACGGAACCCTTATAGGATCACTTTGTTGTCCGTCTGTCTGTCTGTTTGTCTGTCTGTCAAGACCCTTTTCCTCAGGAACGCGTGGAGGTATCAAGCTGAAATTCATATCAAATACTCAAGTCTTCTGTCCCTTGGAGCTGTGAAAAAACTTATAAGCCAACGTGATCAAAAGATACAGCCATTTATGCCGCAAATATTATGCCGCAAGGGAATCAAAACCTACAGGGTACTTCCCGTGAACTCAGAATCTTAAAATTTGGTACGAAGCAACGTATTATAGCACAGATAAAGGAAAAATTGCGAAACGCATTAATTTTTAGTTACATCATATAATAAAAATATTTTTAATAGTTTTAACCTACGGATTTGTTCGGAACCCTCGGTGCGCGACTCCGACTCGCACTTGGCCGGTTTTTTTTAATGTTAAAAGGGATGTCGTTCTTGAGTCTGTTGGCCGAGAGAGAGTGTGCAACTTAAGTTTAGCTACAGAACGGAGATAACAATTACGAGACTCTCCCAGATATTGAAATTTGGATTTCAGATACTCGGGAGCACATGGATCGTTCAGAATTGTGAAAAGGGATGCAGGTTCTAACATATCTGCGCTGACATATAGGCTTTATCCACTGAGGGTATCTCTGTATAACACGTTGCAGGCAAAGGTTCCACTTAGGTACTTAGGAAAAAAGGTAGGTATAGTCTGTTCGCTTAGATACGGTTGCTTGTGTGTCCTGCGGCCTTGGCACGTCCCGCATCTTGTCAAAGGCGCCACCTTAACATCATAGGTCACAGCCGCACTACGGCGCTTCCTTTTAAAAATCCAAATTCTCGGCTTTTTAAAACGTAGCGCCACGCCGTAGTGAAAGGCTCTTTGCTACCTAACTTGTGTTTATTGTTTATTCGTATTTTATTACAATAACCATAAAAATAAAATAGCAATATTATTTTATTCTTAGTATAGAAAAACATTTATTTAATAAACACAGTAAAAAATTATAAAATAACATTAACGTTATCATTATAAGTAACCGTGAAAACGAGATTGTACAAACAGTTCGTGTTGCTAGTGATGACTTATGAATCTGAGACTTGGTCTTTCACTGCTGGCCGTATGGGGACGGTCAAGGTCACACAGCAAGAAATGGGAAGGGGCTATGCTCGGGGTTCCTCTGCGTGATAAACTTAGAAATGAGGATATCCGCAGTAGAACTAGAGTTGCCGACATAGCCCAACGGATTAGTAAGCTGAAGTGGCAAATGGCCGGCCATATATCTTGAAGAACCGACAACTGATGGGGAAAAACGGTTATCGACTGGCAGCCTCAAACCGTTAGGTGAAGTGTAGGGCGACCCCCACTAGATGGAGTGACGACCTGGTAACACATGCAGGAAGTCTATGGATGCAAGTGGCTCACGACCGTGCTCTGTGGCATTCCTTAGGGGAGTCCTATGCTCAGCAGTGGACTTGTGAAGGGCTGCAATGATGATTATCATTAATACATTTATTACATTACAAAAGCAAAATTATTAGTGCGCGTCTCTGTGAACCGACACTATCTTAGCGAACAAGCTATATAACACACTAGTATAACACACATTTTTATGAGTGTCCGTAAATTATTTTTTACCAAGTGCACAGATAACCTGTTTTTTTAATATATCAAATCTGTTCAATGCTAATCTTTATAAAAGAAGCTTATATATTATATTTATAATATATTTTTGATTGTCTCATGCTAGTGATTTAGTGCTTATCAATTTAACGACGTACGACCAAAATTAAGAGTTATATTTCTGCACGTTTATTTTCACTGTTAGTCGTTCAGACATAATAAGTAGGTTTGTTTACAACAATATATACTTTATCAATATAAATACATAAAATATTTGTCCTGAATTCACATATACTTTATTATTTTTCATATTAATTGTTATTATCACATTTTATTAATTAAATCTCATTCATCGTCGCAATACTCCAAAGTATAATGAAGAACTTTTGCACAAATTAATTAGCATGTTTAAGACTAAGAATTCCCTTACAACGTTTTTTTCTTGACATTTTAGTGAAAGCAGGAGTAAAAAAAATCTAAAATAAAAATACAGGAAATATTAAATGATCTACGTACAGGATACTCTACACTCAAAGCTGCCATTACCATTGTTATCGTCATGTTACTTGTGGCTATCTGTCACTGTATCTATAAAATATTTTTATTTTTACAAACGGTGAACACCTCATGTAAGTACTCCCACACTTATAGATACTTGATTGAAATATTCAATTAAAGTTGTATATTGTACATTCATTAATAAACCTACCATTTATGAACTGAATTCGGAACTTTACCTCATCACTGGTTTAGACGTTGTAGGATTTGCAACTTTTATGAAAATTGCAACTTTTTTCGAATACTCATACGAGTATCCAAAAAAGGTTGCATCTAAAAGCGATTTAAGCTGTTGAACTCTCTTCTACTATTATCAAACAAATATGATTTTGTTATAAGAAATAGAATAATATTTCCAAGACATACTAAACCATAATTAACTACATGCTGTAGTCTTTCTAATTAGATATACTTTATATTCAGATTTTATAGTCGACATAAAAAGTAGTGATAAAATACGAGTAACTGCGTAAAAGTTCTCTCATTCTTTCTTACAAACTATTATGTGAAAGCCAAAATGAAACCATTAAATAAAAAATAATTGTGTCACAAGTTACTAATGTGACTACTATGCCAAAGTAGGTCACGCAGCGAATCGATAGATCTGTGGAGATAAAACACAGGTCAAGGACGAGTCGATAAAATATAAGCTCCTGTACTGTGAGACTTTGAAAATGAAAACCTCAAAAATGTTATTATATATTTACATTATATTAGGCGATTCAAATAAAAATAATAGAAGAAATACAGAAAACGAGTAGAGTATAATTTAAAGTATATTATGTACAACAGGTAGTCTTGTCATTCTAAAAGTGATTTCTTTCAAACAGCCTTTATATATATATATATACAGCCAAATACTATAAAGCCAAAACATGTCCATATATGATATTTTTAGGAATAAAAAGGACATTTTCAATAATAAGAGATATGAGATAAGACTCTGACTATTTATATACAGGGTATTTTTGAAACGCTCCCGAAAACGAAGACAGACGACAGTATCAACTATACATTTGATGATAGGTGAAATATAAAATCGATTCTTATAAAAAAATCATCTTTTCACAACGTTTTATTAGATTTATTATATATATATATATATATATATATATATATATATATATATATATATATATATATTATATTCAGAGGTTAAACCGCACGCTGTTCGACAAACCGGGCACCAAACCCAGTTGGTCGGTTAACGTATGGGCAGTGGTAACGCCAGTTAACAATTTAATTTATAAATCTAAGAAAATACCTGGTACATAACATTGACCCCTCCCTTCCATAACCCTTTCATTTTCGAACACCCAAACTCGTAACTGGTTTTTTGTTTCGGGTTCGTACGCGTATATCCAGGATTAGTCACCTGATACGATGTTGTATACAGCATTTGAGGACCCTGCGTGGAATCTTTCGAGAGTTCTGACGCACCAAGTAACGCGAGCCGCTTTCTGCTCTTCACAGAGTGAATGCGGTATACATCGGGAAAACAACTTTTTTTACACCTAATTGTTCATGCAAGATATTTGTATTTGACTCAAGCCAATGTCTAAAGTTGCCTGAATTTCGCGGTATGTCACATGTCGATCTTCCTCAATCAGCTTACGCACAGCATCAACGTTTTCTTGGGTGACTGCAGTCTTTGGACGACCTTGACGGGGATCATCACTGAGTTTGACACGTCCACGTTGAGATTCAGCAAACCAGCGATAAATTGTGGTTTTAGATGGGGCTTCATCACCAAATGCAGAAATCATCCGGTAAACACACTGTTCTTGTGTTAAACCACTTCGACAGTCATAACAAATCATCGCTCTTGAATTTTCTGGAGGCAATTCCATTTTCTCAACGACTAAACAAGTTTGACAAAACCTTGTGACAAGACCGAGAATTATTTTTTAAATAAATAAATGGTATTCGATTTTTGAAACCAAGGACTTTTCAATTAAAAAGATTTTAATATGACAGGAACAGTGGAAATATTCCATTCCCGATACTTTTAGTGCAGCCCTCGTATTTAAGCCTTATGTTCGTTATGAATATCTACATAATTTCCCATTTAAATTAACATCTTAAAGTTCATCATTAGTAAAACGAATTACTAACGATACATAACTCGACCTTGTAGGGAAGTCGCATATTTTATTATAGATTATGTTTGCTCACTTACAGTTATATTTTGCCGTATAACTTTAGCTATAATGCCGCCTAAGAAACAAGCTGAGTCGGATAATAGCGGTTCCTCGGGCAAGGGAACACTTGACTAAGAGTTGATTTCATTGTTAGCTTAACGCGATGCTATATTTGAAATAGTGCAAAAAATATATGATATGTCTTTGAATATCAATACGAACGCGTCTATCATGGAACGTTTTCTCGACGAGAGTTCCAATATTAATGAATTACGTTTTAAGTTTGAACAGATCGTAGATAACTATAATTCGCATTTATTAAAAATAAACTCTATCGCTAAGCCTGACTATAACACAACCTTATTGCGTTTGAGTCTCTTTACGGTAGAATAAATTGGCTTTATTTACAATATTCGCAGTCTACTAATTTACAAAATACTAGTGCCCTATCTAAGACTAGGCTTACACTTCCGCCTATCGAAATTATGACGTTTTCGGGTGACATTCGCTCATGGCCTTTATTTTATGCCAGCTTTAAATCAACTGTCCATGACAACCCATCACTCACTGATGCTGAAAAGTTATACTATCTGCTAGGTAAACTGACGGGCAAGGCTCTGTCTGTGTGCTCGGGTATAACTCCATGCGCTGAAAATTATAACACTTTATTGCAAGCACTCATTGATAAATACGAAGATAAGCGTATGCTAGCCTCCGCGTATATAAATCAGATGTTCGAGTTTAAGCCATTTCAATCGTCCACAGCAAATAACAATAAAATGCCATCAAAAACATAACTTGTAATAAAAGCCAAGTCTCGCAACTCAGTTCTTCTACCGTAAAAAGTTGTGAGATCCATGTAATACCAAGTCGGTTAATATATTCAGTCCATAGATTGATACATAGATTGACTTGGCAATCGCATCTAAACATAATTGACAAGTGAAGCTGGCTGCCTGGATCGCTCGCTAAGACGAGACTAGGCCGAAACGCATATAATATCTTATTTACTTAAAACTAATTTTACGGATTTTATCGCGTATATTAACTTATTTTTATCTTCCCGACGTTTCGGGTGCTTTCCAGCACCCGTGGTCACGGGGGACTAAGGTGTTTGACGTCCTGCTGTCATAGTTAGCCCGGCTACCTTCAGTTTTTTAATATTAATTTTTTTTTGGTTCGATTTACGCAGAATGAGCTTACAGTATCTTGAGGTCAAGCAGTGGTATACTTGGGTTTGGATTTTATTTTATTGATTATAGGATCCCAAGCAGATGGCAGCACCCATCCATCTTCTCTATTGAAATTAGGATGTTTTTTAATTTCAATAGCCTCGCGTATCATCCTTGGTAGGAATCGGTGTTCTTTTGCAAGGATTTGTGGTTTATCAAATCTGATGTAATGGCAGGGACGATCTTGAACATGTTCACAGACTGCAGACTTCCCAGAGCGTCGGTGCTTCACGTCAGCTATATGTTCTTTCACGCGGGTTTTAATGGATCTTTTTTTTTGTCCTATGTAAGAGAGACCACTTTCGCAATCAAGCTTGTACACTCCTGCATCTTGTAGAGGGATATTACACTTGACGGATGGTAAAAATTGACCAATCTTCTTCAGCGGCTTGAAGTATGTTTTAATGGAAGCTCGCTTCAAGATGTAGCCAACCTTGTCTGTGACTCCTCTGACATAGGGTAGTACAGCAGGCACACGCTCGACTGTGGCTGGCTTCACTCGGTTACTGTGACGTAGGCGCGGGACCCGAAGCTTGTTGTCTTGCAGTACTTTCTTGACGTGCTGAAGCTCGGCGGCCAGATGTTTTCTGTCACAGATCCCTCGTGCTCTCTGAAACAAAGATTTTCCCACGGTAGCTAACTGTGAAGGATGATGGTGCGAATCACCATTTAGATATCGGTTGGTATGGGTATTTTTTCTGTACACAGTATGACCAATAGTGTTATCAGGATTTCGGATGACTAAAACATCTAGGAAAGCTAAAGTATTGTTTGCCTCTAACTCCATTGTGAATTGTATTTTAGGGTTTATGGAATTAAGGTGGTTTAAAAATGCAGTTACTTTGTCAGATGGTAAAATTGTGAAAGTATCGTCTACGTACCGCTTGTAGAATCTTGGATTTACAGGAGCATTAAGAAGGGCTTTCTCCTCAAAGTCCTCCATGAATATGTCGGCGACTACGGGAGATACAGGTGAGCCCATTGCCACTCCGTCTACTTGCATGTAGAACTCTTCTTTCCACAATAAATACCCAGATGTAAGGCAGTGTTTGAGTAATACTGCATATTCTGTGGGCATGTTGTTATCTTCTAGCTTTCTAGTAACAATTGAGATGCAGTCTTCAATAGGTAGGCATGTGAATAGTGACTGAACATCAAAACTGACCATAGTTTCATTATCAGCGAGATGTAGGTCTTTTATCTCACTAACAAAATGGTATGAATCCTTTGTGTGTGCTCTGGTATGTTCTCTTAGTGGTGACAGTATTTTTGCCAAGTGTTGAGCCAACTTATAAGTTGGTGAATCGATCTGGCTTACTATAGGACGTAGAAACACCTTAGTCCCCCGTGACCACGGGTGCTGGAAAGCACCCGAAACGTCGGGAAGATAAAAATAAGTTAATATACGCGATAAAATCCGTAAAATTAGTTTTATTTAAATGTGTAGTGTTCGCGTAAATATAAGAAATCATTATCTTATTTACATTTAGTATTTGTACTGATCTTAAAGATAACATGTGTGGAGTGGGCTAAGCCCACGCTGGCCTTTTTATACTTGTGAAAACATGATATATCTCACAAGTAATACATATTATATTAAATTAGATTGTTTGGTGCGATTGCCAAGTCAATCTATGTATCAATCTATGGACTGAATAAATTAACCGACTTGGTATTACATGGATCTCACAACTTTTTACGGTAGAAGAACTGAGTTGCGAGACTTGGCTTTTTTTACAAGTTATGTTTTTGATGGCATCTCATTTCTTTTTGTAGGTAGTTATATCTAGGTAGCTATTTACACCTATTATTCCATTATACATATTATATAGGTACACTGATTCATTCACTGCAAATGTAACTTTGTAATACTATATGTTTATATGGGATTACAAAGTTATTTATGCAGTTGGTGTATCTCGAAAACTGGACTGAAATTGTAAAATATTTTAATTTTTCCTTCATTTATATATTAAACAATAATAGTATTCCAAATTTGAAGTTTCTATGTCTGCTAGAAGTGCCTCAGAGTTTTGATGATCGGTCAGTCAGTGAGTGACAAAATTAAGAAATTTTGACTAGTTATAATTCTTAAACTACTAGTTCAAATTTAATGAAATTTGAAATATACCGAGTCTATACAATGCCTACTTGGTTAGTAAAAATTCAGGCTTCTAGTTTTATCCATAACGAAGTCATAGGGTTTCAGAAATGGCCTGAACTGCTTCGAGAAAAGGATGGTACGGCCGTGCCGCTTTTTTGCTCGACTTGGCGGGGGCACTGCCGTGCCCCCAGATTGATTTATTTACTGATAACTTTATAAGTGCAGTGCGCGCTTTACAAAACCTAAAGTTGGATAATCTCGCGGACCTAATTGTTCTGCATATCGCGCTAAAGAAGCTCGACTTGGATACCATTCGTTCTTTCGAATATAAACATAGCTCGATAATACATACCTTTGATGATTTAGTAAACTTTATTAAAACCCGCTCTAAAGTTCTGCCACGCACCGATTCTAGTACAAACTCCAGTAGTCCATTAAATAGTCGATGAGGTAATGATAATAATCGTCGCTGTAATAATAATATTTCGTCGCTGAAGTATCAAGCATACGTAAGTACAACTAGCCGTTCAAAAAAGTGTCTGTATATTGTGCACCAGCACTTATTTAAGTGTGAAGACTTTAATAAAATGACACCGCTCGAACGGTTTAAATGCGTGAAGAGTAACAATGCGTGTATGAATAGTCTCTGTTCAATTAGGGAACATGAATAAAATAGGCGACTCACACGATAGGCAAATTGTATATTTAAATAATTAAAATACAAAATATTTGGTGGCGATCGGGTCGCGAGCTATCGGCGAGTGCCGGTCTTAGGCGCGGTGGTGAGAAACCCCCACGCACTTCACATACTCCCCGCAAACACCGTCGGTGCTATCGTAACGGCGCCGACAGTCTCAGCTTAAGTCATTGAGTATCTAAGTGCTTTTCAAACTTTAGTTGTCAAGTTTGTAAATTTAAGCATCATACATTGTTGCACTTCCAGCGTGGAAGCGATAATTTTTCCACTGCGCTGCCTCTACCTCAGCCTCGGCAAGCTATACTTAAGGCTGCAGCTCCCGCGCCCACATGCTCGCCGCCTCTCGCCTCGGGTGCGCGTTCGGACGTCGCTTTGTGTTGTTCACGAATATTTCCCAACATTCACCGCCTCCCGGCTGCGCAAGTCGTTCACAGAAGACTGTTTTGGTATCAACTGCACAAGTCTTTGTACACGACGCTAAGGGAGAGAAACAATTAATTCGCATATTATTAGACTCTGCGTCTCGAAGCCATTTTATAACTAAGGAATGCTGTCATTGTTTAGGCGTCCAACAACACGATACCGAATGTACGGGAGGTAAAGGGATTCGGTGGCGTAGAAAAAATTGTTAAATCAAAATCGATCAATATTAAAATCTTCTCACGTTTCAATTCTAATATTAACTTCAATATTTTACCGCTCTTTGTTGATGAAATCACCGATCGTATGCCCACCGCTGTGGTAGACAAATCATTCTTAGCACAATTTAATAACATAAAGCTCGCTGATGAATGTTACGGTGTGCCTAATAAAATTGACATATTGATAGGCGCATCCCTTTTCCCGCACTTATTGTGTCCTGACGTAATTCACTCCTCTAAAGACTTGTCTGGGCCCTCAGCTTTGAACACGGTGTTTGGTTACGTTATTATGGGTTCAGTACCGACAGTTCAAATCAATCAGTCATTAACGTATTGTACAATCCTAGAGTCTCCCGTTATTGACAAATTAGTGCAACGATTTTGGGAGCTTGAACAGCCTCCCTCCGCATCGCCCATTCAGTGTCCTTCAGACATTGAATGTGAGCTTATAAGGCGAAGACATCCCGCGATCCTAATAGTGTTAGATACATTGTTGGCCTACCATTTAAATATGAAGTTTATTCTCTCGGAGATTCTTACGAAACTGCTCGACGTTGATTCATGTGCTTGGAAAGAAAACTTCAAGCATCACCTGTACTAAGGTTGGCATATGACGACGTCATGAAGGAATATTTAGCCAAAAATTATATCTCTCCCGCACCACCGTACGACACTCATGACCTCGCTCCAATCTATGTAATCCCGCATCATGGAGTCTTCCGCGAAGACAAGACGTCGACACGTTTACGTATAATCCTGGATGCCAGCAGTAAGACTAGCACCGGTCGAGCATTAAATGATATCCTACACTCAGGGCCAAATTTGCAAGGCGATTTGTTCAATATAATTCTAAATTTCTGTCTTCATCCAGCCGCTATGACAGCCGACTGTCGCCAGCAACTCCTGCAGATAATTGTTCGCGATTCTGATCTTCGTTAACAATACTTCCTATACCGCTTTCGTCCACCGGACCCACTTGTGTTGTACCACTTCAATAGCGTATGCTTCGGGTTCAAGGGTGCACAATGGGACTAAATAAAATGGAATAGCAACCGTCGACCTACTTTAGATGACCTCCCTGCTTCTCATAAGATTACAAGAGAAGTAGAGTTCGATAAATCAACGCAACATAAAATATTGGGCTTGTATTGGTCTACTGATAGTGACGCCTTTTATTTTAAGATAACTGTTCCCGCTGATGTGACGTGCTCTAAGCGCTCCATCTTATCTACCATCGCCCACCTGCGTGACATAATGGGTTTCGTTGCCCTCACAGTCGCGTACACCAAGTTGTTAATAAAACGGCTTTAGCAACTTAATTTAGATTGGACGAGATACTGCCACTGCCCATTGTTAAGATGTGGAAGAAATTCTGTGCTGAATTACTAGCTATTAACAATTTACATATCCCGCGACATGTTGGTGTATTCAAAAACTGTATTGCCACACTTCTGGGTTTTTCGGATGCAAGCGAGCACGCGTACGGTACCATAGTTTACGTATACGTAAACACTGCTAACGGTAACAACGTTCAGTTGGTTTGTGCAAAGACTAAAGTCGCACTAACAAAGCCACTATCTATTGCACGCCTCGAGCTCTGTGGAGCAGTTTTGCTCTCAAAGTTGCTTCGCAGAGTCATCGAAAATTACTCTCTTGGCCTCACAATATCAGTCTATGCCTTTGTAGATTCAAAGGTAGCTCTGTACTGGATAAAGAGTTCGCCACATAAGTGGCAGACATTTGTTGCAAACCGCGTTGCTCAGATCACTGAAAATATTCCCGCTGATGTGACGTGCACTGAGTACCACACCTTATCCATTACCGCCCGCCTGTGGTACATAATAAGATTCGTTGATGCCACGGTCGCGTACGCTAAGTTGTTAACAAAACAACTTTGACAATTTAGTTTATATTGTTAAATTATTATTCCGCCGCAGCACTAATGTAGTTACTGCTGATAATCTCAGTTTATCTGAGGTTATAATGACCCGCGCCCTGCAAAACAACACTTTGCAGTGGAATATTTAAATATCAAAGGTAAAAAACCTTGATCATCCGCTTTCAATCAACTAAGGCTTTTCGTTAACAACGGATTGATCCGCGTAGGCCTCTCGAAAATCACATTATTTATTTAAATTAGCAATTAAGTTTATATGATAAATCGTTAAACCACTATTATAATCTACATACCGCTCTATTTGCTTAATATAAATACTCAACCTATATACCGCAAAACTATTTGTTTTTATTTTTTTTATTTATCGTACGGTTGTCTTTTAAATGTGACCATTTAAGGGCGGGAGAAAATGGTAACGCCAGTTAACAATTTAATTTATAAATATAAGAAAATACTTGGTACATAACCTTGATCCCTCCCTTCCATAACCCTGTCGATATGTACGCACAGCCGTTGAGGGTAACAGCGCCACGCGATTGCAAACAGTTGCATTCGTATAATACCCGCAAACAAAACCGCAAGAGGATATTGAGTCCTCCGACCCCGCTTTAATATTAATTATCACCGGACATTGTGTCCTTGTAATTTCACAATTGTGACGCGTCTTCCGCGATTACAATAAGTCGAGAGTAAAGGAGTGTGTGATCCCAGAATTGATCCAGGAGTGTGTGCGCCGACCAAGTGTGACCTGCTCATAGCTGAGACGCCCCGGGAGGAAGGGGAGGCAGTCCCTCACAAGGTTAGTGCGTGCATTCCACTCTCATCCATTTTCCTTGCTCTGCCTGTTGTATGTACCAAAATAGAGTCCACAAAGCTTTATCGAAAAACTCAAATTACTGGCGCGTCCAGGGAGATTTATTTAAGGATTGCATACTGGGACCAGTGTTTCTGCCACAGCGACTTAACGGACAGCGATACCTAAACTTTATAAATGAACAGTTGGTTGACATTTTAGACGACCTATTGTTGTCTTAATATCGCCGCACATGGTTCGAGCATTTGCAGCAATTTAATTGTATTTGGTTTATTTAATCTGTGAAATCGAATTAAAGTGGCTAGGTGGAGACTAGCACAGTGGCAAAATAGTAGGTTAAGTAGGTAGATAAGTTAGATATTAAGATAAGTGTTGTAAATAATTAGGTATTGCAGTATGGCCGTATTTGGAGTACTGCCCGCAGCTAGCGATCGTACGATCGCTAGCCGCGGGCCGCGTGGATTTGGCGTCAATTCCGCGCGACAATAGGGTCAATAACTCTATGGTCAGCTGATTTTATTTAAGTTCCACTGCTGGTTTTATGTTTAAGTATTTTAATGTTTTTTTTTTATAGAATTATCGTTTCCTTTAGCTATACTAACATGATAGAGCGTGAATAAAACTAATAAAACGTTGTGAAAAGATGTTTTCTTTTCCTCGGAATTGATTTTCTTCCTGCACATGATCAAAGGTATCGTTAGTACAATCGCCTGTCTTTGTTTTCGGGAGCGTTTCATAAACATACATAAGAAATGACATGATTAATTAGCTCCAGTTGATCAAATACAAAAATAGTATTTATGGATTTATATCAACAATATTGGACTATGTAAAAGTTGTCTAACATTTTATTTTTACTGGTTTCATGTAGGAGAAAAATATATAATTTTTAACAAAATAATATTCCTTTTTGTAGAGTTAACAACACAGCAGTCTAAGCATAATAGAAGAATCTGATTCCGTCGCAGGATATGGTCCAAAACATCAATGATATAACCATTATACAATTAAAAATAGCTTAAGTAAGTCACAATAATTATGGAAACTGTATATTTTCTTCTGGTACAAGTATTTACTACTTTTGACACATAAATATTTGTGCCATATATACTATCTATCTACTATGACTGGCAATTCAGGATCCATATCTGGACTACCAAATAAGCCAATAAGTATTGAAACAGAAACAGAAACAGAAACTTTTTTATTCAATATAGATTATAAATAATGCTTATTGAAAGTCACTCCTTTGTATAATTACCACTGGTTCGAAAAAAAAACCTCTGTCCTGGGAAGAACCAGCAAGAAACCCAGCGGGACTTTTTTTTTTAAAATAACAGCTTACAATCATGTATGTTACACAAATTAACAACACAATAAATTAGAAATAGCTTGGTAGCGATCACCTCATTTCCAGGGGTTATTATCATCTATAAATTCTTTAATACTATAATAACCCTTTTTATACAAACTTAGTTTAATAAAGTTTTTGAACTTTGAGCAGGTCAAATTTTGTATATTTTCTGGAATTTTGTTGTAAAAGCGTATACATCGCCCCAAGAATGAATTACTGACTCGATGGAGTCGAGTAACCGGTACTACTAGCTTGTGTCTGTTCCTAGTATTTACAGAATGAATAGCACTTATTTTTGTAAAACTACTTTTATTTTTGTGTACGTACATTACATTTTCATAAATGTATTGAGAGGCCAAAGTTAATATATTAATTTCCTTAAATTTTTGTCGCAGCGACTCTTTAGGCTTTAAATCATAAATTGCTCTTATGGCCCTCTTCTGTAAAACAAATATAATTTCTGTGTCAGCTGCGTGTCCCCATAGCAAAATACCATACGACATTATGCTATGGAAATAGCTAAAGTAAACTAGTCTAGCTGTTTCAACACTAGTTAGACTTCTAATCTTTTTTACGGCATATGCTGCAGAACTAAGTCTGCTTGCTAGTTTTGATATATGGGGGCTCCATTGAAGCTTCGCGTCTAGTGTGATTCCAAGAAAAATGGTGGTATCTACAAGACTCAGTTTCTCCCCATTTAAAATTACATTAGTATTTAATTGTTTGACATTTGGAGTCATAAATTTCATACATTTCGTTTTAGTGCCATTTAAATGCAAATTATTAACATTGAACCAATTTACTAATTTAGATATAGCATTATTTACTTCGTCATATTTTAGCAATTGTCGACTTAATTTGAAAATTAAAGAAGTGTCATCTGCAAATAATACTATATCATGGTTATCTCCTACAATGTAAGGTAAGTCATTAATGTATACAAGAAACAGAAAGGGGCCTAGAATTGAGCCTTGAGGCACGCCCATCTGTACCATCGACCCGGAAGAACTCATACTGTTAATGACAACTTTTTGTGTTCTCTTACTTAAATATGAAATAATTAATTTAAGAGCATCACTTCTTACACCGTAGTGTTTAAGTTTCCTGATTAATGTTTCATGGTGAACACAATCGAAGGCTTTGGATAGGTCACAAAATATACCCAAAGCATCCTGTGAATTCTCCCATGCATTAAATATATATTTAATCAGCTCAACACCGGCATCAGTTGTCGAGCGACCCCTTGTGAAACCAAATTGATTTTTATGAAGTAAATTATTTATATTAAAGAAATTTAACATTTGATGAAGAATAATTTTTTCAAAAATCTTACTAAGTGTTGGTAGTACAGAAATAGGTCTAAAATTAGCGGGGTCTAATGTACTACCAGATTTAAATAAAGGTTTTACTTTACTATACTTCATTAAATCAGGAAACACACCAGATTCGATACTAGTATTAAAAATAGTAGCTAAATGAGGCGCGGTTGTATCTATTATAGACGCAATAACTTTAACGGAAATCCCCCACAGATCCGCAGTTTTCTTAACATCAATAGTTTTAAAATATTTTACAATATCTTTTGATGATACTTTATGAAATGTAAAATTCTTTGTACACGCATTTACATTTTGTTTAAGTAATGATTCGGCGACCGCAGGAGAAGAATTCAGTGACTTAGTGGTTAATATCGGAATATCAGTGAAATATTTCTCAAAAACCATTGCAACGTCCTGATCTGATTCGGTTAATTTGTTATTAACACTTAACTGGTAGTTTGAATTGCGAGAGTTAATCTTACCAGTTTCGCTATTAATTATACTCCATGTCATTTTAATTTTATTAGAAGCCGTCTTAATTTTGTTGCTCAAATGCAAAGACTTGGCTGTGGAGCACACTCTTTTAAATATTTTTGAATATTTTTTTACATATTCCCTAAATTCGACGCTATGATTATATGACCTTTCATGGTAAAGATCATATAACCTATGTCTGCTCTTATGGACTCCTACTGTCGCCCATTCATTAAATGACTTCCGACTGTTCAAGGAGAATGTCTTAGAAGTAAAAGTATTATTAAATTCATTGCAAATAAGCTTAAATAATGTTCCATACAAAAAATTTGGATCATTTTGGTATGTAAGTGATGGAAGTTTTTTCACTATGTTACTTCTAAATTTCTCCAAGCGACGTGCATTTACTGGAACAAACACAACTTTCTTATCTACTTGCTTTTTGTGAACATATGGTAGCGAAACTACTTGTCCACAGTGATCAGAACTTAATTTTTGAATTATACATTTATGCAACGGCTTCACATTTGTAAAAATGTTATCTATACATGTTGCACTAGATTGAGCAATACGCGTTGGCTCTAAAAATAAATTAAAAAGACCATATTATTTAAACAATGATCTAAATTTAATATTGATTGAGGAAGCTTCTAGGAGATTGATGTTAAAGTCTCCACATATTACAACAGATTTATTCCGTTTATTAAGCTTAGCAAAAACTTCCTCCATAATTTTTTCAAAAGTATCGTATATAGAACATGGGGGTCTGTAGACGCTCACAACAATGAGGTGCTCAAACTCAACACATGCCATTTCTACTGTTCGCTCAACAGAGAGGCTCACAATATCTTTACGTTCTTTACATGACAATAATTTACTAGCTAATATTAAGGAGCCACCTCTTAAAACCGTTTCTCTATTGAAAGAACTGACCACCTGGTGATTACTGAAGTTAAACATTAAGTTATAAGCTTTTAACCAATGTTCAGTAATACATAAAATATGAATATTGTTGCTATTTAAGAACAACTCAATTTCTAACTCTTTGCCTACCATGCCTTGTATATTTTGATGCACCAGGTGTATACAATTTTCATTATCATTCTGTGGAGTCATACAATTAAAGATTTGTAAGCTACATTCTAAATTATTTAAATTATTACAACTGCTAGAGATTACCTCTATTGTCTCATTTTCTAATTTAAATTACTTGGAACTGATTCCAAATTACATATTAAGTCATTACACTGCTCAAAAGGAGCAGATGTCTGTGTAGCCAAGTTCTTGGCTGAGTTAATATATAAACAATAAGATAGCATATTTGCTATCTGTCTTAAAATATATTTAGATAGGTAATACCTATCATTAGTCAAAAATTTCTTAAGTAAATTATTTATGTCTATTAAATTACATTTATTATTATAATTATAACAATTAAATGTCAAGTTTATATTATTATTACATGAAAAGTTATTTATTAATAAATTTAAATCATATCTTATTTTATTTTCCTGCGGCCAACCCTGTATGTAAGGCAATGTAAACAAGATAATTTTATGTACATTTAAATTATTAAGATTATCAATATATTTTAATAATTGATTTTTGTTTAGATTGCCTCTTCTCCCAACAAGAATTATTAATGTGCTATTAGGGCAAAATTTACTAGCTAAAACTTTATTCATTATATGACTAAAGGATGCTCCTGGCATGCAATAATTACTAATCATATGTCCTTCTAAACAGTTATTTAACATCATGCCCAAATTTTTGCCTATGTCATCACAATACATAATAACTTTATTTTGTTTAATATTTACATTGCTTTTTAAGTTTATATCCTTTGTCATGGCACTGTCATAGAGTGTAGGTGAAAATAATGAGTCCTTACTGTTTACTTTGTTATTTACACATATTGTCCCCGATGAACCTGGTATGGAGCGCTGATACTCACTCTGATGTTTTATTAAGGAGTCAAAGCGCTCCTCATTATATTTACATGATTTTACCAGACCATTCATGGCCAATATGTGTTCTTTTATCTCATTTTGAGCCGATGCATATTTATTTGATAAAATTTGTAGGGAGTTTTTAAGGGATAAAATTGTTGAATTTAGACACTCTATATCAGTCTCATAACAGTGATTCATATTTTCCACCTCAATTGAATATATTTTAAGTTTATTAATTAATTGTTGCTTTTCTTTGCATACATTTATATAATTTTTAACATTAATTTTAGTTTTAATTAATTTTTGCATTTTTCTAATATATTTATTGATTTTTATATATTTCTTTAATTTTCTTCTACTGCAGGTAGTCCTTGATGCTGTTCTTGATGTGACATAATCATCACCAGTCAAATCAATTGTTGTGGAGGGTTGCAATGCTTTAAAAGATTCACATTCTATGAGCTCGTTGAACAGACTTTGAGTTTGGGACGCTTTCATGTTGTCTATGTAATGTTTTAATTGATATTATTGTCAAGTTATATAGAGCAACTTGCTGAATACATAATGTATTTGTACCTAAATGCAGTTTAATGAATCGCTATTCAAAGCCCATGAAGCTACATCAAGTAGAGAAGCTTCTTTTAATCCCTCGACCAAAAGATTCCAATTTTCTTTTAATATACACAAAAACTTGTTTTATGTATTTATTTTTTCTAATATTTAATAAAGATTTTACTTATAACATAAAACTTTAATACATTGTCATTTTTAACATACTAATACGGTTCTCAGACCTGTGTTTGTCATTTGTTTTAGGTAATTCAACACAAATTATAGATTTTCTAAAATTCTAGGTGGAAAATTAAACTCTTGGAATACACGCATATATAGAAGAGAAATACATACTGTTGCGCGCCACTATTATTGTCTTGTACATGGCAACACTACTTACACTAGCGCCCTCTAGTGTCGAGTAGCAGAACTAGGAGAGTCAAAATCCTTCCACAAATTTCGGGACCGATATGTACTCGAACATTCTAAATGTCGCTACAGTAGAAGGTTCTGGAAACTATCTGAGGCCCTATATAAGGCCGGTATAGACCACGACCGAGGCAGTATTGAATTGGCGATACAAGAGAATACTTCGAAGCTAAATAACTGCGACCTAAAGTGATTGTGTTTTATTATTAGTGTGGTTTTAGATTGTTATTAGTGTTGTGTAATGAAAGTGTCAATTTTGGTAATTCAATCGGCAGTTTTCAATTTTCTCGAACCCCAAGCTCGTAACAATTGGTGTCAGAAGTGGGATGTGACGACATGGAGGGTATCCGTACCCGAAGTCAACGCCAGCTGGAGACGGACCAGAGACGATTTGGTGGTGCAACGTCGCAGACGTCGGAGGGCCAGCTGCCGACCTCGGAGGCCGGCCCGTCAGTAGCTCCTGCATCTGCAGCACCTGATTTAGGTGCTCTGATGATGCTGCTGCAGGAGCAAGCCCGCCGACAGGATGAATATACCCGTCGGTTGGAAGAGCAGCTGCAGCGCGGTATGCAAGAGCAGATGCTCCTCAGGAAGGACCTTCACGCTACTTTCGGGAAAGAGATAAGGGAGGTGAAGGATAGGGTTGCTCAACATGACAACCGCCTGTCGGAAGCTGAAACCCAAATCGACCAAGTGTACAATCGGGTTGACAACGTGATGGCTGACGTGAAGAAAACGCTGGGCGACCTCAAACTTGGGGATATAGTTACAGCTCCCGTGGTAGCTACAACACCTTCGCTACGCGGATTCAAAGTGCCGCCGTTCGACGGGAGTTCTTCCTGGTCGGCCTATAAAATCCAATTCGAGGCTGTCATGAAGGCGAACAGCTGGAATAAAAGTCAGGCCTTGACTGCTCTCACCCTAGGCCTGCGTGACCAGGCCTTAACTTTTCTGGAAGCTCTCGGTAAGGAAGTGACTTACGAGCAGCTCCTTGAGGCATTGGAGGCGCGATATGGCGACGCTCACCTGGAACAAGTATTTTGTGCGCAGCTCAAAGATCGTGTGCAACGCAGTAACGAAAACCTTCAACAGTGGGCCCTTGAGGTGGAGAAGCTGGTTCGGAAAGCATACCAGTCTGTACCTGCGCTCATTTTAGGTAACCTGATGCAGAGATTCATCGACGGCATCCGCGACCTTGAAGTCAGAGCTGCGGTGAGACTCGGGCACCACGAGACGCTTAAGGACGCGTTGGTCCATGCACTGGAGGTGGAAGCCGTGCGACAGGATCATCGTTCCTATCGCGTACAGTACAGGTTGCAGCAGCTACAATTCGTGACCACAGTAAAGAATACAGGCCTAGGTGCTATGGCTGTGGGGAGATGGGCCATCTTCGATTCAGCTGCCCTAAGCGATCTGTAGAAAGGGAAGGTGATCGATCTCGAGAGGGTAGTGCGGCTAACAGCACCGCCCAGCGCAGCGGAAAATCTCATGACAACGCAGATGCATTGTCAAGAAGACCGTGTCCTGAAGATTGCAAGCATTGTACTAGGCAAGAGGGTAAGGAAGTGGTATCTGTGAGTATACTCAGGACAGACCAGCTCAGCAATGAGTGGAAGTGCAGCGTACAACATGCACAGCAGGAAGATACTGACATTAAGCCGATTCTGGAATGGATGAAGGCCAGTGCTTCTAAGCCCAAGTGGAGCGACGTCTCAGCGATGAGTTCGACCACGAAAAGCTATTGGGCTCAATGGGACAGCTTGCTGATTCAGGATAGAGTCCTGTGCCGTAAATGGGAAAATGGTCAGGGAGACAATTGTCATTTGCAAGTGGTTGTCCCTAAGGCTAAAGTACCGGATGTTCTACAGCTGTACCATAGTGGTTTTTCAGGAGGCCACCTGGGAGTTAAACGAACTCTACTGAAGATCCGAGAATGGTTTTACTGGGTCCACTGTCGTGACGATGTCGAGGACTGGTGCCGCAAATGTACTAGTTGTGCGGCTGTAAAGGGACCTCAAATTCGTAGTAGAGTCGCATTGAAATTGTAGAATGTTGGTGCACCATGGGAGAATATCGCCATTGACGTTGCGGGGCCGTTTCCGGAAAGTGAAAGTGGTAATAAATATTTCATGGTTGTGATGGATTGCTTCACTAAGTGGCCAGAATTCCAAATCCCAAGTCATTCCAAATCAAGAAGCTTCAACAGTTGCAGATAAACTAGTTCATAAAGTCTTCTGTCGTTTCGGAGTACCCTTAGAGATTCACAGCGATCAAGGATGGAATTTTGAGTCTTAAATATTCAAGAAAACTTGCAGTGTTATGGGTACTCATAAAACACGAACAACTTCTTACCACCCACAATCTGATGAAATGGTAGAACGATTTAATCAGACATTGGAAAGGTACCTGGCAAATTTTGTGGAAAAACGGCAACGAGACTGGGACAGGCAGATACAACCGTTTTTGTTGTCACATCGAAGCGCTGTTCACGAAAGTACATCAGTGACGCAAGCTTTCGCAAACTTTGGGAGAGAATTACGGCTGCCTGCAGACCTGATCACCGGAATACCGCCTGATGCCCCACGCAGTATAACCGATTATGCAAATGACTTGCAGAACAAAATGAATGACATTTATGAGCACGTCAGGGCCAGCAAACGTCTGAGAAGACGAAAACACGGTATGATCGCAAAATGAACAACAAAGGGTTTGACGAAGGTTCACTAGTGTAGTTACACAATCCAGCTCGCAGCAAAGGGAAATCTCCTAAGCTTCAAGCTAAATTGGACGGGCCGTACCGGACTGTGACAAGGATCAATGACGTAACCTACCGGATACAGAAAGGTGCCAGAGGTACTCCTAAGATCGTCCATGTGGATCGACTGGCGCGTTATTATGGGGATAATAATGCTCGGGACGAGCATGTCTTAGGAGAGGGCAGTGTTGCGCGCCACTATTAATGTCTTGTACATGGCAACACTACTTACACTAGCGCCCTCTAGTGTCGAGTAGCAGAACTAGGAGAGTCAAAATCCTTCCACAAATTTCGGGACCGATATGTACTCGAACATTCTAGATGTCGCTACAGTAGAAGGTTCTGGAAACTATCTGAGGCCTTATATAAGGCCGGTATAATCCACGACCGAGGCAGTATTGAATTGGTGATACAAGAGAATACCTCGAAGCCAAATAACTGCGAACTAAAGTGATTGTGTTTTATTATTAGTGTGGGTTTAGATTGTAATTAGTGTTGTGTAATTAAAGTGTCAATTTTGGTAATTCAATCGGCAGTTTTTAATTGTCTCGAACCCCAAGCTCGTAACAATACTTTGAAATATTAACATTAGGCTAATCTTCATGATATTATCCATATTATGATACGAATATAATGTATATCCATATATTCCATGTATCCATACACTTGTGCAATAATATTATATTTTATTGTCTTGTAATGTAAATAAACAAGTTAAACATTTTAATTTTGCTACCAAGAAAGATTAATAACCATCACAGACTTATTTTTACACTAGTGATGAAACACGAACTCCTTTTTTAGTTGAATGAATCGAGTGAATTTGTTTAATCGAGTGAAAATAAATTTTACTTGAGGCAGCTTGTGTTACCGAGTTAACCTGATGCACCTTGTACATTCGGAGAGCAATAGATAGATGTTGCTTCACTGATTCACTTGTAGTTTTTGTTGTCGGTTGTGTTGTCTTAGGTTAGCAGTGTCTGTCTACAATTTAGTGATGAACTCGACTTACTAATTCGAGCAATTTATTGACATATTATGTAATGTCAATAAGCTGATTAAGTATAATTCTAGATAGTTAAATTATTAATAACATTAACTTTACGCTACGTCATAAAGTTACTGATATTATTTCATGAAGATTGTCTATACGCAAACAAATAATATATAACTACCTATAAGTGGCGTAGCGTGCCTTAGATGGGCCCTGTATCAAAATTTGTTCGGGGCCCCAATGAAGAGTAAAGATTTCATAAAAGGAACAAAAACGCTTGCATTGAATTAAAATTATTATATATTGATTTTAAGTTATTACTTCCAATTAATACTCCTAGGGACTAAGATAGCCAAACAATTCAAGTCATATATACACTTTTCGTGCCTTTTGTTCGGCGAACATAGCTGAAGACGATTCGGCTGCATTTTTTATTTTTTTTTATTTATTTATGTTTATTCACATAGGCCCATATGTAAGCTCTTATGAATGGTCAAACGAAAGAACAAATATAAGAGAGAAAAAAATACAATTTAACAAATCAACTAATTTTAACAGATAACAGTTTCTATCAATGTAAACATTATTTATATAATTTATAGACAAAAAATAATAATTGAATATAATACAATATAACACTAATTTGTTTAAGTTATTCAGTTGAGATTATTCTGTGTGGAACTTGATTGACTTTCAAATGACCATGTGTTTATGTCATTAATGTAATTGTCAATTGTATAATATGCTTTTCTAATCAAAGTGTTTTTACATACTTTTTAAACTAATGTAAAGGGAAGTCAAGCATTGAATCAGGTATTTTGTTGAAAAATCGAATGCCTTGTGCTATAAATGAATTGTAAGTTTTCTTTAGTCTAAAAAATGGTATAACAAGTTTATATTTATTTCTAGTATTAAGGTCATGTATGTCACTATATTTATTATATGTATGTAAATTTTCCTAACAAATAGTATGTTAGAGTATATGTATTGAGAAGCAACAGTTAATATGCCGAACTCTTTAAACCGTTCCTTTAGTGACAATTGTTTACCCTAGTTATAAATGGAACGCACCGCTCTCTTTTGCAAAACAAATATCATATTGATATCCGATGTCATACCCCATAGTAAGATACCAAAGGACATAACACTATGGAAACAACTGAAATACACTAAGCGAGCAGTTTCCACATCAGTTAACTGTCTAATCCTACATACTGCAAATGCAGCAGAACGTTTTTTGCAAGAGTAGATATATGAGCGCTTCACTGAAGCTTGTAATCCAATGTAATTCCTAAAAATACTGTTGAGTTAACCATGTTCAACGGTTTCTCACCAATATTAATATTCATGGTTACATTTTTTACGTTAGACAGTGTAAATTCAAGGAATTTAGTCTTTTTCGCATTCAATAGAAAATTATTAACCGTAAATTACAACTGTATTTGCGAAAGAGCAACATTTACATCGTGAAAGTTAGTTTTGCTTCTATCTACACCGAATATAAGAGAAGTGTCATCTGCAAATAACACTATTTTGCAAAATTGGGATACAAAAAAGGGAAATCGTTAATATATGTCAAAAATAGAAAAGGACCAAGAATAGAACCTTGAGGTACAACCATTTGAACAAATGACCCGACTGATTTTACTCCATTTATTTCAATCCTCTATGTATGGGACCCCTTAAATATGATCTAATAAATTCAAGAGATGATGTATCTTTTATTCTGTAGTGAGACAGCTTACACGGGAGGATTTTGTGAACAACACAGTCAAACGCTTTGGAGAGATCACAGAAAATGCAAAAAGCATTTTTATTATTTTCCCAAGCTTCATAAATGTGTCTCAACAATGCAACCCCGGCATCAGTCGTAGATTGTTCCTTTATGAATCCGTATTGTTCAACATGGAATAAGTCATTTAATCCAAAATGTTTTTCAAGCTGTTTCAGAAATTTTCTTTTATAAATTTTGCGTACTACTGGTAACACAGAAACAGGTCTGTAATTGAATGGATCACTTTTTCACCAGTTTTGTACAAGTTATGACTTTACTGTATTTCATAAGATCAGGGAAAATACCTTTGTCAACACATTTTTTAAATATCAATGCCAAGTAAGGGGCAATACTGTCTATAATACTATTTATGATCTTTACCGACATTCCCCACACATCCATGGTAGTCTTTACTTTAAGAGTTTAAAATGTTCTAACAATACTTAATGCATTTGTTATGTTCAAATTTTAATGGAGTGTTACAGTCAGGTTTATTATTTATTAAGAAAACTTTGGAATCATCTAATGAAGATTTTAAGGGTGCAGAAATAACTAAAGGAATGTTAGTAAAATAAGATTTAAAAGTATTTGCTACATCTATATCATTACAAATGAGTTGGTTATTAATTTTTAAAATAATTTCAGATTCTCTTAATTTTTTATTTCTAATTTCTTTATTAATAATTTTCCAAGTAGTTTTAGGCTTGTTCCCCGAAGATTTAATTGTTTGTCGTAAATGTAATGCTTTCGCTTTATTACAAACTATTCTGAATATTTTAGAATAGAATTTTACATATTGTATAAATTCTTTATTATGATTATATTTTTTGATACTATATAGGTCATATAACTTTTTTTCTATTCCTATGTATACCCACAGTGGCCCAATCACTAAACTTCATCTGATTGTAACTACCTATAATTTTTGTTTTAAAAATTTTGTTAAACTCAATCTCTAAAATTTGAAAGAGTCCATTATATAATAATATTGATTTAAGTCAAGAAGAGGCACTAGTAATTTAATATTGTTATTGAATTATCTCAAACGTGATGATGTTACTAGACGACAAATTCGTGCAACCTTTTGTGTTTTTTTTAAATTCTATTATCTTTACATGCAACTATTTGTCCACAATGATCAGATGTTAGATCATGTGCCTAATTCATAGCTGAAGACGATTTCAATTTACTAAATTCTTTACTTCTATCGACAAAAGTGATAACCTTTCCTATCCCATAGAAGTCCTTGGAATTTTTGCTCACACACGTTCGGGGCCCCTGTAGCCCGGGGGCCCCGTATCATTGATATGGCTAATACGGCGGTAGCTACGCCCCTGCTACCTATTAAGTTAAGTAATAATAGTAATTATCTTGGTTGGAAGAACAATTATAAAAATAATTTGTAACAAACTGACACAGCTTCGTTCAGCTATTTCGAGTAACTCTATTACTATTCGAGTTACGTGAATTTCAACTCAAGTCGAGTCGAGTCTCATCCGAGTTAGCACCTCTCTACTACAATTTTTTTTATATTAAATTTTTTTATTATCCAATATATTAATTATAAATTAATTATATACAATATTAAAAACTATAATAATAAAAAAACTAATACTAGAAACTTAATAATAATATAGTCCTACTCCCCGCGGTATCGTGCTAAGAACGCTAGCTGCGTTTCCCCGTTAAATGGCTATACTTAGACTTTGAGCGAGTAAAGAATCAGCCCTCTTATCACCAGCAGCAACGACCAGCCGCGGATGGTGTTCCTTTAGGAACCTTACCGCACGTGGACCCCACGGACCTATAGTCTCTACAGAAAATGACACAAATATGTAGTCATCTCTCACTTACTCAGTTCAGCTGCCTCTGATGCCAACCCGGCTCTAAACGAGGTACCCATGAGATGAGAGGCTGCCAGAGTGTCTACGCAAGTAGCATCCCACACTAGGGCTTTACCTCTCCTAAGGGACCAATGTCATACCGTCGGGTCTCCTGCTATCGTCTCTAAATATTCCAGAAGGCTCTAAAACCGAGGGAACATTTATAGAGACAAGAGCCCTTCGGATGACATCGTTCAAAGAACTGTATCGTGAAAACCTACCAGCGCGTTTCTTACATGAAAGGCCGTGGAGCCCAAACTTGTCGAAGCTGCTACCACAGGGATACTGATGGCGTTGACAAAGCGCCGCTCCTAGTCGGATTTCTACGGTGATGCGCAAGCTTTCCCCATCAAGTAATGTGCCGAGATTACTTGATGATAAAGCGTGTAACCAGTGACTAGATTCCTTAGTCAAAACAGCTAGAAGGCGTGTCTTATCTTGGTCACTATGGAAATTATGAAACAAATCTGCAATTCTGCACGCCCCGTACCAACGGAATATCCCACTGTTTTGTTGCTTAACTTCCAGTGGAACATTTTCACCAGGACAGAGCGTTTGCCATGTCTGCCCTGCCTCCGTAGCAAAGCATAAGTCTACTTTATTATTAAAAATTATGTTACATAAGTCACTGACACTATGCACGGAAGCAAAAAAAGCAGGCAATGCAACGCTAGAAAGATTTCTCACACCAATGCCATATAGGTAAAGTAGCTTGAGTCCAGGCTGTTGTATTTAAAGTTAAATTTAGAGTTTTTTCAATAGCTATCTTAAGATTATTATCAATATCTTTTAAAATATCCAAACATTTCCAGAGTGGACCCGAGCGGAATAAGTATGAAAATCTAGGTACAAGGAGACAATATTTTAAAATAGTAAGAGCTATGTGGGGGTTTAATTTATACAATTTATCAACGTGGTTTAAAAACTGATCAAATTTTGTTTTTAAAACAGGTTTAATACTATCGAAAAACAACGGGGCACCTAGCAGGTATAGTGATTCCGTACTGACAGTTTTTATTCCTGGAGAAACATGATTGAAAATTTGAATTGAAGTGTCTCTATGAGAAGCAGATAAATTTATGGAAAAAAATATTTCACATTTATTGCTATTTGGTTCAAGACCAATGTTTTTAAAATTACAAAAAATATGAGTAAGATCACTGAGGACGTCATCTGCTCTACCTCCCAGTGTACCGTCGTCCAGGTACCAGACATTCAGCTTGGATTTCAAATTTGAAATTATGGGTTGAATTCCCAAACCGAAAAGTGCTGAACCCAGTGGGTCACCCTGCTGAACACCGACAACAGAATCGATAACATGGTTTACGTAAAATATGTTAGTATTTTGACTATATAATTGCTAAACGTAATGATAAATTTCGGGGGTATTGTTAGCCACTTCTTTCAGCAAGGTTACCCTATCGATAGAGTTAAAAGCATTCCTTAGGTCAAACTTCACAAGAACATCTGCATCAGAGTTTGTTAAAAATGTACCGCCGCCTCAAAGCCACCTCTAGTGCCAAAGCCTAGTTAAGTAGGCTGAAATTTGGTCTTACGATTAGAGATTATGTGCCTGCAAGCTAATTTTGAAGTTAAGCGGCGAAATGTGGAACCAACGGCAATAGGACGGATACCGTTATCCTTTTTTTGAAGGCACATAATTTTGCCCTATATAAGAATGGAATGAAATTTGGATTAACATTACCAGAAAGCATAAAGTTACATAATTTTGTAACGTCATTAAGAAGTACTTCACCGGCGTCACCGACAGAAGCGCTTGCAAGATCTTTAAGATGTTGAGGCGTAATTCCGTCAATACCGCCAGCAGAGCCATTCGAAAATGACATAATTGCTTCTAAAGTGTCTTTTTTGGAAATTTGTAAAGTTTACATTGAAGTCTTGGGAGGCAACGGTAAACCCTGAGAAGGTTTGCCTGAAGGATGCTTATGACGAAGGCTTTCAAGAGTTTCGACATTACGAGGAGCCAGGATGTTGTCTGAGAATAAAATACGGGACGCCATCCAAAACTTTCGACACAACTTCTTTTTTAAAATCAAATTTAGGACGTGATCGAGATAATTAAGTATTAATTGTGTAATCTAAATTTTGAAAAGATGTCTCTTTTAGTTGAGAAGTAATTGATTTACTTATTGTTTTATCAAAATGAAAATGGGAATATGCGAAAATAAATAATTTTTGCCAACTATTTTCACTATTAGTGAAACAGTTTTGAATAGTGCATGACAATGCTTTAGCAAGCTGCATCCTCGCACCTTTAGGAATTCTTTTAAGCACTGGTACATTACGATGATAATTGTAAATTTGCTCCAAAAAAGGGAAAAATTTGTTTTATTAGAGGAATTGCTAATAGAGTTATGAATTTCTACGGTAGGCTGTGAAGCCGAAATATTTTTACTATGGCATCGTTTAATATGTATATTTAATCCCCTTTTACTTTTAAACAGACTACCGTCGGCACAATTTTGACACTGTAGGAATTCCGGCTTTGAATTTAGAAAAGCAGAGATATTCATTAAAAAATCTAAACAAATCTCTACAGTACTCAAAAGACTTTATATTACATAGCTTCATATTTAATTGCTGCTGTACCCCTCATCTTTCCCTGAAACACAATCATTTACGGCCTAAATAAAAGCACTTTACTCTGTAAATAAATCTTATCACATTACTTCCCTGGATTTATTCCATATTGATAAAAATTGTATGTAGTCGTTATACTTTGATAGTTGACAACGACGCAGCAGAAAATTTTCCTTTATAAATAAATATTATGTCTGAAATCAAAAAATAATTATTATAATAACTCTTTTATATATTTACTGATCTTTTTGTTGAAATTTGTAAGCCAGAATTGGCCTCTAAATAACAAAATAAAATAATTTAAATATACGTAGCTTTTGACAGTGAAAAATTTTAACATTTTACATTATCTTTACCTGAACCAATGACATGAACATAAATATCAAAACAACTCTTTTTTTTTAGATTTCTTTAATCCGTTTAGATTTTCATAAAATCTTTATGCAATTTACAATTATAAATTGGTATCTTTTTTTGTATATACTAGCATTGAGAGTCGCAAAAATTTCTAGTGGGCCCAAAAACGATTGACTCCTTTGATACATACTTGACCAAGATCAGATATTATTTTTATAATTACAGATTTTTATTACAATATTTTGTTTCGCTAAAATCACGCTGGATTTATAACTTATACGTCTTGGACTTCATAGACCTGAAGGTGTGTCGGTATCTGCTACTGAAACTCCTCGGCAAGAAGAACTAGATGTGCCGAGTTTGGGCTTGATTTGTTAGTTATGAATAGACATTACCTCCAGACTTGACGGAGTGACTTGAAAGTGTACTTTGATGACTACTGTTGGCCTCATTTTGTAAGTTATAGAATATAATAGATATATAGAGTAGACTTTACCTCAGGACTTCACGGACTGATTTTATGGTTACTTCGTAGACTGCTACTGGAACTCATTGACGAATAGAACTACAATTAACAATTATTTTTTAATTATTACTATCATTGGGCATTGTGAGTTGTGCACTTGTGGATTTTCCAAACTTTTTTTTATTGATGTTTGACATAAATATATCAGAAAATTGGAAGTATATAAGGTTATTACTGAAAACTTGTGTGTATTTAAACTACTTAAAAAATTAAGTATAATCATGTTATACGTATCTTTGTTAATGCGCTTAAGGCATGCACAATTGGATTTACCAAAAGTTTTTGTATTTATTTAATTGAGTCAATAGAAGTTATAGTTGGTTTTTAAAATAATTTAAAACTGTTTTTTTATATTCATTGTTGGCAAAGTTTCACCAAAAAGTATATAAATAAGTTAAATAAATAAATAATAAACTTATTAATTAATTAAATAAATTAAATTAATTATTGAGGTGATATATTTCAAATAAAACGTTTTCTTTCATAGTTCTCTTGTATTTATTTGAAAATAAATATTATTTCAAAAATATATGTTTGGCTCACCCTACCTAACTGGTTTGAATTAATAATTAGACGTCACAACATGGTGCCAGGTCACTCCTATTCTTATTTGATTCGCATTGGCTTAATTGGCCCTCTTGAAAATATAAAAATATCTGCGATTACATATAATATAATATTATATCTATCTTTTAAGGATAACTTATTGTAACCATTTTTTCATTCTACTTCTACATTCACAAAAGTACCGTATTTTTGTAAATTTCTCTCTCCTATGATCGTTATCTTAGTTTTTGTGTAAAAAATCTCCTTTCTCCTGCACATTGTTTCTATATAGCTCTTTTATATATTCTATAGAGCTCACCATCCAGCCCGCCTAGCTTAAAGAGTAAGGGCAAATCTTCCAAGTAATACAGCACGTTTTTAGAGAGGTGGACTTAAAAAGGCTATATGAAACACATATTTTCATCACCACCATCATTGCAGCTCATCAAATGTTATTACTGAGCACTGGCCGCCCCTCAGATTGCCACAAAGAAACCTTTTATTATACCTAATATTCTCAATAAATTAAAATAAAATAATGTTGCTAATGGTTTACTTCTTAAAAAGATATTTTGAAATTGAAAATAAATTAAGATAATATTCAAATATGGTCCATTGAGTTATTTCACAACATTAACGACCGCAATCGCCCAATAAAATGATGCAAATTGGGTATAAAATGATAAAGAGATCATTAGTAACCGCTGCATAATGGCTGATATGATTCTCGTATAATCAGTTTAATATCGTCAACAAACAGTTATACATTAGGACGCGCAATTAGTATAAATATAAATGATTTACATAAACACTACTCTCAAACTTTATGTAACAATTGTTATGTGGCAGAGACAAAAACTTTTTTAAAAATAAATTTATTTCATACTTTTAAACTAACTTAAAATATAGTAGGTGATACAGAGAACTTGGTAATTGAATTGTCTTGAGGGATTTTTTTTTGCGCCCGAAGCAATTGGAAAAGGGTTACCACAGAGGGAGGCGGAAAATGCATTACACATACCACGACAGCCGGTCTATCGTGGTTATGAGGGACTCACTGCCTACCGGGGGAACCTAAGTGATACCCTCTAAAAACCGCCTTTGGGGACTGGCAACCAGCTGCTTAAAGCTTCTTATGCCGTATCGGAAGCGACCCTCTTTTGGGAAAAGAGGGCGCAGGCGGCTACGAACCACTGAGGGAGTGCCTACGAAGGCAAATTAATTATGAATATTTTAATTAGAGTTGGCCTGAGTCGCCAGGAGGCAGTTCAGGTCGTTTGACAGTTTATTTGGCGGGTCCGAGTGAGAGTTTCTCGGCCTGCGGACGCGATAGCGAGAGGGGAGTGGGGCTGCATAAGTAGCTGCCTCACGAATAAGATGATTGGAGTGCGACTCTGAGGCTTTGAAGAAGTTCTCAGAGAGTTTTTTAAGAAATTGTTGAATTGTAGGGAGCTCTAGGTTCCGATGAAGGTCGGCATTACGGACGTACCAAGGTGCGTTCGCAGCTCGACGACAGAAAAGGTTTTGAACTATTTGGAGTTCATTAATGATTTTAGGGTCAGCGTGAGCAAAAATGGGGCCCGCGTAGGACATGACTGGTCGTATACATACCTTATAAAGAGTACGCTTGTTTCTGAGGGACATATTACTGTGTCGGCCCAACATACTATTGAGCCTACTCAGGTAAAAACGTGCGTGACGGGTTACTCTTTTGACGTGGGGCCTGAAGGTGAGCCTTGTGTCCAGAGTGACACCTAAATATTTGGCAGACGTATGCCAGGGGACAGAGGTCCCTAGCATACGTATTGGTGGAGTGTTTTTGAGACGGCGTCGTTTATAATCGAAGTGAACGGCGGAGCTCTTCTCCGGGTTCACATCGATGCGCCATTTTTTGAACCAAGCTCCTAGGTCATCAACTGACTTTTGAACCTTGTTACGTATGAAAGGTAGCGAGATACCTTTACAGTAGAGAGCAGTGTCGTCTGCGAAGAGGGAGAGCTGAACACCTTTCGACGGGATGGGAATGTCGTTGGTGAACAGGATGTACAGCAGAGGAGCAAGTACTGAGCCCTGAGGGACACCAGCTTTGATGTCTTGAGGGATCGAAAGATTTGGTTTAAATAGTGTAGGAAGCTAGGAGGTGGGGGTAAACATAAGGGACAACATTTTTCTTGGTGTTATGGTTAAATTATGGTAAACTATAAACATTAGCATATAATATTTCAATTGAATTAGTGTGGCTTCTAAGAAAGTAAGCAATATCAATTATAAAGTATACAGGTCTTATAAAATAAAGTAAATAGTATCCTATGGCACAACATTCCTTTGGCTCCTAAGAAAGTAATTTAGCTTTTAAGTAAATAAACAATATAAAGTATGTAGGTCTTATAACATAAAGTAAATAGAATCCATGACATAAAATTAGTTTGGCTTCTAAGAAAGTAATTTAGTAAATAAACAACATAAAGTATACAGGACTTATAATATAAAGTAAATAGTATCTATGAAATAACACAATAAATAATAATGTAAAAAGTGTATATATCGCATTTAATTACAATCAAAACAAGTTGTGATAAACATTTGTTAGGGCATCTCATTTTTTTATGGTTTCTTGTTCTTAGAGATAACATGATTTTTAACTTCAGAATTATACATGAAATATTATAAAGTAGTTATCTAATCTAATAATTTTGTGACTTTTTGTTTCATAGATAATTTACTATGATATTTTAAGATGTAATGAACAAAATAGCAAATAATTATAATTTATTTGTATTGTAAAATTCTATACTAGCAGCACAGAGTTGGAGTTACTATTTTCTGCCAGTAAAGCAAAATAACTCTTATTACACGGTGGTAGGACTATTTTTCTGACTAGAATGTATGTATGTGACAGAGAGTATTTATTTTACATACATACGAGTTTATTCTCCTCTTTCTGCCACCAAGCAATTTCTATTTCTACCGTTAAGCGGCAGTGCGTGCACTGCTTTGTGCCGGCCTGAAAGGTACAGAGAGCCTATTTAAATACAGGCTGCGAGGCATTGCATGTTAGTTCTCAAATTTGAAAACGCATGTGTACCCTTTTTTGGTTGCGGATGTGTATGAGCCGCAGCAGCGACTTACCACCAGGTGGAGTTCATTGTTTGTCACTTCTGTTTTATAAAAAAATCTCTCACTTGCTTTCTTAGGGTTTCGGATGCATTACTATATTTAATTTCGAAGAATAGTCTGATGCAATGAAAAAGATAGCATTATAGTCATAATTTATCTAGTAATACTGGTAAGTAAGAAACTCAACGTATGTATATCAACTTTAGCTGCGAATCACGCGCTCAAAACCATACAACCCTGCGGAGAGTTTTTTTTTTAATGAAAGAGAAGGCAAACGTGAGCATGGTTTACCTGATGGCAAGGGTTCACCACTGCGCAGGAACACATCAATCTAAATCTATCATAGAGTTAATTTCTTTATTTATCTACTACAGGTTTTTAAAGTCCACTGGTAAACATAGGTCTCCCCTATATATCTTCTCATAGGGATCCCCTCTATTATGTATAATTTACAAAATATATATTACATATTATTTTTTATTTTTAATATTGTGATGACGATTTTCTCCATGCTGATTTAAATTGCAGCAAAAGTATATAAATATTATGCCACAAATGTTAAAACAGTAGAAACCAAATGGTAAATTGTTATAAATTACTAACTCAGGCGTAACCAATGGTTATATGAATGATATAGAAGTAGGTACAGGAAATTTAATTTTCACGACGAAGAATTACATACAACATAAAAATATACTGTGGTATCGAACCCATCAGTCATTAACATATTATATTTCATATTATGCGTCTTCAAATATAATCAAAATCGTAAAATGTGCTTTTCTAATCCTAAAGTTATAATTTTAACGAAAAACGAAAAGATTTGCTCTAAAATAAGTCACGCATAAAAACCTACCTGAAATTAATATCTCGTATTTTGGTATAATACCAGGATACGCAGCGACACAAAAACACATTGTATAATAATCTATAGAAATATTTCATACTACTCGTAGCTTGTTGTCCGCGTCATCGATTGCGTGGGCATCAATTTAGAAACATCTGGTCCGTGCCAAAATTAGCGAAATTGGATTACTTGTAGAGTAGTCTCGGTGTCTATGTCTCTGTCTGTTTGTAACAGCATTTTTTTAATTCTCAGAGACTATTAAACGTAAATAATTGAAATTTGGCATAGATATAGAACATAAAATTGACTTTTTCAGAATTACATTAATTAATATCATAATAATGTCTTGCAACACTTCCTTCCACTTTTTTATCGAGCATATCCTATAACGTGCCTTTATGAAGGGTAAACTATCTTGAAATCAGAATTGCGTTGTTTACATTTCACACTTTACATTTACATATTTAGAATTAAAGTTAATTTTGTTTCAACTCAATAATGTTAAATTTCATGGTCTTATTCTATATATCTTTTAATTTACTGCATAATATTTATAATCGACATTTGATTTACATCATTGGCCCCGTTGAATATTGACTGGCGCAATTACAAATAAATATATGTAGAAATATTATAATTTTATAATGCTTCTCACGTTCACCGTGAACTTTTATTCACGTTTTATTAATTAATGAACGAGGCGAAAAAGGCGACAGAGGAAAATGAAACAGAAGTTAGGTGTAACATCTGCCCGATAATAGCTCAAAATAATAAAAAGCTGCGGATGCCAAGCGTATATAGGTTTCCTAGCAATGTATTCCTTAACCGCCGAGAATGTAGTAAATTGACAGTTCCAATTGTAATTAAACTATTAGTGGTGTCGGTGTGGATTTAATTGGGTTCGCTCGATGGGCGGGTTTTGGTGATCACCGGCTTAGACAAGTGACTTCAATTGAGGACTGTCGCAAAAATCTGAATAATTATCTCTAACTAACATTCATTCTCTAACTCTCATTAAAATTAAAAAGAAAGTAAAGTAACAGCTTACATATTATGTCTCACGATTTCACGACTGTGCTCAGTGCACTGTGCCTAAAAAAATACTAAAGATAATGAATTATACCGTCCCTAATATTTTGTGAGTAGGAAAGAGTCCGCCGTGGTTTCACATGTCTACAAGATTATTTTAACTACTCAAACTACTTCAGAGATCTAAGTTTTCCTACCAAGTTATTCTTCACCACTTCACCTGTGCACCTGGTGAATCGGCACATAAAATTTCCTATATAAGTTTCATTGATCCTTATGGAATTCGTACACGTTTCCCTCCCATGCTATGAAGTCTTACGGGCCGCTACACGGCTCGCGTATTTGTTTAAATAAAATTCATTAAAAATTTAAAACAAGCTTCTGCACGATTGTGGATCACGTGGACCTTGTAAGTAGTCATCCAATTATGCCACTATCTATTTTATCAAACAGGGATTGAAATCTCTCAATGAACTTAATTTTCTATTCAACATCAGATAACTTGATACCAAACAAAGTAGGTAAAATTATTGCTATGCCCATAGATAACCAATGTAAAAAAATATTTTTTCGTATTTTGTTTGTATAAAATTGAAGAAAAAGCTCACTGATTATATCTAGCTGGTTTTATACTAATATAAATTGGACATTAAGAAAAAGAGAAATAAAACACTTTCCCGCCATTTTTAATTGTTTTTCTGTCCGCCAAATTGAGTGAATCTAACGAAGGAATTCGATACATTCTGAAGTTTTATTACAAAAAATGGAAGAATGTGACCAAAGCCGCGAAAAAAAATTATGACGTTTATGGACCTAAGTGAAAGTAAAAGTATCACAAAGTTGGTTTAAGCGTTTTTAGTCTGGGAATTTTGATGTCAAAGGTGCAGCTCGCTCTGGTCGCCATCATACGTATAAAGTCGATGCCATGTTTGAAAAAGTGGTGCAAGATCGATATTTAGTAGTCATGACATAGCTGAGAAATTGAGAATTGACTACAAAACAGTTTTGACTAATTTGAAAAAAGTCTGACTATACAAACAAGTTCGATATATGGATACCACACGAGCTCACTGAAAGAAACCTAATGAATCGTGAGCTCATTTGCGATGTTCTCTATTGAAAGGTAATGGAACCAAACCATTTTTGAAAAGATTGATCATGATGAAAAGTGGATCACCTACGACAAGAACGTGTGAAAAAGAACATGGTCAAAGGGTACTCAACTGACTGTAGCACAACCTGTGTCAACACGCAACAAGGTAATGCTGTGTATATGGTGGGATTGGAACAGCACTGTTTATTATGAGCTTTTACTATTATTATACTTAAATGTAATTAAACTTTGAAAAAAATATCTGATATTTGTAATATGAGGAAACTTTTTCCTGAACTTATATTCAAGCAAGGAGTTTCTCTTTTAATCACAGTTTTATGTACACAGTACTTAGAATAACAGTTTTTAAAAAAAAAACGTTACCCCCACACTAGAATTTTCTCTTGTACCATGGACGCTGTTTACAAACACAAATTGCACAAGGACAAACATCCAGACCCGGAACAATTATTTGTAGGTCATAAAAATACTTGTTCCGTGCGTGATTCGAACCCACGCCCCCTAGCGCAGCAACTTATTGCTAAGCCACTGCGCCATGTAGCCGTCAGTTTAGTTAATCATTTTTCTAAACGTGACAATCAATATGGTACTTCATCCCGTAATGACCCCCGGTATATATAATTTAAATCTGACAATTATTGGTGCTGCAAGAATTATTATTAAGTAGCATTTCATTTAATTTTATCAATTACTTGTTAATAATTAATTTAGCAGTGAGTAGATGACGCTATTATTAGATTAAAACTATTAAAGCCAAAACTGTTCCGTCTGAGCGAAGTGTCATGATTTGACACCTCGCTCAAAGAAGTAATCGTTACTGATTTATCTAGGTTCTTATCGAACGTAGAGGGTTTATCATTCGCGCGTATTATTTAATTCTTTTATTATCTCTTAAACTATGTGTTGAATAACATGCCACAAAGGGCAAAGTTTATCTTCATCAATTTGTCTTGATTTTGTCAATTTTGTTCGTAAGTACTAATATGGTACGCATTATAATATATTACAAAGAGCGTGTATATTAAGGTATGTAATGTTCTCTGTAGGTATCCCGGACTTTTTTTAAATGGAGTAAAGTCTAAATTTTTATTTACGTATACCTAACCATTACGCCAGCGCAAATAGATAAGTATAGATTAGAAGTAAATAAAAAAGATTTCAATTGACATGTATGGCTACAATACGCTAGTAAGAAACTCTATTTCTATTTTAAAACAATCAGATTAAATAAAAAAACAACAAATGTGACCTGATTTAGAGGTGTAACCAAGGTGAAGGAAGGACAATATCCTATAAATTTTATTTATCCATTTCGGAATCAAAGCCGCATTTATTAGTTAAGGTCACTGTATTCAGATATGATGTTAAGGTGGACAAGTGACCTTTATATGTTTTAATTAGGCGTGAAATAAACTTATTTAGGCTGGTACAACATGAATGAACTAATTTCTCAATTTTTAAATTAATACATTTTTTCAATTTTTAAATTAACAAATAACCTACTTATTTGAAGTTAATGTTTATTTGAATTTTACTTTAAAACTAAACACACACACACACACATACACACACACACACACGCACGCACGCGCGCAGTTAAATCTGGAATCTGATAATTGTTTGGACGTAAATTCATTAGGCTAATAAAGATAGGACAAGGCGCTGAATCCTGACATACACCTTCTTACCTAGTATTGAATTCAAACGCTTCATAAGTTTATTATTAAAGATAGTATTTAAATATTTCTCTCATCTGTTTGAGCTCTACAAATATATAAACAGAAATGATAAATATACATAAATTAATATAGTGAATTAAATTCATAAACAACACGTAAATTAATAAAAAGCCTTTTTATTTGCCCCTGCAGAGGCAGGGGAAACCAAACAGCCGAGGGTAAGGGGGAAAGTAAAGAAATCAGCGGTATCGAGAAGCACCGCCTTCTTCATTTGAGCTTGCAGCGTTCCGTCACGCAGTCCCGGTCGCCTCAGATGACCCGAGTGACTGACTGGGATTAGTCCGTTCGCAGAAACGACTACAGGTATAATTTTCGTTGGCAGGCCACCCCACATATCGGTCACCTTGTAAGCCACGTCCAGATTCGCTTATCCGTTTCGACTTTTACGAGGTTCTCGTCATTTGTGTTGTGCCCGGTCCATCAGCACAATATCAGGCTTATCCATAAGAATAGTCCTGTCTGTGATGATGGTGCGGTACAAGTATTCCGGTCCATGAGACCGTATTCAGAGCGAGCTCCTGGTGTAGAAATCTGGATACTAGGTTGTGCATGTGCAAGTAATCAGAGTTAGAAAGCGCGGAACCATCGGAGATGACATGCCCGAGTGACACACCGGGATGGCGACAAACTCGACAGATGTTGACGGTGCAATCCCTTAGGATATATCTCGGATAGTTGTTGGTCTTAATAACCTGATCCTGTATCGCACAGACAAAATCCTCGGTTCAGTGGAGGGAGGCAACTGCGTCTACAGAAGTTTCATGTAGAGTCTTGTAGAAACTCCTGTGAATCTGATGACTTTTTTATCCGAGGCGTTAAGTTCAGTTTGAGTCCACATAAGTATGGCAAAGGTATACATGAGAACAGGCGTGACCCAACCGTTACATGAGTGTGTCTTATTCACACCAGACAAAAGGCTGTTATGTACTTTGATCAAGCGTGCACAAAACACATCGCAAACTGACTTTTTCATACCCGCTTCATCGATATTGATGTTCTGTGACATACCCAGGTTTCAGCCTCGGAAAGGGTCTTTAAGTTGATAGGTAAACATAAATCTATGTCCACAGAGTTAGCAACACTTCCCCTTTCAACAAGGAGGACCGCACACCTATCCGTCCCCAGCTCCATTCTAATAGATTTAATAAATTCACAAGTGATGTTTAGCAATTCCCTAAGGTGGGAACGACTTTAGGCAAATAATTTAAGTTCATCCGAATAGGTACCTTTTGGTTGCAATTGTACATCCTTTCCGATGCTCAAATCCCCTCCCGGAGTCCTCCAGTACGGTATTTGCTCGGGTCTGTGGAATTCCGATCTTTACGAACCAAATGAGTGACACCAGTAGTAATGAAGAGGCTCAGGAGTGACTTTTGGTCGAGAGTCTCTTGAAACTGTCGGGTGAGCACAGCGTGACACACTACGAACCCCTTCCAGAAAGCCAGTAGTGATGTAGCCCGTTGAGTCCTATACTTTTTCAGTTCGGAGCCCTAAGGACCACCTTAGCTACGTCATCCGGCGTTATGATGACAGGGTTCATGGCCGTAATATTTGTACATTGCCTCGCCACATCTTCTATCTGAGGACCCTCGCTGTATTTACGGGCTCTGACCACAGGCCGCTCAAGAATACGACAGTGTCAGCCTGATTCGGTGCTGGGCTAGTTCCACGGACCATTGGTCGCTCCAATTATTCATAGAACCTCTTTTGATCAGTGACGACTCTGGTTGAACCGTGTCGACTTCTTGGTATACCGCCGAATCTACTTTCCCCAAGCGGCGATTCTCTCCTTCAGGTAGTCTATGCGCTCCGTCAGTTTTTGTGTTATATCCGGCTGGGACAAATGTCAGTTTGCAATCTGATAATTGGTAACGATAAATCAGTCCAAAGTCCAAATTACTAGCAAAGTCTATGTTTGAACGTAAAGTAGAACACAAGCAAACGGGGATAGGACAGAGCGTTATAAGTCGTACTGAATGCAACAATGCGCGTGCGAAGGCCAAGATCCGTCAACAACAACCGAACAAAAAGTTGTGCGAGAGAGACAACACAATAAAACTCTCATGCATTTGAGCAAAATAGTATCCAGGTCAAAACTCAGGTAGCTGATAGCGAGTTGGGAATAACGGACCCGCACTACTATTTAGCATGTGTTGTAAAAAATTACAATTATGAAATTTAGAAAATCTTTGACGATTTTCATCCTTGTACTCTAAGAATTGCAATATCTTTGAACATCCTTAAGGTAACTAAATTATTGGTATTATTTCAAAATCTCCATTAAGTGGTCAAGTTTTTGTAATTTTTTGTTCGAAAAGTTCTATATATATTTTTATACCACGTCTGGTCAAAGAAGCTATTATTTTATTAGTGCAGAAAAAATATTAAAATAAAGTGCTCTGGACTCCAAGTCTAGTCATTATTTTGAAATGTTTGTTTACAGTCGGATGTAGCAATCACTTCCAATTAATATTAGGCTAACAGAAAAACGTATAAATGTACTCAAAACGCAACAATAAAAGCTGGAATTTAAGAAACGTCGACATTTTTTCAATTTTTTAAGTCAAACATGTTGATATTTATTATGCGCTTTATTTTTTTTATACGTTTTCAGAGATAGGACATTAGTCAATATACCTCTCATAGCAGTTTGATTCACCCATTCTGGGACAACCTGTATATTTGTCTGTTTTAAGTGGCGCTTTTTCGTTTCATAGAGTTCACGACGATGCTAAAGAAGATTTCTCTTCAAAATTAAAAGATAAATTATCCGATACGCTGCTTTGTATGTCAGAAAATCTCTCGATTGTTGAAGAAATTGTTTAAGGTTTAATTCAAGAAACTTGTTAATTATTGCTGCATCTCTCAGCAGGTCGTCCTTTCATTTGTTTGGGGCGCCCTATACTTCTTTTACTACCGATACACGGATGAGGAAGGAAGGTTCTCGAGGATTACTTTAGGAATTACTTATCTCTAACCTTGAACGGTTAAAGGTAAGTCATTTCAATTATTCCTTTTGTTCAGTGCATACATGTGTCCCTAAACATACGTACGCATATTTGCACGATTGTTATTATCATTTTATTATACTGTATTTTATTGTACAGTTAAAATTCTCCTTCCTTGTTTTTCGAGTACTAAAAGAACATGTTGTTTATATTGTTAAATATTTATTAGGAAGCATACAAAAATATTTTCAAATAATAATATTTTCTTGAAATTTAAAATTTATTTAATATGGTTCAGACCTAAATTCGCAGAAATCAATAGTTGTATTTAAGAATGGTGACAATTTGTCTTCGAACTCTTTCCATGTACAGATTCCATCTGCGCAGATAGATCGAATAGGTTCTTCATTTAAGTAGAAGACGACGGCGTAATCACTCACTTCGTTGTCCACACATCTGTAATAAAATATTTTTCCCATGTTCATCAACATTATCATATTTGTCGCATCCATTTTAAGTGTGCTTCTAAAATCCATAGGGTATAATGAAAATTTTAAGAAATATATACTATATGTTAAAATTTTCACTATGCCCTAGAACTACTACTTCTAGCCAAAGAATTTTAAAATGTTAAAGTTAAAACTTAAAGTTACAGCCTATATACGTCCCACTGCTGGGCACAGGCCTACTCTCATTTCTGAGAGGGTTTTTAGGACAAGTAATGTACGTCGCATTGCTCCAATGCGTGTTGGCGGACTTCACATGTCTTCGAAATATTTTTTATATTTCTCAGACATGCAGGTTTTTTCACGATGTTTTACTTCATCGCCGAGTACATAGTCAGCACTTAAAATTGCAATTAACAATTTAATTGGTGCCTTACCGGCGGGAATCAAACCCGGGTTGCTACGCGAGCAACTGTGACACTTACAAAATTACTGTGAAATTTACAGCGAGCGCTTAGCTCTGGAGCTAATAGGGATTATTTTTAAAATGTTGCTAATAAGTAATAATTCGGAATAAAACGAGACTGTACGTGTTGCCAGTGATGACCCATGGAACTGAGACGTGGTCCTTCACTACTGGCCGGATGAGGAACCTCAAGGTTGCTCAGCGAGCTATGGAGAGGGTTATGCTCGGAGTTTCTCTGCTTCGACTTAGAAATGAGGATATCCGCAGTAGAACCAGTGCGACCGACATAGCCCAACGGATAAGTAAGCTGAAGTGGCAATGGGCTGGCCATATACCTCGAAGAACCAGCAACCGATGGGGAAAAAAGGTTCTCGAGTGCGGCCTCGTACCGGCGGATGAAGTGTAGAGCGTCCCCCCACTAGATGACGACCTGGTAAGACATGCAAGAAGTTGATGGATGCAGGAGGCTCAGGATCGTGTTTTGTGGCATTCTTTGGGGGAGGCCTATGTTCAGCAGTGGACTTGTGAAGTAATGATGAACTTTAGTTTTTTTTATAGGAAGATTTATAGGATATATTGTCACCCTTAGACAAGCGATCACACAGTCCACCTGATGGTAAGTGGTTGCTATGGCCCATAAACATCTACATCTATCCTCATTTGTGAATCATCATCAATCTTAGTTTTGAGTGATTTCAAATGTTCTGTTTCAATAGTCTGTGAAGTGGATATCAAGTCAAAAACGCGTTTAACTTATATGTTTATGGTGAAAATCAGCTTACTTACAACAATAGAAACTTAAAAAAATAATGAACTACGGTCAGATTTACAACCACGAGACGATCACTAGTTTGTATATATTTATAACAAGCTGTTCCCCGCGAATTCGGCCGCGTGTTATTTGGGGTTTCAATTTTTTTGCGCGGAACCCAAATTCTTTTTCTAAAATAAAAGTAGTCTAAGTTACTCCTTGTGACATCAGCTATTTTCCAGTGAAAATCTTGTCAAAATCGATCTAGCCGTTTCGGAGATTAGCCGGAACAAACAGACAGATAGATGGACAGACAGACAGACAAAAACTTAAAAAAATATTTTTGTTATTAGTACCGTATATACTTTCATATGCATTTAGTAAAATGCTGTAATTTTGACATTACAAACAGATATTTCAAGTTTATTTATTTGTATAGATATAGATTTAGAAAAATTAATGACAAACCTGTTTAAAACTGCAACAAGATTCACACCGAAAGCAGCCATAAAACTAGTTCTCCATTTACGTTCACGTTCTCTATTGGCACTGCTCAAAGGCTTACTATCTTTAAATAAGCCCAGTGTTGTATAGACCATCTCTAACATAGTCGCATGTGTAAAGTATGCTGTGATTTTCTTTTTTCCACCGTCTTTAATTCTTCGGAAGTTATTGAATAAGTCCCCTAATGGAATGTTGCCAAATACCTCACTTTTAGGTGCTCCATAACCGCTTTTATAGTAGGCTTTTAAATCTTCTATATATTCTAAAATTTGCAAATCATCTTTAGTGAAAAGTGCACACCATGGGCTGAGCTTATTTTCGCTTCCAGTCCACGTATGGCGACAGAGGTCGTATAAAGCTGTGATGTTTGTGTCGGTGAGAATATAATCAATACCGCTTCTTCTTTGTATTCTGTCTTTAGCCTGAAAATTATAAATAGAATAAAATAAAATCATTTTATTATATGTAAGTTAACAATGTATTATTGATGTAGTATTGATAGTCTTTTTTTTACCACTGGTTTGAAAATGACTTCTGTCCTGAGAAGAACCAGCAAGAAATCCAGCGGATTTTTTACAACAAAAATAATTTTAATTTATTATTATTTTAAACATTGGTAGAGGCACGCGGCAGCTTTTGCTGTCGCACGGATGGGCCGGCTCGAACCGGGGTGGTACCACGACCTCACAGAATACCAGCGTGAAGTAGAGGTTTACCTCTGCGATTCGCTTGGAGAGTGCAGGTGGCCGGAGGCCCTTTTTACTGGAAATGAGGCATTCCATCTTAGTCCTCACGGGTGACAGCGCATCTGCATTTTGATTCGCAAACGAGGATAGATGTAGATGACTGTGGGCCGCAGCAACCACTTACCATCAGGTGGACTGTGTGCTAGTTTGTCACCCTTATCCTATAAAAAAAATATTGTACAATTATTTCTTTGAATTATAAAACAACCATGCTGGCAAGCACCTCATGCCCAAGGGTTGTTTTCATTAATGTATTCCTTAATATTATAATAACCCATTTTATACAATTTTTGTATAAAAAGTATGAACAGCTTCTTTTCGTTTTTTAGATGCTTGTTTAAAATTTTTACATGTAGCCCAGGAGGAATCAGCGCATGAGTACCGAAAACTATTCCACCTCATTTTTTATGCGATTCTCTTCAAATTTTCCTAGTGATAATATTGTGGCGACGCTGTTGTCGCGCTACAAGCGAAATACGTCGAATCTTAAATCACGCTATCAATATTCCAAAGTAAAAGCACCTTGCCCGGCGGGAGATCTCCCCTTTACTTTCCACGGCTACAACATAAATGCATGTTGCCAGGGGGCAACTGGCTGCTATCTTGTTTAAACTGATTTTTTATCCATTGCAAGCAATCGTTATTTTTAAGCGAGATAATTTTTTATTCTTTGACAAAATACAAATAAAAAGGTAATATGTTTTTTTACGATTAAGTTAATATTTTCGGAGTTATGAAATTTTTAAAAGTTTGAAAAATTCCAAATTCGAATACTTTTTACCGGTAAAAAGCATAAAGACAAAGAATAAAATATAAAGGATATTTTGTTTTATGATGGTCCATTGTTTTTTTCAATATATTTAATATTTTCGGAGCTATGAATTTTTAAATGTTTGAAAAATCCCAGATTCAGATACTTTTGACTCATTAAAAATATGAACGTACGAAATGATGTGATATGTTCTCTTGCGGCATCACACCATTTACTTACTTTCAGGTATAACATAATTCGGGTAATTCTTTATTATTCATCATCATCATTATCATTACAGCCCTTCACAAGTCCCCTGCTGAACATAGGCCTCCCCCAAGCAATGCTACAAAGCAGGGTCTCGAGCCACCTGCATCCATTGACTTCCTGCATGTCTTACCAGTTCGTCACTGCATCTAGTCGAGGGACGTCCTACACTTCGCCTGCCTATACGAGGTCAATCGAGAACTTTTCTTCCCCATCGGTTGTCGGTTCTTCGAGCTTTAATAATTATAAAGTACCTATTTTTTTACAAAATACGAATATCTTAGTTTATTAGGATAAATAGGTATTTTCCCAGATTGTTTAAAAGAAAGCCATTGTAGCACCAATACATAAATCGGGGGACAAAAAAAACGTTTCTAATTATCGGCCTATCTCAATACTCTCATCTACGTCTAAAATATTAGAAAAATAATTAACAATAGATTAATGAATTACTTACAAAGTAAATGTATATTATCGAATATGCAATATGGTTTCAGATCAAAACTGTCCACTGCTGATGCTGTGCAGGTAATGACTGATTACGTGTCTCAAGAATTAGATAAAGGCAACCAATCAATTGGCATTTTCCTTGACCTAGCCAAAGCTTTTGATACAGTTTCTATTCCCATCCTACTAAATAAGCTAGAGAGCATAGGCATTCGAGGTAAACAGCTTCAACTTTTTGCGAACTAGTTAGAAAATTGATATCAATACATAAAAATTGAAAAGGTTATTAGCTCTGAACAAAAAAATACTCATTTTGGCATGCCCCAAGGAAGTGTATTTACTTTACTTAGGTACCAACCTTATTTTTGATATATATAAATGACCTTTGCAATCTTGAACTTAACTCGGGTAAAATAATATCTTACACAGATGATACCGTGCTCCTTTTTTCCTTTTTTTCGCAAATACAGTAGACAAGGTTTATTTATGTGCACAACAAAGTTTTGACAGGGTTAATAAATGGCTCCAACAAAACATATTAACACTGAATACGGACAAAACCAAATATATTCATTTTTCTATGCGCAGCTCAACACAGCATATAACCATTCCAGAAATTTATGCACATAAATGTTGCTCAGTCGCAGAGTCTAATTGTAACTGCCCAGTTATTTTAATACAAGAACTATTAAATACCTTGGAATAATTATAAATTCCACTCTTACATTTAAAAATCACATAGACCACCTCTGCAATAGAGTCCGTAAACTAATGGTTGTTTTTAAAAAGATTCGCTCTTTTGTTGATATTAAGGTAGTAAAGCAAGTATATTTCGCATTATGTCAATCGATTCTCACCTATTGTATAACATCATGGGGAGGAGCAGCTAAAACTACACTGCTACCACTGGAACGCGCTCAAAGAGCTGTATTAAAAGTCGCAACATTTCGCCCTATCCTATTCCCGTCCCATCTCTTATATAAATCCTATAACGTCCTTTCAGTGCACCAGTTATTCGTTATGAGTACGTTACTAAAACAGCACTTAAAATTGCCCTACAGAAGAGAGGTCACTGATAAAATACGCAAAGATAAAGTCATTGAAAGTAATATTAGAATAAGGCATTCTTTCATGCATAGATTTTTTACATTTCTTGGCCCTTTTCTGTATAATCAAGTCAATACAATTTTGTACATGTATCTATTAAAAATGGCAGATTGTTTTAAGCTAATTAAAATCTTAAGTAAATTAATGATAATATATTTTACTCAATTAATCGTAATTAGTTGGTAAGTTATTCATTTTATATAAGAAACAGAAAATTTGTAAATGTATCTATTAGCACATACACCTGAGATACAGATTTATTATAGTTCAGGAGCCTGTTATTGTAGACTATTTTAAATTAAGACATTATTTGAATTAATTGTACAGTTTCTTGAAATAAATAATTATTAAATTATAAAATTATAAATTATTTACCTCCTAACGTTAATACTCCTATCAGATAATATATTTATAAAATGAACATGGAGTTGGTGATAATAAATATCTATCTCTAGCCTTTGTTCTGATATATTACTAATGTTATTTTCAGTGTGACTAGTGACTTACTATTAAAATACATTTAAGTAATGATTTATTATATTTACGCGAAGACTACACATTAAATGAAAGTATTTTTTACGGATTTTATCGCTTTTAATTTAACTTTTTAATTCCCGACGTTTCGGGTGCTTTACAGCACCCATGGTCACAGTAGGGGTGGAGACTAAGCTGTTTGACGTCCTGATTTCATAGTTAGCCGGGCTATCTTCAGGATTTGAATATTAATTTTTGGTCTGATCTACGCAGAATGAGCTTATAGTATCTTAAAATCTTGCAGTGGTATGCTTGGGTTTAGATTTAATTTTATTAATGAAAGGATCTCAAGCAGATGGCAGCACCCACCCATCTTCTACATTGAAATTAGGATGTTTTTTTTATTTCAATAGCCTCGCGAAACATCCTTGGTAGGAATCGGTGTACTTTTGCGAAGATTTGTGGTCTATCAAATCTAATGTAATGGCGGGGACGATCTTGAACATAATTACACACTGCAGACTTTCCAGAAAGTCGGTGCTTCAAGTCAGCTATATGTTCTTTCACGCAGGTTTTAATGGATATTTTTGTTTGCAAAAACTTATTAATAAAAAATAAAATATTGTCATTATTGACAGGACACACCAAAGCACACACAAAGGATTCCTACAATTTTGTTAATGATATAAAAGATCTACATCTCGCTGACAATGAAACTATGGTCAGTTTTGATGTTCAGTCACTTTTCATATGCTTACCTATTGAAAACTGTATCTCAATTGTAACTAGGAAGCTAGAAGATAACGACATGCCTACAGAATATGCAGTATTATATTCAAACACTGCCTCACATCTGGCTATTTATTGTGGAAGGAAGAGTTCTACAAGCAAGTAGATGGTGTGGCGATGGGCTCACCTATATCTCCAGTAGTCGCCGACATAATTATGGAGGACTTTGATGAGAAAGCCCTTCTTACTGGTCCTGTAAATCCAAGATTCTAAAAGCGGTACGTAGACGATACTTTCACAATTTTACCATCTCACAAAGTAACTGCATTTTTAGACCACATTAATTCTATAAACTGTAAAATACAATTCACAATGGAGTTAGAGGCAAACAATTTTTTAGCTTTCATAGATATTTTAGTCATCCGAAATCCTGATAACACTATAGGTCACACTGTGTATAGGAAAAAACCCATACCAACCGATATTTAAATTCATTCGCACCACTATCCATCACAGTTAGTTACCGTGGGAAAATCTTTGTTTCAGAAGTTTGTTTGCGATCTGTGACAGAAAACATTTGGCCGCCGAGCTTCATTACGTCGAGCAAGTATTGCAAGACAACAAGCTTCGAGTCCCGCGCCTACGTCACAGTGAGTGAGTGAAGCCGGCAACAGTCGGGCGTGTGCCTGCTGTACTACTCTATGTCAGAGCAGTCACAGATAAGGTTTGCTACATCTCGAAGCGAGCTTCCATTAAAACATACTTCAAGCTGCCGAAGAAGATTAGTCAATTTTTACCATCCGTCAAGTGTTATATCCGTCAAGTCTTACATCCGTCAAGATGCAGGAGTGAACAAGCGGGATTGTGAATGTGATCTCTTTTATATAGGACAAACAAAAAGATCTATAATAACCCGCGTAAAAGAAAATACAGCTGACTTGAAGCACCGACGTTCTGGGAAGTCTGCAGTGTGTGAACATGTTCAAGATCGTCACCAATTCCTCATTAATACTTACAATAATAAAACTTAGTATATGGTCGGGAGGATGCTAGTTTGAATAATGCAATATTTCATTAATATAATTTCAACTAACCTGCGTCTTTGTATACTATATCGTTTATACCATACAACAGTTTAGGTTCTAAGTAAATACGACCGTCATGTGTGAGATTCAAATAGTAAATTACTGCTTTAATACTTTTTTAAGTAATAAGTAAAAACGAAAAAATTATGCATTAATTCCGTAACTTTTAGATTATCATTTATATCATATATATTTTATACGTGGTAGATCTATGCTGCAGCTTTATTAGTAGTATAGTTGTCGCACGAATGGGTCGGCTCGACCGGGGAAGGACCACGCACTCACAGAATACCAGAATAAAATAGCAGCTTAATGCTGCTGTGTTTAGTATGGTGAGTGTAGAGAACCGGAGTCCCATTTTACTGGAAAAGTGCTTTCTATCTTAGTCCTCACGGGTGGCAACGCATTTGCATTTTGATTCGTAATCGAAGATAGATGTAGATGTCTATGGGCCACAGAAACCACTTACCATTAGGTGGACTGTGTGCTCGTTTGTCACCCTTATCCTATGATTAAATTATAGAATATATTATAGAAATATATTCAAGCTTAATCAAAATGTATCCTGAATATTTTTTTGAATGTAAACTTACAGCAAGATATTCCGGATTAAATTTATATTTTTCTGCCTCGGAAAATACAGTCTGGTTATGTAGCACATCCATTTGATACTTTCCGCATGTCAGATAAGGCTGAAACATTAATAATATGTTTAAGTTTAACACAACCGTGTAAACTCGTTAATCAGAATAACCGAGTCACTGCGTGGTTCAATTCATAGCCGGATTCAATATTTCTGCAAAAGTTATGGTTGGTATGATGTCTGGGTATGTTGTGATTGTTTGTGTCTCTGCCTCAGAGCCTTCTTTATTTTTAAAGCTTAAGACTATTATAATTTGCCTTAAAATATTTTACACGTTTTATAGGGCAAATGAATTTTATAAAATGCATTCACTCACAAACTACTCGTTCCTTATAAGCCGGAGGACAAAGTTAGTGCAGCGCTGTAAGGCGGCAATAATAGATGATAGTAGACATTAGTTTTAAAGCACTTTATAATATTTTATTTAATGTTTCTATATATAAACTGAATTGTCACATTCTGGTTAAACTTTTTATGATTACAAGCTCATATTAATAATTTATATATGAAAGATATTTCAAACTACAGCTGGATAGACTTTTCAAAAAATGTACCAGTTGATACGCACTCTTGAAAGTTTGGCCAATATTTATCAATTTGGGCAGACGGGTTTGTGAGTACAGAGATAATAATATCGCACAAGCAATTTACTCCCCATCCCCAGTTTGTCAAGATTTTGCCAGCGTTGCTGTCGTTATGTCGGACGTAAAGTCCATATACTTACAATATAATCAAACTTTTGACACTTTATTAACAAGACGTTTGGTTTTGCGATTCCAATTTCGCATGATAAACATGGTGATCCTGCCAAACTGTATACCAGTTTATTAGATGAGACAAAATAAGCAGAACAACCAAATTTCACAAAAAAAAATCTACATTTTTTTATTCATTTATAAACAAAATGGTGCAAAAATTTTAAAATACTTACAGCCATTACATCCGAATCAGATAGAGCTTTTTCAATATGTACGTTACTACTACTGAGCCCTTTGACGAAGGCTTTTGCACTATTTTCTATCCATATTCCAAATGCTGGACGAATAGTATTACTACCTTTTTCTAAACTTTCCAACAATGCCGGGAAAGCTTGCTTGAACCGTTTTCCAATCCCCAACATTTCTTCATAACCTTCCGTAGTAAGACTCCTAGGCTCACTAAACATTTTTTTATCTATGACCCAATTTTTCAAGTTCTCTATGTCTTGCGCGCAAAGAGAACTATGTCCTTTTTCATAACTTGAAATAATATAATCTCTTGTAGCAAGCGCATCTTTCATTTTCCCTCCATAATTCTTCGAAGGATATCTTTTCCCATGTCTAAATAAGCCCCATATACTAATAGGCTTGCAACCTGTAACAAAAAATAATTGGTATTTGATTTGAACAAATGTAATTCAGTGATATCGACGCAACTCACCTCTTAATTTTAGTACTGAGTCCCTTAGGTCGCCTCTTAGTGAATCGTATGAAGTTTTGGTAGCAAAATATTTGTAAGGACAACCACTGTTCCAATGACAAAAAGAAGCAGTACATGAACTGGATATTACTGAGAACGTTATAATATAAAATATTTTCATATTGAACACTCAATGTATTTCAATTTTTATAAAAAGAGTGATAAAGCTATCAAAGACTTGTTGTCCCGATCGGAGTCGAGAGTTGACTAAATTAAAAACTAATACTAAGACTTTAGCTAGTCTGGTTTGAGTCTCACATTATGTATATAGGTACAATGTGAACTTGTAAAACAAGAAAGAGCTTAGCGCTCTTTCTTGTTTTTCTGAACGAGTTACTGAGTTATTGCCCTTATAAATGTAATTAGTATCGCTATATTAACTAAAGCTAATATAGCCTTAGCTTTGGCTAATATAATAATACTAATTACAAGCTATTATCTATTTTATAGTTATCTTAAATACCGGTCTCAATTTATAATACTAATTTAACAGTCGGCAGTCAGTAGAACTACTTAATCATCCCTCGTTACAGGCTATCAAAAGTTTACTGCTTATAATTTAATATACTACTAATAAAGTGACAGACAGTCGATAAAGTATATTATGTTCTATTTTCTTATACTTTATTTATTTTTATCATAATATGTATTTAATGTATAACAAACAGACTAGAAATTTTATTATAAAACATCTAAAAAAATTATAATGATAATTATTTATTTATAGCACTGACAATTCATCAATCTCAATATAAAAACAACTCTGATAGTTACCTTGAAAATACGTCTTATTTCATATGAAAAATAATATGCATTAATTTTACATATTTTAATAAATGGTTTTTAAAAAGCTTTCATATTGAGATTTAGATTTGAACATACTCGTAAACCTTTCACACAAATGATGATAACATTTTTAGTATAATACATAATAATAATAATAGTGTCCTCCAGACCAAATTTCGGTCACGACGGTCAGCCTCAATGGAGACTGGCCATCGGTGCAGGACAGAGTTATAGTGCTCACGTTTGCACGCAAGCCCAGGTGCGCTCTCACCACCGGAGAGAGATGAAACGCGGGGACAACACCTTTACATGCTTTTACAGGCACGAGGTGAGACACCGCCAACTTCCTGACTCTGGGCAGCTACTGAGAATTTCTTGCTGCAAAAGGTCAATAACTGGTTTTCTTTCATGAACAGTCGCAATACTACAATCACTAGACCAACGAGTCGATGTGATGATATCTATCGATGTTATTGTGACAATGCATTATTAATATTAATAAATAATAATCAAATTAAATATATAAACTTAAAAAAAAATCCATAACAAGTAATAAGCATTAAGTCAAATACATTCATTTCGAACATTAAGTGTTATGCCATGGTAAAGGCTTAATATTGTCTTTAAAATCCTTTAAATTTATTAAAAATGCGCTGAAAATATTAATAATGTATTAAATAATAAAAAATACAAGTCGATCATCATCATCAACATCATTACAGCAATTCTCAAGTTCACTACCGAACATAGGCTTCCCCCAAGGAATGCCACAAAGCATGGTCCAGAGCCACCTGCATCCATCGACTTCCTGCATGTCTTACCAGGTAGGCACTCCATCTAGTAGGGGGTCACCCTACACTTCGCCTACCAATACGAGGCTACCACTCGATAACCTTTTTTCGCTGTCGGTTGTCAGTTCTTCGAGCTATATGGCCGGCCCACTCCCACTTCAGCTTACTAATCCGTTGGACTATGTCGGTCACTTATTCTACTGCGGATATCCTCATTTATAAGTTTATGACGCAGAGAAACCCCAAGCATAGCCCTCTCCATAGCTCGCTGAGCGGTTTTGAGCTTCCTCATACGGCCAGCAGTGAAGGACCACGTCTCAGATCCATAAGTCATCCATCACTGCCAACACGCACTGGTTGTACACTCTCGACTTTAACTTTCGAGATATACCTGACGAGAAGATGCGCCGTAATTTCCCAAACGCTGCACAGCCGAGTATAATCCGTCGATTGACCTCTCGGTTGAAGTTGGACTTACCTAGTCAGACTTTTTGGCCCAGGTAAACATAGTCGTCAACAACTTCAAGCTTAGTGCTCCCAACAACTACCGGCATAGGTGTGACATGGACGTTATACATGATCTTTGTTTTGTTCATATTCATCTTAAGACTTATCCGTTAGGAGACACTATTGAGGTTATTGAGCACTATACTTAGGTTCTCCAGCGAATCTGCCATAAGGATTACATCGCCGAAAATTCAAAGGTGAGTGATGTACTCATCATTGATGTTAATACCGTATCCTTTGCAGGCAAGTGGCTTGAAAACTTCTTCCAATGCAGTGGCAAAGAGTTTCGGGGATATAACTTTACCCTGTCTTACACCTCTCTGCAGTTGGATAGGTTTCGTACTCTGGTTTTCTGGGAGTATGAAACTGCCGACGTTTGACGTTTTCAAGCTACTGCACTGGAAAGGATACGTTACTAACGTCAACGGTAAGTACTTCACTCACCTTCGATATAGTCCTTATGGCAGAATTGCTGGAGGACCTAAGCACTATGCTCAATGACCTCAATAGTGCCTCCCAACGGATAGGTCTCAAGATCACATGGACAAAACAAAGATCATGTATAACGTCCATCTCACACCTATGCCGGTAGTTGTTGGGAGCACTAAGCTCGCAGTTGTTGACGAGTACGTTTACCTGGGCCAAATAGTCCAACTAGGTAAGTACAACTTCTACCAAGAGGTCAATCGATGGATTCAACTTGGCTGGACAGCTTTCGGAAAATTACGGCACATATTTTCGTCAGGTTTACCTCAAGTTTTGAAAACAATAACGTACAAACAGTGCGTGTTGACAGTGATGACCTATGGAATTGAGACGTGGTCCTTCACGGCTGACCGGATGAGGAAACTCAAGGTTGCTTAGCGAGCTATGGCAAGGGCTGTGCTCGGAGTTTCTCTGCGTGATAAACTTAGAAATGAGGATATCCGTAATAGAACCAGAGTGACCGATATAGTTCAACGGATTAGTAAGCTGAAGTGGCAATGGGTCGGCCATATAGCTCGAAGAACTGACAACCGATGAGGAAAAAGTTTCTCGAGTGGCGGCCCCGTACCCGTGGACGAAGTGTTGGGCGTCCCTCCACTAGATGGAGTGACGACCTGGTAAGACATGCAGGAAGTCCATAGATTCAGGTGACTCAGTATCGTGCTTTGTGGTATTCCTTGGGGGAGGCTGATGACAAATGAATGATTATGATGATAATTGAAAATTGGTTCAAAAATTTTCGTCCACGGGTACGGGGCCACCACTTGAGAAACTTTTTCCTCATCGGTTGTCAGTTCTTCGAGCTATATGGCCGACCCATTGCCATTTCAGCTTACTAATCCGTTGAACTATGTCGGTCACTCTGGTTCTATTACGGATATCTGGTTCTATTACGGATATCTGGTTCTATTCTGTGTCAGGCAAATTTTAGGTTTGACTTTTCTTAATGAATTTAGGATTTTCCGTGTTCATAAGATTTTTTTATCGCTGTTTTTCATCTTTTCAGATATGCCTGAGCAATTGCTACCTGAAAAGGAAGCCTCTACGAATGACTGCCTAAGACCAAAGAAGAGATGTAAAGTTACTAAATCGTATTCAATTTCAAACATACCAAAGAGTAACCATTTAATGACCCAACGACGTTGTTCTTCAGTTCTAACTACAATTACAGTACAGTATCGAAAACAACATGGTTTTTATATTTATAGTGATATTTGTTCTGCTGATAGAGGACGTAGTTTATCGATGCGGCTCTCACTTGCGATGATATCAAAGAATCCGGTAGGAAAAGATGTTCCTCAGTTCCACCTTCATATTTCAGTAATAATGAAAATACTGCGATTATAGAACCTGAACCTTTTAACCTAATAGACGAAACTAGCTCCTACGATGGTGACTATTCGGGCGATGACACTGACGTAACTTATTGTCACTCAGACACTGATCGAGCTCTGAGAAATTCTAGTTCGTAGTTACTTTTAGATGAACCATCCACTTCATCGGGTATCTATCATGGTAACAAGAGCGAAGGAAGAAAACGCCAAATTAAAGGTGATCCAAATATTTGCAGGATAATAAAAAATAAGAAGCTTCGTATGTTAGAATAAGAATATCTGAAAAACTCAAAGCCAAATATTAGAAAACTCAAACAGGACAAAGGAAGACCTGCTAGATAATTAGGCGATAGATGCTATTTGCAGTTTTGCAGAAAGAGTAAGGTGCGAAATTGCGAAAAATTTGATCATGAAAGGCGTTATTAGATACACAATAGTTTCTGGAAAAATATGAATTGGAACCAGCGCAAAGTGTACTTTGTAACCAGATTTGTATCCCGTAAAGAAACGACACGCAAAACAAGTGGTTAGGCATCGAGGCGAGAAGGTACGATTGACCATTTTTTGCCAATAAATGAATACCAAATTTACAGGTTTGCTTTGTTGAACATAAATATCGAACACGAAGTATCTATCACACAGAAGTACTTAGAGCCTAGTCATACTCAAATGAAGTGTGACTCAACACATGCTGTGATTGAAAGAACGTAAAAAAATATGGAGATACATCTTCCCAGTGACTATATTACTGTGACGAAGGAGGCACGAATAAACCCTGCTTCATATTATATTCAATACAGTATAAGCTATTATGATCCATTATATTCAATACAGTATACACCTTTGAATGCAGCACCAATTCCTATAGCTTCTTCTAAATACAAAATTACACAAATTACAAATTCAACAGTTAAAATAATTATTACTAAGAGATTGCCACTTGTTCTATAATACTAAGTGGCGTGTAGACTGCTTCACAGCGTCCGAGAGGTAAACTTGAACTTACTATCCGATATGTTCTAGGCATATCATCTTAGTGCCGATAATAAGCAGATTTGTTTTAGCATTATGACTTGGGCGTGGACATCGCACACCGCTACGGTTTTTGAGCGGCGTCTTAGCACATAGTGTTATGATCAGTCGGCTATCTTTCGGATTAGAGTGAGTGTGCTTGGTAGTACTTAAGTGCAGTAAGCATACTAAACTTCATGTTTTAGTGCATTAGCGCCATGATACGTGAGTTTTTGACTACTGACGTCTTAGTTTCTTGCTGCTGTGATAAGTTGGTGCTTTTTGTAGCTAACAAAGGTACAAATTTTGTTACCAAAGTCGATACGGATTATGTGGGGATAATGTGAGGGACTTCATCTGTATGATAGTTGAATTGATGCTTACTGCTACTTGCGATATTGCGTCTTATGATGGATTTGCAGATGTGCTGCACCTGATTCGACGCATCTTGTGATTCTGGTCGATGGAGGTATTCGGCTGGTGATATCTACTGGGGTTGTATGACGGACCTTGGAATGGTGTAAGCTGACGATAGTCGTATTGAAGCTTGTTGCGTTTCGCAGCATTGCGTCTCTGTAATGGTTGTTTAGTGGGTCGCTATTTTCAATGGCGATCTCTTTGCCTTGGTTTGACTCACAACCTAAGTAGCTTTCCCAAGTCCCTCTATTACGGAGCTGCAGACTGTCTGACCTCCATGGTGTTTTGTATAACAACATAATAATATATCTCTGTAAATTTTTCACCTTTGAATGATTGAAGGCAACTTTTTGGTGGGTGAGACAAGAAACAAACATGATCGAAAATGCATATACTCAACGTCAGTGACACAAATCCTCTTTGATGGCGAATTATTACAATGATCTTATAGCCTTTTGGCTATTTCAGCCGTCGTTTTAGGTGGTTGATCCCATGCAGGTGGTAGCTGGAGGGCGAATCTAAGGAGACCCTGGGGCACCATTCAGTTGAGAAGAGCGGTAGACTCATGACACGCTCTGCGGCTAGTAGCCGTGCTGATCATGCAATTGGCGGTGCTGCCTTACACTTACATCACGTCTGCAGGAGCCGTGTTCTCATAGGTGGTGGCGCTCACGGAGCGCTTTTTATGAAAAGTGTGCCTATTATTCGACGTGTTGCCTAAACCGTGTGACGTACATTCTCTGTAGCTGGATTTTATTGTATTTTCTATGGCATGTACACGCATTGACATGCGCGACAATGGGCGATGTTTGCCAACACTACCAAGGGGCCTAGCAGTCCTTTTCTGGTTCGCCAGTTATTTTGCTGTGGAATACGGTCCTGTTCCCAACTTAACGTCCCTCTCCAATAAATTAAAAAAAGTAGATTCCAAACACGCCGTGTGTCTCCCTTACTTTTTTAAATGTGACAGTGCGAAGCTCTTGTATGTGGTATTTTTATATAAATATTGTAAGCTTTTTCCAAGCTGGATGCGATTAATTAATAAGGAATTGACTGATGTGACCTGATACAAGTGGAACAGGGACGATTTTATGTTCTTAACATTTTTGAGGCCCGTCTTCGTGAACGGTGTTCGTTAGCTCAAAATAACTATAAGGCACTACCAACAGCTTTCGATTACTCTAGTGGATAATCATTCTTCCAAGAGACACAAAGAACTAAGCTACTACACAAACAGAACGTAAATAAGGATCCTTACTAAGGCAATCACGCGATAAATTTATTAAACGGCATATAACTAAACCTTTAGAAAGATCTTTGATCTTTATATGTATGTGTATATATATATGTGGATATACGTTTGTTGTGAATATGGGCGGGGGGCATATTTCGTTATGAACATAAAAATAAAATAGTAGGTATTTACTGTATAAAATCGAGTGGGAGGCTTACGTTCAGCAGTGGACTTCTGATAAATGGTGATAGTGATAGTGTGATTTAACATACAATAATAAAGCATATACGCAATAAATTCATTTAAATAGAATAATGGCAGGATTTTATCTAATGTTTTGGAATGGAAGTGGTATTAATTTTAACAGTTGGCTTTTTTATAGGATAGGGTGACAAGCGTGTGCACCTGATGTCTATATTTTGTTAATTTTATTGTGCATATTCATTTTTCTCTACGCATATGGTAAAAGTAAGTCAGTGTTATTTATTTTAAAATATTTTATTCAAAATTACAAAAAATATTTCTTATGTTAATAAAAGGTCTTCTTAGTGTTAATAAAAGGCTTAAGTTTAATTTCAAAGTCTTCCCAAGAACAAACGCCTTCGTTACGGATCGATTTTAAAGGTTCTTCGTTCATATAAAATACGATGTTATAATCTGTCGACTCTTCATTTGAACATTTAGAATAAAATTTACCCATTTCAAATGAATGTATATATACAGAGTGATTTTGCAATAACCGGCCAAATTTGCAGAGAAGGTTCAGAATAAGTAATATAGGCAAATGGTGAAGAAATAGTTAATTAAAAAATCTCAAACACTGTCTTTTTACCTTTAAGATTTAAAATGCGTGGGAACACATTATTTTAACTGATTTTACTGCTTACGCACACATTCTTAAGGGCTAAAACGTTGTTGCCCATGAATCACATCCTTTGTCGGATGTTTATAGACCGCTGTCAGCTGCGCTCAACTGGTAGCATCACCAGCAATACCAAGGCCTAAGACGACTGAGGTCGCCCAATCATCTGAAGATGCCGGGACGGCAGGATATCCGCCGATAATAGAAACACTTCGACGTGCTCAACAAGAAGTTGGGGTACCCTCCAAATGCACAATTTGGGAAGGGGATTCGTTTCTTCCCCCAGAGCCCAGAGGAATTCCGAATAATACGACGGTATATGTTAGAAATAACGGGGTACGGACGTAGACGTATTACCAGGGGTAGGGACGTAGAGCACAAATGCGCCAACTGCGCAACGAACCACACGGCTAACGGTCGCCGCTGTCCGGTCCTGAGGAGGATTGCACGGAAGAAGGGGATCAAACTTCCGGGCTTACTTCCGGAAGCCCCGAAGCGGATCCCGAAGAGTCGCCCGAGGACCGTTGAAATCCATGAAGATGGGTGGGCAACCATTTGAGGTAAGGGGAGGCAAGCAGCCTCCCTCCCTCCAGTCCCTCAACCGCAACCAATAGAAACGGTGGAACCCGCATAGATCCGGGCAACCACCGAGGCGAATCTTCAGCCCCCCGCTAACGATGCAACAGAGAGGCAGGCCCCAATGAAGAGGAAACGGGTGAGGCGGAAGAAAAGAAAAGTACAGCCTCCTGCTCAGGTCATTACCTCTACCCACACCCCAGCGGTTACGATACCCTAACAGACGCAGGTTACGGCTACAGAAGCAAAAACCACATTGAGTAGAGCTCCGGAAAGGACTCTACCAGAACATAGAGCCCGCTCTACCCACAGAAGAGTTATTCAATCCCAGCCGAGACCAGAGCCAACTACAACCTTTAGAATACCAACGGCCGGGCTTGATAGCGTTGATGCCATCTACAGATTGATGGGCATGGCCATAAAGTTCGGCACGCAGGTCCTGGCCGATATAAGAGCCAGGGAAGATACTATTGCAGCGATAATGAGAGCGTTGACGCAGCTACTGGCCCGGCATTACGGAGGCGAGTAATCTGCGCCTAATCTACTGCAACCCGAACGGGATACAACAGAAAATCCATGAACTCCGCTCCGAGTCACCCAGCAACAGGACATCCAAGTGGTCTTGGCGGGAGAGATTAAGTTAAGACCATCGACGCATCTGAAGCTGCCAATTACTATGTCTGCAGGCGGGATGAGGTCAATCCTCAAGGAACCGCTTATAGAGGCACGGCGATTCTAGTAAGGAGAGATATCGTCCGTCAAGAGCTGGACCTGCGAGATTACCAAACGATGCACTCTATCGGCATAAAAATGGAGGTGGTGGGTAAGGAACTATGGATCTTTGCATTAATTCGTCCGCCAGGGACTCCATTTTGCTCCTCAGACATCCGGACGGTAATGGAAGGCGTAACACCTACTATCGTCGCGGGGGACCTAAACGCAAAACACGCGGCCTGGGAATTCAGAGTATTCAACCCGTTGGGTCGTCAACTGTACGATGATGCAGAGAACAACAACTACGACATTTTAGCTCCCAAGGAACCAACGCACGTCCTTGCGGACCACCGGAGATGTCCGGATGTATTGGACATCGTGGTCACAGCACCTCCCGATTTTTTTTAGGAATAGGGTGACAAACAAGAACGCAGTCCACCTGATGCTAAGTGATTGCTGAGGCCCCATATACATCTACATCTATCCTCGTTTACGAATCAAAATGCAGATGCGTTGTCAGCCTTGAGGTCTTAGATGGAATGCCTCTTTTCCAGTACGAAGAGTCTCCTCCACTATTTTATTCTGGTATTCTGTGAGTGCGTGGTCCTTCCCCGGTCGAGCCGACCCATTCATGCGACAACTATACTACTAATAAAGCTGCAGCAAGGATCTACCAGGTATAAAATATATATGATATAAATGATGATCTAAAACTTACGGAATTAACGCATAATTTTTCCGTTTTTACTTATTACTTAAAAATGTATTAAAGCAGTAATTTACTATTTGTATCACATGACGGTTTCGTATGGTGAGTGTAGAAAACCGTCACAATACGAAATACAACAGCGAGCATGGTCCTCCCTTGGTACCCCAGTCGAGCCAAGTTATTCATGCTACAAAAATTATACATATAGCTGTAGCGTGGCTCTTCCAATAATCATTTATTTTAGCCCAAATCGGAACTGAAATATGGAACCTCGTAAAAACAGCTGCGCTTACGGCAACTACCAACAAATCCAGTCATTGTCAAATGGATATTATAGTAGTTGTATATATATATATAGACATATTTAAGCACATGGCTTTTGTACAATACAAAATCTAATAGAAAGCGCGACAGAGCACACTTTGGACTTATTATTTATTTATGTATTTTTAAATTTTTAAATCAATGGCAGAGAGATTCAAGTTCTATAGTACCATCCAATATAATATACCTTTAATACTTACATAAACAGAAACAGAATTTTTTTTATTCAATATAGATTATAAATAATACTTATTCTATGTCACACTTTTGTTTAATTACCACTGGTTCAAAAAAAAAACCTCTATCCTGGGAAGAACCAGCAAGAAACCCAGCGGGACTTTTTTTTTAAATAACAGCTTACAATCATGTATGTTACACGAATTGACAACACAACAAATTAGAAATAGCTTGGTAGCGATCACCTCATTTCCAGGGGTTATTATTATCTATAAATTCTTTAATATTATAATAACCCTTCTAATACCAACTTAGTTTAATAAAGTTTTTGAACTTTGAGCAGGTCAAATTTTGTATATTTTCTGGAATTTTGTTGTAAAAGCGTATAAATCGCCCCAAGAATGAATTACTGACTCGATGGAGTCGAGTAACTGGTACTACTAGCTTGTGCCTGTTCCTAGTATTTACAGAGTGAATATCACTTAATTTTGTAAAACTACTTTTATTTTTGTGTACGTACATTATATTTTCATAAATGTATTGAGAGGCCAAGGTATATTAATGTCCTTAAAATTTTGTCGCAGCGACTCTTCAGGCTTTAAATCATAAATTGCTCTTATGGCCCTCTTCTGTAAAACAAATATAATTTCAGTGTCAACTGCGTGTCCCCATAGTAAAATATCACACGACTTTATGCTATGGAAATAGCTAAACTAAACTAGTCTACCTGTTTCAACACTGGTAAGACTTCCAATCTTTTTTACAGCATATGCTGCAGAACTAAGTCCGCTTGCTAGTTTTGATATATGGGGGCTCCATTGAGGCTTCGCGTCCAATGTGATTCCATTTAAAATTACATTAGTATTAATTGTTTGACATTTGGTGTCATGAATTTCATACATTTCGTTTTAGTCCCATTTAAATGCAAATTATTAACATTGAACCAATGTACTAATTTAGATATAGCACTATTGCTTAAAAACTTTAAATATACCTTAACTTACATTAATGTTTATATTTAAAGCTTGTATCTTTGATAACGCTGTTAGTTTAAAAAATATAATATATGTTACGGCTAAAAGCCGAAGTGCGGTTACACTTTTTTTTACAGGATAGGATGACAAACGAGCACACAGTACACCTGATAGTAAGTGGTTGCTGTGACCCATGGACTTCTACATCCATCCTCAATAAAGAGTCAAAATGCAGATACGTAGTCACCCATGAGGACTGAGATGGAATGCTTCTTTTCCAATAAAAAGGGTATCCGATTCTCTACACTCATCATACGAAACACAGCAGTATTAAGTGTATTCGTGTAAAAAATTATTACAAACGTATTTGATTACAAACCAGTTTAAAGTTACCATCAAATTGGCAGCAAAAGAAGCTGTTGATGATCTCCACTTCCCCTCATGATTTCTAAAACAACTATGTAGAGGTATATCATCTTTAAATAATCCAAGGGCACAGTATACCATATCCATCATAGTAACACATGTGAAATATACAGTAACCTTCTTTCCTTTTCCACTCTTTGCTGACTTAAAACTTTCTAGCAAGTCTGCTAGAGGAGTTCGACCAAATATTTTATTAATTGCATCACCATAACTATTTCTATAAAAAAATCTTCAAGTTGTCAACGTACTCTACAGCTTGTATGTCTTTTTTACTAAAAATCGTGCACCAAGAACTAAGTGTGTTGTTTAAACCTGAAGAGCTACAGCGAAATAAATCATATAAAGCTGTTTTAGTTTCGTTTGTTAACGTATGATCAATGTCCATTCGTTTTTGTATTCTGTTTTTCACCTAGAATGTATTAAACTATATAGGTAATATAAACGCTGCGTGTTCGAGGAAAATGAAAATATCAATAATTAATTTGTAATCATAAAATTAATTCACCTTAACGGGCCATTAAACATAAACCTTGAATTTTCTAAATGGACGTATGTGTAGTTAAGAAATAAACAAGGAAAACTTACTGCAAGATAATCTGATGTATTTTGATTTTTATATGGTTCCGCGTATGTTTCTGTATTATTTTTCACTTTATTTACGTAGAAACTACATGTATTATAGGGTTAAGATTTAATAGGTAAAATATAAATAACGACAACGCAAATACATTAATAACTTCAAAAACGATTTCCTGTTTTGTACACCTACAGCTATTATGTTATAGTTAGCGTTTGCTTTTTCAACTATCATTAACGTATTTCCGAAACCTTCCACTAATAATTTTACTCCGTTTTCCAAAGCTCTTTTCTATCCAAGCTCCATATGCTGATCGTTGCTTGTAATCTTTATCATCCAAGGATATAATTAAATACTTAAATGCTTTTCTTATTCTGTATCCTATTCCAAATGTTTCTTGATATGCTTCATCTGCAATTTGGTGGACATTTTTAAACATGTTCGGATCTGCTTCCCAATTATATAAATTTTCTACATCTTGAGCACACATAGAGCCTTCACCATTTTCATGGTTCAATTTGATAGTGTATTTCATTGTTGTTGCATCTAACATTTTCTGTACAAAATCAATACCTGGGTTTCTTTTTCCATGTCTTACTAAACCCCAGACACTAATTGCTTTTCATCCTACCGATATTTTGAACACGTAAATTACAGGTTTTAAATGATTAAGCTATTAAAACGTTCTTGATTAATTACCGCAATGAACAAAAGAAATAATCAAAATTACTTACCCTTTAATTTAACAATTGAATCTCTGATATCTCCTCTGACAAACTGGTATGGTGTTTTGCTCGAAAAATTTTTATAATGACAATTTTCGCTCCAGTAACAATTTGATATTGACAACTTTATAACAGCAAGAACTATGGATAATATTGCTATAACTTTCATTTTTTTAAACGTAGGCTATTTAATAATATAATCTTAACACAAGTTATAGTTTTTATGAGTTCAACAAGCAACTAAATTAAAATATTTATTGCTTCGTGTATATGAACTGCATCTTACATTAACCGGTTTTAGCACTTAAATTTATTCCATAACGTAAATACAAATTTTTTGTTTTTTAACATTTTAAATTCAATTCTTTTTAAATAGTATTTCAGAGTGCCAAACAAAGTAACAGTCTACCTGGCGGTGAGTAGCTAATTTAGCAAATGGGTACTTGCAAATTGGAAATAAGGCCAAAGTCATGTATAGTCAGGACTTAGTTAAAATAACTCTTAGCCTGTAATTATATTAACTCAATTCTATCCTTCAAACAGGAACATAACTGTGGATGCACCTCTGATAACAATAAAATATGGGTACTGCTATTTTGATGACACTTTTATTTTATATTACACTGGCACTACTAATAAGCCTTTTCAAAGATGCGCCAGTTGGTATATTAAGTTGGAACAAATCACTTGTGGTTTTATAATATAATCCCATCGAGTGATATTAATTTGCTATTGGTAAGATTATGAAGCAACATAACGGACATACAATTAGGGTTTTTACATAAGCGACTTTATGGGAAACGAAGCAGTATTGCATAAATCACAGGGCACAGTTATAAATGAGTATATTATTCGAAATATTATGGTTTAACTAAGAAAATATGTCAAAAATTATAGTCTGTTATCTAAAATAATAATTATTTTCTCCAATAATATTAACCCCATTTAATTAGCTTAAATAGCAGCTTAACGCTGCTGTCGTTTCGTATGTTGAGTGTAGAGACCGAAAATCCCTTTTTACTGGAAACGAAGCATGCCATCTTAGTCCTCACGGGTGACAACGCAACTGCAATCTATCTATCTAGGGTTTTTAAACAGTGGTAAAGCCACGTGGCAGCTTTTGCTGTCGGACGGATGGGCCAGCTCGAACCGGAGTGGTACCACGACCTCACGGAATACCAGCGTAAAGTAGAAGTTTACTTCTGCATTTTGCATGGTGAGTCCGGGTGGCCGGAAGCCCTATCTCCCTCCCCTCCCATGCCCAAATCAACGTGGTAGCGGAATTAAATAGAACACTACCCCAGAAGGGTACCAGCATCCCTGGAGAATCCCTCGCTGAGAATTCACACCCAAGCGACCAAACTTTTTCTGAGCGTGGATGCTCATGCTGCCCCGCGAATTCTGAGGGGGGAGTTCAAGGGGTTCTGAGGGGGAATTCCACTCAAGACGAATCCTGCTCAGGGCAAGCGGAGCAACAAGACAAAGGCAACCCCTGCCACGCTTTCCGTGAATTTCTGCAATATCAGGGGACTTCATTCAAACCTTTACGCCGCCCACTACTATCTGGACACGGCAAAGCCGGTCTTGCACTTTCTAACGGAGACACAAGTGTCTTCTCCGGCTGATACTTCGTATCTCTCCTACCCTGGGTACAAATAAGAACACTCCTTTGTGCCCCGGGCTGGAGTTTGCGTGTACGTCGGAGAGGACATCTGTTTTCGACGGTGGATGGACAGGTCCGTACCTTCAAGACTACCGGTCTTGAAGGTATGGACAAGTCCATCCTATGGCTACGCGTAGACAGCGACGACCATCCATGCGTCTACGGGTGCCTCTATAGGTCCCATAGTGGTAATGCCGACACAGACCGACTCATCGACCACGTCCAAATGGCTGCAGACTCCGTGCTACAACAGGTCCCATCCACAGAGATCGTAATGTTTGGTGATTTTAACGCCCATTATGCTAAATGGCTTGGTTCCCGTTTAACCATAATGCGGGTAGATCTGTTAATGACTTTGCTTTGTCATATGGTCTGACATAACTGGTTACTTCGCCTACGCGAATTTCAGATGTGGAGGATCGTGCAACTTCCCAGTTGGATCTCCTGCTGACATCTCGTCCGGACGGATATCAGGTCTCCGTCGATGCCCCTCTTGGCTTTTCGGACCATTGTCTGATCTGGAGTACGGTACCACACACGGTCTCATCGCGGTTGCGATCTGCAACTTGCCACCGTGTTTGGCACCATAGGTCAGCCGATTGGGACGGGATGCGAACCTTTTTTGCATTCTATCTTTGGTCTTGCTTCTCGCTGGATGATCCCAACGCTGTTGCTAATTCTGTCGCTGATGTGTTACTTCATGGAATGGAATTATTTATTCCATCATCTGTGGTGCCTATCCGAAGCAGAACTCAGTCATGGTTTGGTCACTCCTGTAAAATTGCATCACGCTATAAGCAGGAGAACTACCGGGACTGGGCTGACGCATCAACGTATTGGGATGTAAGCACCAGCGCACTTTTTTTTAAAGAAAAAGTGGTATAATTCTGCCTCCATGTCCTTCAAAAGTGTCATGGCTAGTCAAGGCAAAGTCAGAGCACATCGGCAGATTTGGCGAGAGACTAATTCGCCTCCCTTCGGGACACATTCATTCTGATTTCTTGCCATGGCTGTCCATTTGAACTTCTGCCGGCAAACTCTGCCATCTGTGCACAGGGTGGACCACTCACTGACCCATGATCCAAAGGAGAAAGCTAATCTGCTAGGCTCTCTTTTTGCTTCCAAGTCGAATCTAGATGACGGGGGTAACACACCGCCAACCATCCCGCGGTGTGAGTGCTCCATGCAGGAAGTGCTGTTTACACAGCACTCGGTACGTAAAGCACTTCTCTCCCAGGACGTCAACAAGTTGAGTGGGCCTGATGGAGTCCCACCTATTGTGCTGAAGTCGTGCGCTCCGGAGTTGGCACCGTTAACGCGTCTTTTCCGGTACTCTTACTCCCAAGGCGTAGTTCAGTTCAATCCAAATTCATGGAAGGCAGCTTTGGTGCACCCGATCCCTTAAAAAGGTCCCCTTTTCAGGGACAACTCCGTCCCTAAAAAGATCAGTCCGGGCTCAGATCCGTCCAACAGGCCTTATTCTCCAAAGTGATGGAAACCATTATTAAATGCCAGCTCATGCGGTACCTTGAGGATCACCAGCTGATTAGTGACCGCTTGTACGGTTTCCTTCGAGATGGCTCAGCTGGTGATCTTCTAGGTTACCTAACTCATAGACAGACGGAGGCAGTGGATTCCAAGGGGGAGGGGTTGGCCGTTAGTTTGGACATAGCTAAGGCCTTCAATCGGGTTCAAAGGGCACAAATCGCTTTATTTGAAGCTGTCTAGGAAGGAATGGGATTCCCGAGAAATTGTGCAGTTGGATCACCATAGACGGTACATGCTCCGATTACAAGCCCATTAACGCTAGTGTTTCTTAAGGTTGCGTACTATCACCAAAGCTGTTTCTTCTGAATATCAATGATATGTTGCAAACCAGTAACATTCATTGCTATGCAGATGACAGCACTGGTGGTGCTTTATACGCCGGCCGTTGCAATATTTCTTGGGAAAACGTCGCCGAATACCGGAACAAACTTGTGTCTGAAGTCGAGACTTTGTAAAACAAGGTCGCAGACTGGGGGCAACTAAATCTAGTCACTAAAGACACAAGTTTGCGCGTTTACCGCTAAAAAGAACCCCTTTGTAATATCTCCTCAGTTTCAAGGCACTCCCCTTGTTACTGCAGCCAGTATTGGAATCCTTGGTATCAATATATCGAGTGTCGTGCAATGTCGAGGTCACTTGGAATACCCAAATTTACAGGTCACTTGGCCAAATTGGCCTCTAAAATGCTTGGCGTGCTCGACAGAGCGAGACAAAATTTCATGCCGGCACATCGCTTGCAACTTTATTAAGCTTTTTATTTTTATACGTGGTAGAGCCATGCTGCACCTATATTAATAGTATAGTTGTAGCACGAATGGGTCGGCTCGACCGGGGAAGGACCACGCTCTCACAGAATACCAGCGTAAAATAGCAGCTTAATGCTGCTGTGTTTCGCATGGTGAGTGTAGAGAACCGGAGACCTATTTTACTGGAAAAGAGTCATTCTTTCTTAGTCCTCACGGCTCACAACGCATCCGCATTTTAATTCGTAAAGGATGATAGATGTAGATGTCTATGGGCCACAGCAACCACTTACCATCAGATGGACTGTGTTTTCGTTTGTGAACATTATTCTATAAAAAAGCGCAGGTTCGGCGTTACATGGAATACTGTTCCCATCTCGTGGCAGGGTCTCCCCAATGTCAGCTCCTTCCACTTGACCGCACCCAGCGTAGAGCGGTTCGAATCGTTGACGACCTAGTTCTTTCCGATCGGCTTAACTCACTGGCACTGCGTTGCATCTCTTTGCGTATTTTATTACATATATCACCGGGAGTGCTCTGAGGAATTGTTCGGTCTAATTTCAGCCGCTCAATTTAACCATTGCACATTGCCACAAAAGTCGCGATACCATCCATACCTTCTGGATTATAAGCGGTCCACCAATGTGCAATTTAAAAGAAGTTTTCTTCCTCGCACAAATTCCTAGTGGAATCGATTACCACCAGCGATTTTTCCGGACCGATACGACTTAAGGACCTTCAAGAAAAGAACCTACTCCTTTTTAAAAGGCCGGCAACGCATCCGCAATTCCCCTGGTGTTGCAGTTGTTCATGGGCAGCGGTAGTCATTTACTATCAGGCTTTTGCTCCCTATCCTATAAAAAATACAAAAACAATCAACTCTAAACTATTGTATAACCTTATGGTGAGGAGCAGCTAAAACTACACTGCTACCAGTGGAACAGCCCCGCGTGTTAGCACCTCATGTGCGGAATTTATATTTACCAATTATACCATCTGAAAGGTCAGAAATTGGTCATAAAAGGTCATTCGGTCTTATTAATTGGTCAGCGTTAGAATTTTTTTTATTAAGGGTTAAAGTTTTTCAAGGTCATTGAGAACTCATTCGCGAAAAAAATAAAAAATAAAAGATATGCGCGATCGAGAAGCATTCGCTGATAATTGGTCAGGTTATATAAATATTTGATCACTTTAATGTAATATTAAAAAACTTAAATAAGTTGGCATTGTCGTAACGCGCATGCTTTGGGACGGTTAATTGTAACTTAATCTATTTTTAAAACTTTTCATCTATTATGTGGGAAGTCATGGAATGTAAATGTCAGTTAAATTTGGTTTCGTGTAGTTATGATTAATTATTATTATATATCGCTGTTTAACTATTATATATATATATATATATATATATATATATATATAATAGTTAAACATATATATATATATATATATATATATATATATATTGTTAAGAAATGGAGAAATTTTCGGTGTTTTAAGCAGCCTTGTACTAATATATGTTAGAGTATTAATATAAAGTTAGAGTTGAAAAACTTAATTATAATAAATGTATTTTAGAAATTAATTTTCATGGTAATTTTTTATGTAAATAAAATATTTCTAATTTATAAAAAAACCGGCCAAGTGCGAGTCGGACTCGCGCACCGAAGGTTCCGAACAAATCCGTAGGCATATAAGTTTAAAATTATTAAAAATATTTTTCTTATATTATGTAACTAAAAATTTATGTTGTTCGCAATTTTTCCTTTATCTGTGTTATAAAATGTTGCTTTGTACCATATTTCAAGATTTTGAGTTCGCGGAAAGTACCCTGTAGGTTTTGATTCCCTTGCGAATGTCGAAAGTTTGCGGTATAAATTGCTGTATCTTTTGATTGTGTTGGCTTAGAAGTTTGATTTTTTCACAGCTCGAAGAAACAGTAGATTTGAGTATTTGAAATGAATTTCAGCTTGATACCTCCACGCGTTCCTGAGAAGAAGGGTCTTGACTTACAGACAGAGATTTTAACAGTGGTAGAGTTACGCGGCAGCTTTTGCTGTCGCACGGATGGGCCGGCTCGAACCGGGGTAGTACCACGACCTCACAGAAAACCAGCATGAAGTAGAGGTTTACCTCTGCGTTTCGCTTGGTGAGTGCAGGTGGCCGGAGGCCCTTTTTGCTGGAAATGAGGCATTCTATCTTAGTCCTCACGGGTGACAACGCATCTACATTTTGATTTGTAATAGAGGATAGATGTATATGTCTATGGGCCGCAGCAACCACTTACCATCAGGTGGATTGTGTGCTCGTTTGTCACCCTTATCCTATAAAAAAAAGACAGAGGGACAACAAAGTGATCCTATAAGGGTTCCGTTTTTTCCTTTTGAGGTACGGAACCCTAAAAATCATGTTTATATGAAATTCTTTTAAAATAAGCTAGTTAACTATCCCCCAAATCCCATGCATGCACTTTCACCTTCACGTAGTTTAAAAAAAACATCCTATTTCTTTTTCCACTATTATATATTTGACATTAAAAAATGTCTAAATTTTTTTTCTCAAAAAAATATAAAAAATATTCCCCCCCACCGTCTCACTCATAGTAAAAAACTGTCCGTAAGTGCTCACTGTCCTGGTACAATTAAAAAAGCATGCGCCTTACGACAATGCCAACTTATTTCTTTTTTAAATATTAAAATAAACTGACCAAATATTTATTTAAGCTGACCAATTATCAGCGAATGCTTCACAATTGCGCATATTTTATATTTTTCGCGAATGAGGTGCTAAAATTTCTCAATGACCTTGAAAAACTTTAACCCTTAATAAAAATGTTTGTAACGCTGACCAATTAATAAGACCGACTGACCTTTTATGACCAATTTCTGACCTTTCAGTTGGTATAATTGGTTAATCGAAATTCCGCACATGAGGTGCTAACAATGCGGAGCTCAGTGAAACGCGTTCAAAGAGCTATAGTTAAAGTTGCAACATTTCGGCCTATCCTATTCGCGTCCCATCTCTTATATAAATCCTACAATATCCTCTCAGTGCACCAGTTATTCGCTATGAGTTCGTTACTAAAACAGCACTTAAAATTTCCCTACAAAAAGGAGGTCACAGATAAAAGACGCAAGGATAAAGTTATTGAAACTAACATTATAATAAGGCATTCTTTGATGCGTATATTTTTTACATTCCTTGGCCCTTTTCTGTATACATAACCAATTTAATTCAATTTTGTACATGTATCTATTAAAAATGTCAGATGGTAAAAATGTATTTCGAACGCGGATACAAAATTTGTCATACGATGATACGGAAAAGTTGCTGATGGTTTTAAGTTAATTAAAATCATAAGTAAATTAATGATAATATATTTTACCGGATTATGCACCTTACCTGTTGAACTTTCCGCTGACTTCTCATCCGGATGGATATCAGGTCTCCGTTGACACCTCCCTTGACTCCTGGGACCGTGATGTATTCCGAAATGTTTTTTATAGGATGAGGGTGACAAACAAGCACACAGTTTACCTGATGGTAAGTGGTTGCTGTGGCTCGTAGACATCTACATCTTTCCTCGATTATGAATCAAAATGCAGATGCGTTTTCACCCGCCAGGACTAAGATAGAATCCCTAGTTTCCAGTAAACAAGGTCTTCGATTCTTTACACTCACCATACGAAACACAGTAGCGTTATGCTGTGAGAGTGTGGTTCTTCCTCAGTCGAGGTGACCCATTCGTGCTACCACTATACTACTAATATAGCTGCAGCATGACTTTATAGCGCCGAAATGTGGTGCCACTCAAGTTAACATCGCGTTTTCATTCGGCAGACTGTCGCCGTGTTTGTAAATATAGGTCGGCCGTATGGAATAGGATGTGGTTTTTTTTGCATCCTACTATTAGGGGCAGGTTTGCATTTCGCCAGATGATCCCAACGTTGTTGCTGATTCTGTTCCTGCTGTGGTATTACAAGGTATGGAATTTTATTCCATCTTTTGTGGTGCACATCAATGCAGATCTCAGCCATCTTTTGGTTGCTCCTGTGAATCAGCATCACACTGTAAGCAGGAGTCTACCGGATCTGGCTGACGCATTAATGTACCGGGATGTTAGCACCAGCGCTATTAAAAATACGTATAATTCCGCCTCCGGGCTCTCCAAAAAAGTCATTGACAAGGCACATCGGCAGAATTGTCGAGAAGCTAGTTTGCCTTTATTCAGGAACCCGTGAATTCCGGTCTCTCGTCAATGTTGTTCAAGGGAACTTCTGTCAGCCATTTCTCCTATCTCTGCATAGGGAGGACGTATCACTGGCCCATGCCCAGTAAAGAAAAAAGCCGATCTGTGAGGCTCTCTCATTGCGGCAATACGACTCTCGGTGACGGGGAGTATACCCCGACACTAAAACCAAACACATGATACCAGTTGCTCGACTCCACAAAGTCAGAAATTTCATGGAGCAATGTATACGCTGTTACAATAATGTCCTAGAAAATATACTAGGTGACCCTATAACCAAGATTACATATTTTATTTGAAAAAAAAACTGTATAAATTGGGTTAATATGATAAAAAAGAATAGGTGGTTTATAATAGCCCCTGGAAATGAGATGGTCACTGCCAAGTTATTGCTAAAATAATTTTTGCAAATAATTTGTTACACCTTTCATATTATTGCACAATTTATTTTGATAAAAAAGTTCCGTTAGGTTTTTGGTTCTTCCCAGCACAGAGGTTTTTTCAAGCCAGTGGTAAAAGGTAAACGTTAAAATATATTTAAATAAGAATTATGTGTAATCTATTATAAATAAAAAATGTTCTATTCTATTCCATAAATAAAGGTGACGAAAATCTGTTACATATGCATATTAGCACGGTAACTCTCCACCAAATACAGAAACAGATAAAGATATAAAACAAACCCTCAAAATTTGCACCTATAATGTAAGGTCACTTGCATCAACAGAACGATTCCTTGAATTAACTAATGCTCTAAAAAACATCAACTGGGATATTCTAGGCATCCGAAAGATGGGATGTAGGATCGAAGAATACAACGAACTTATTTTTTGCTACATCGGTGAACCCAAAAGACTACATGGAGTAGGATTTCTGATCAAGAAAAAATATAAAAACAATATTACCATTTTCTTGGGAATCTCAGAAAGAGTAGCACTGTTACAAGTAAAATTTGAATGCTTCTCCTTATCAATAATTCAAACATATTCACGGATTTGTTCCAAACCCTTGGTGCACGAGTCCGACTCGCACTTGACCGGTTATTTTAAAAAGAAGAAGAAACGAAGATGGACATGGCTATCGCCAGACCAAAAAACTAAAAATGAAATAGATTTTATAATGATAAACCACCATTAGCTTGTAACTAATATTGAAGTAATAAGCAAATTCAATTTCTCTTCCGATCACAGATTAGTGAGAGCAACTCTACGTTTAAGTCGTCCAATAAAGAGTAGAAAAACCTACACAACTCAACCTAAAATCCCCAAGACAGAAGCAGAAATTAAAAATTACATCAAAACTCTACGTGCAAACATAAAAAATTTATAGAAACAGAGTGCATTGACACCCAAAAATATTACAATATACTGGAAAGAGGTATAACAGAAAGCTTAAAATGCAAAAACACTTTAAAGCCTCATCAACATAATATTTTTTCTGAAGACACAGTCCAACTTATAAAAAGGCACACGGAACTACTACACACAAAGAATAAAACCAATGAAATGAAATGAGAACTTAGCAGAATATACAAAGAGGCTAATAGATCAATCCGTAAGGACCACAACAATCACAGATATGAGATTATTTCAAGAAACTTTATAGGCAAAAAAGCCTATAAAGAATTAACTTCATTCAAATCATGGATTCAGAAACTTGAGCACAATTCACAAGAAACAAAATCTAGAAGAGTTGTAATAAGTCATGCAACAAGCTTTTACAAAAACTTATACAAGAAAAAAAATAACAATGAAATGGAAACGCAAGCAACTCACATAAATACGAATGACTGTATCAGACCAAGTAAAGACTCAGAAGTTTACGAATATGTCAAAAAGCTGAAGGCTGAGAAGAGTCCCGGACCAGATGGAATATGCAACAAAGCCCTTAAAATAGGAGCACCCATCCTAATCCGCCATTTAACGCAACTATTTAATATGATATTAGACGAAGAAAAAGTACCAACACAATGGTGTACATTAGACATAATTTTGCTCTTCAAAAAAGGAAACCCCTTAAACATAGGGAATTATAGACCCATAAGTCTGATGGCGAGTAAATACAAATTATTCTCATCCGTAATACTAAAGAGAATATCCGACGACATTGACAAACAGCAACCAAAGGAACAAGCGGGATTCAGATCGGGCTTTAATACAATGGACCACATACAGGCATTACAACAGGTTATAAAAAAGTACCCAGAATACAATAAACCTCTTTATGTGGCCTTCATTGACTACAGAAAAGCTTTTGGCAGTCTGATACTGTACAGTGACTGACACTGTTCAATCTGGGACGCATCACAACAATTAAACATTAATTCGAAATACATCAATATCTTGAAATATATTTATAAAAAAGCACGAGCATAATAAAATTAGAAAATAGAGGAGACAAAATAAACATAGAACGAGGCCTCAGGCAAGGAGATCCTATATCCCCAAAACTGTTTATAGCAGTATTTGAAAATATTTTCCAAAAGCTAGACTGGAAAAATAGAGGGGTGTACATTAACGGACACTACTTAAACCATCTGAGGTTCGCTGATGACATTGTTGTAATAGCTGAAACCACCAAAGACCTAGAGGAAATGATGACATCACTTGACTTCGAAAGCTTCAAAATCAGTCTGGAAATGAATGCAGGTAAAACTAAGATGATAACCAACAGTCGTGAACGTCTGATAGCGATTAAAGGCAACAATATAGAATATGTCAGTGAATACATCTACTTGGGTAAACAAATTTCATTTAAAACGTCAAGCAATGAAGAAGGATTAACAAGAAGAATTAACGAAACTTGGAAGAAACTTTGGGCATTAAGAGAAATCTTCAAAGGGAACTACAACTTGCACATGAAAAAGACAATATTTGATACATACCTATTACCCTACTTATTGTATGGCTGCCAAATTTGGGTATTCACAAACACAATTAAACAAAAAATCAAATACAGTCAAACAACAATAGAAAGAAATACGTTGGGAACAGAAGAATACATAAAATTAAGAACCAAGTCATTCGTCAAAAAACTAAACTTACAGATGCCCTCAAGCACGCACTCTTATTAAAGTGGGAATAGGCCGGGCACATCTCACGACACCCAGATAGAAGATGGACCATTGAAGCCACACGATGGAAAGGACCAAAGGGGAAAAGGAATGTCGGTCGACAATTAAGACGGTGGGCTGATGACATAACATACGTCGCAGGAAACGACTAGATGCAGTCAGGCAAGGACAGGTAGTCATGGAAAAGGATGGAGGAGGCCTTTACCCAAACAGGGGTCCATAGCTTATAAATAACACTAATATTAATTATAAGTATTTCTTTCTTAATTTTAAGCTATAACCTACTAACAAATACAGAAATGTAAAAAGAAAGTAATGATATGGAATAAATGTCTTCATTATTAAGTGGCGAAGCTTGCGAAGACACTTATTGATTTTACGATGTCTGTCCGTCTGTCCGTCTGTCCCACGATTATCTCGAGAACAGTTTTGAATTTTCAAATTCTGTTTTCAGCAATCGATTACTGATCACCCAGGCATCCTATTTTGAAACTGATTGCTCAACGGCAACCGTTAGAAACCGCTACAAAGCTGATTGCTTCGCCACTTTGCTATGCTGTTAGCTTGCTAGGTTTATTATTATTATTATTAGCACGGTTGTTATCATTTTACTATACTGTATTTTATTGTATAAATCTCAGCGCAATCCATCACTATCTCGAGGCTGAGAAGTCACGCATATTTTATTGAAGGAGTCTCAAATTATATGTCTATTAAATGCGGCGTACCTCGACTATCCTGGATTCTCCCTGGAGCACAAATTCCATCTACGTGCCGGAGTATGTGTGTATGTCCGCAATGACATCTGCTCACAGCATCGCCGTCACTTGATAACCCCACTTTTTCGATAATCTAGGTGAAGGTAGATACATTTATTGATACAATTTTTTATGCCTGTGTCTATTAATCGCACAGTGGTGTATAAGGGACAAATCGATTATTTGATCACCTTAGTGAGGCTTCTGATTTAGACTTAAATTGGTACCCTACTGAACATCTAGCCTTTCTAGCGGATTTAATGCCTGTCATCAAGACTGGCTGTTCCCATACCAGATAACCAACCATGCTTGTAGAGAAGCGTGGAATTTTCCTTAACGCTAGGTCTTTCCCAGCTGGTAAAAGAAGCGGCTATGGTACGCAATGTAGACGTTCATATAGCCAATTGTTAGGACCTTCTACTGACTACTGACCAGGCAGGTATGACGTATAGGTTTCCTCCCCCTTGGGTACATCTGACCACTATCTGTTGAAATCTGTATCGTCTTCTTCTCCACTTGATTACGAGTCGCAATGTGTTTGACGTGTATAGCGTTATAATTCAGCTAATTGGGATGAGATGAGACGTTCATGTTCGCCCATGGTTTAACGCTGAATGCGCTCAAGTACGCTAAACGGTTTCCCTTTTAGTCTCGAAATCGCAAAGCTTCAGATAATCAGCTCCAAATAGAGAGCTTTCAATCAGAGCTCCAAGTCTTTAAGAAAATTCAGTATCGATCGCATTAAACATATTGCCGCCATACTCTCTGCCACACCATCCGGCACTAGTGCTTCTCTTGCCAAAGCAATAAAAAAAAACATCTGTCGTCTTGCATTGTCTCCGCTGGTAAAACCGGATGGCACACTAGCGCATACGACTAAATAGTAAGCGGACTGGTTCGCTCTCTCTTTGTCTGCAATTCACGTATGGACTGTAGCAACAACGTTCCACCTCAATTACCATACCGCGGGATCTCTCTGTCAGAGGTTTATATCACAAATAAAAAGGTTTTTAAAACCATGCGGTATCTGCACGTACGAAGCTAGTAGGCCAGATGGCATACCAGTCATAATTTTATAAACGCTTGTGTACCTGAGTCATCTCCTGTACTGTCACGCTTGTTACATCTCTCATTAAGTACTGGAATAGTGCCATAAGCTTGCAAATGTGCAGCCTGTTCCAAAGAAAGCCAGACCAATCTCAATTACCTCCATACTCTGCAAGATTATGGAATTTATATTGAACGCCCGCTTTATGGAATACTTAGAACAGAATGGCCTCCCCAGTGCACGCCAGTACGGATTTCGCCCATATGCGGAAAGGCACTCGTGACCAGCAGAAAATCAATTGCTGTTTTCCTTGATATCTCGAAGGCCTTTGACAGAGTTTATCACGCTTTATGGGTAAGCTTGATCTGATTGATTGAGTAAAGGACTCTTTGAAAGAACGGTCTCTTCGGATTTTCGTCGATGGCTGCTCATTCAATCCTGTGGCGACTAACTACGGTGTTTCTCAGGGCTGTGTTCTCTCCGCAACTCTCTTCCTGCTGCATACTAATGATATACTTATGCCCGGTATCTATGGGTGTGAAGCCGACAGCACAATTATGGAGGGATACCAACCAAGTGCTCGAGCCAGCCAGGATCAAGTTCAGTCCGAGGGAGAAGATATACACTACAGTTAGTCTCCAAATGGAGCGATGCAAATCTTGTGAAATTCAACGCCTCCAAAACGTACATCAAAACATCTCTTCACTGCAAAAAGGAGCCAGCTCACCTTGGCTCCTTCTTTCCGAAATGTATCACTGGAATAGACCGACCATCTTCAGTTGTTGGAGGTTGAAATATCCTCAAACCTGAACTTCGGGCGGTTCATAGAGTCCAAGGCCAGAGCAGATACAAGTAAGCTAGGGGTCCTTACAAAGGTGTGGCGTTACTTCACGCTGGAACAGCATCTTACTCCTTTTAAAGTCAGGTTGTGCACGGAGAATTGCTGCCATATATGGACTGGTGCTACAAAATGCCACCTGGTAGCTTTAGCCTTAATGAAAAGGTGTGCTTAAGGGCTTATTGGTGACCCAAATCTGGTCAAAACCAATCTTACTAGCCTTCAACACAGGTGCAAAGTGGCTAGTGTTTTGGTTTGCTACATGATGCATTTCGGTGAATAATGACTTAACTTCTCCCTCTGCCTTTTTCTATCGAACAACCAGACGTTCGGCCAGTCTCCACCCTTTTGTTGTTACTTACCACTCATTCAATAGAAACGTTTTGCTACATGGTTCGTCATGCGTACAGCAAAGGATTGGAACAAGTTGCCAGCATCTGCCTTTCCATCCTATTACAATGTGGGTATCTTCATGGCAAGATTGAACAGGCTTTTGTCAAGTCAGTGCGCTCCACCATTTTAAGCTACATCACAACTGATCATCAGGTGGGATTGTAGTTAAGCGCTGGCTTAGACAGGAAAAAAACAATTGTTAGATTATCAAGCATAAGTATTTCTTTATAGGTCAAGTTTCTAAACGATTTATTTATTGTCTTTGTCATGTTCTCTCCCATTTACATTATGCTATTTTTTCCTCTATAAAAGTAGAAGAGACTCATTTTAATTCCTAACGTTTAAGAATTCTAAAGATAATTATCATTGCTAAATATTATCAATTATTATATATTATATTTAAAATTAATTATATTCACATAATTAATCACTCAATAAAAAGTACTTATTTCAAATATTATTGTAACGAGGGAATAAGCTAGCCAATATGGTGGCATTAGACTGAATTCAGTGACCAAGACTGATTTTTTATAATTAAAAAGACATCCAGACCTATTCATTTATGAAGTGGGATAGTCTAAATCTGTCGCCTATAAAGGTTTGTTATTGGTAAAATATTAGCTCCAGCAGTCGATACTCTAATAGCCTCAAATAAGAAGTGTTCGGTTTGTGATTATGCTATTTTTTTGTTGTAATTTTAACAATACAGTATAGAACTTAAGTATTATCATATTTATGTACAATAGTAGATATAATATTAATAAAATGTCTGATCGTAGTTTAACACAAAATATAGTCGTACAGACCGCGCCAAGTCGTACCGTCCGAGCCGTAAGCGAAATTGTAGCGAGTCGGTTAGGCATTCTACTAAAAATTTTAGTAAGTCATATATAGAATACTACCGATCACTTTTGATACATCAACATCGTCACCGACGTCGTCTCCGAGCACCCTCCCATAGCAGACTACTCATAAACCTCGTATTGATTCTGCTCCACCTGTTCAAAATTTGACGAAACGGCGACGCCGCCAGATTCTCAAAAGTGTAAGCACTCCGTGCCGTACTTAAATTGAACGACACAAATCAAAGCATTTGAACAAATACAAAAATACACGGCGTAGCATATCTATTGATAAATCCATTTAAAGTGCAGACGCTAAGCAAATAGATTCTAAGCAACATATACATAAACACTCACGCCTGTCACCCAGAGGGGTAAGCAGAGACTATGGACTTCCATTTGGCACCATCTTGACAGACCTCTCTCGCTTCCTCCACATCCATATACCTACGCATACACGATCGTCGGTTAAAGGTACTCTTGATTTGGCCCATTTTAAATATATCGCCAATTTGGTCGACAAACTTTCGGCTAGGGCGACCCTTCCCGACTCTGTCGTTCACCTCTGCAACATAAATTTGCTTTGTCACTCTTTCCTCATTCATTCTTTCTACATGACCAAACCACCGAAGTATTCCTTTCTTAATCCTGGTCACAACATCATCTTGCAAACCACACTCTTCTCTTATTAAACAATTTCTCACTCTGTCCTTCAGATTCATCCCTAACATACTCCTTAATGACCGCATTTCTACAGCATTTATTCTACTCTCGTGCTTCTTCTGCCACACCCAACTTTCACTACCATACATTAAAGTAGGCACTAACACAGCATTGTGAATTGCCATACGTGCCTTTTTGGACACATTCTGACTTTTCACAATAGAGTGTAGAGCCCCATTCACTCTATTTCCTGTATTCACTCGTCGTTCTATATCCTTATCATATCTGCCATCCTTGCTAAACACACATCCCAAATACACAAACTCATCTACTTGCTCTACCAACTCCCCTTCTATTCTTATTTCACATATCGTTTTACTTTCTTCTCTTTCAAAAACCATAACTTTCGTTTTACTTGCGTTCACTTTCATTCCCTTTTCATTTAATGTCCTGTTCATTAATGTAACCATCATTTGCAACTCGGCTGCCGATGACGCAAGTATGACTTGATCATCGGCGTACAAAAGGCATTTGACGGTTAACTCACCCATTCTTAACCCGCATATTTCTACTTTCAAATTTTTCAAACAACTGTCCATAAATAGGTTGAACAGCCACGGGGAAGCCACACATCGCTGTCTGACACCTTTATGGATGCCAAATCAGTCCGAGCAGGCCCCGTTGATCTTGACACAGGCACTAGAGTCCCTATATAGAGACTTCAATGCCTGTATCAGACCAGCGCTCAACCCAAATGAGGTCAGTGTTTGCCATAACACGTTCCTGTCCACTCTGTCATAAGCCTTTTCCAAGTGTATGAACGCACAAAAAACTTTCTGGTTTTTGGCCAAAAATTTCTCCGCAATCATGCGCATGGAAAAGACTTGATCCGTACACCCCATCCCCTTTCTAAATCCAGCTTGCACATCCCAAATTTTTCCATCAGTTTCTTCCATAACTCTTTCAATTAACACCTTAGCATACAGTTTACCCACAATGCTAAGCAAGCTGATACCACGGTAGTTTTTACAGTCCTGCTGCGACCCCCTTCCCTTATATATTGGGACTATAACGGCTTTGCACCAATCTTCCGGTATCCGCTTCAGTTCCCAACATAAATTAAACAAGGTGTACAGCAGGCCTGTAAATACACCATCTCCAGCCCCTAGCATTTCGAGTGATACTCTATCATATCCGGCTGCCTTACCTGCTTTCATGCTTTTCATTGCTTTAACTATTTCATCTACACTTATTTCTCTACCTCTCTCCATTTCTTCCGGAATTTTTATTTCACTTACTTCAGACGACTCTTGACTCTTAAACACGCTTTCAAAGTATTACTTCCATCTCTTTAAATTCGAAACTTCATCATTCAGCATGCAGCCATTCTCGTCTCGTGTAGCATTCATTCTAGGCTGTTTCGAATTTCCCCTGGCAGTTCTTACGAGCTTCCAGAACATTTTAATATTTGCCTGGAAGTTATCAGATATTCTTCTATCATTCTTATCTATCGTTTCTTGCTTTTTCCTTTCAACAACTTCTTTTACTCTCTTATTTATACGTCTAAAGTCTGCCTTTTTTCTTTCAATCTCATCATTTATACCGCCAGAATTACCAGCTTTGGTTGCTAGTAAATCTAGCCATGCCCTCTTTTTTGCTTCAACTTCCATCCGTACCTCATCATCCCACCACAACGTATTACTTTTCCTTTCATTCGTTCTCTTACTTACACCACATACTTCGGTGGCTGAGTCCACCAAAACTTTCTTAACATTATTCCATACATTCTTCAAGTCTAAATCATTCATACAAAATTCATTCAACACACTTATATTTTCCCTCTGTCTGCATTTATACTTCTCTTTCACACCTTCATCTTGTAACCTCTCTATTCTTATACGCTATAACGCAGTGGTAGACACAGATGTCCGATGCCGCCAACGCTTGAATAGACCATTAATTTGGCATAAGACCAAGTAATGATCCGTCTCTACGTTGGATCCCCGGTAAACCCTTGTATCTACCACTGCGCTCCTCATTCTTCCATCCACAATTATGAAATCTATCATGCTTCTATCATCCCCTCTTTCCCATGTATACATGTGAATCCTTTTATGGCGAAAGAAAGTGTTCGCCACAAAAATATTCTTTTCCACACATATGGTGAGGAGGTCTTCACCATTTCTCATTTATTCTTTCATCGCCAAACGCTCCTAATATCCTTTAATAACCAGACCTCTTCACTCCAACCCTTCCATCAAAATCTCCTAACATAATAATACTTTCATTTTCCTTGCATTTCGTCAACACCAGCCTTACCATGTCCCAAAACTGCTCTCGGATATAAGTGGGCTTAGACATATCTGGGGCGTACACCCCAAGCACAAACAACTTCTTTAAGCCCACTTTCATTCGTATGCACAGCAGCCTTGGGCTTACACATTCATACTCTTTCACACATTGACCCATTCTTTCTGAAAGGATGACACCGACTCCCTGGCATGCCCGCTCGGTCTCGTCTACACCAGACCAGTAAGCGGTATACATGCCATGTGCAGTGACATCTCTTCCCTTTCGTTTCGTCTCATTCACATATAACACATCTATTCCTCTATCTTTCATCATTTCGCATATTTCATCCATCTTATCATTCATTGCTCCACATACATTCAGCGTAGCCAGACGAGCCTCCGCAATCCACTTTTCGCCCCTCCAGGAGACAGGACGTGACGGGTGGCGAACCTCGTCGCCGGTTTTCCTCCCGGAGATTCTTCACACCCCTGCCCCATTAAAGGGGCGCCGGGAACTCGGGGCCATTTTTTTAAATTGTTGGCTCATGGTGCGACATAAGGGGTGGTAGATTTTACGCCGCTACCACACGGCAAAGAGCCGAGTCTGTCGTTTCGGCTTTGTCGCTCGTTTAGCACCACCCGGGGGACACGTGTACGGTGGGCCTAGGGTTAGGTGGTCGAAGCCTATGGACGCGAGCGAATCTCTAACAATAATCTACTTCATAAATTGGTAATTGTACGACAAGGTAGTAATTCGCAAACCCATGCAGCAAGGTGCACAAAGTATTATCACGGAATTTGATCCTAGCTTAAAGGCAAAAACCATGAAAGATTAATTTTTTTTATAGGATAGAGTGACAAACGAGCACACAGTCCACCTGATGTTAAGTGGTTGCTGTGGCCCATAGACATCTACATTTATCATCGTTTGCGAATCAAAATGCAGATGCGTTGTCACCCGTGAGGACTAAGATGGAATGCCTCTTTTCCAGTAAAAAGGATCTCCGGTTCTCTACACTCACCATACGAAACACAGTAGTTTTAAGCTGCTATTTGACGCTGGTATTCTTTCTGTGAGAGCGTGGTCCTTCCCCGGTTGAGCCGACCCATTCGTGCTACAACTATACTACTAATATAGCTGCAGCATGGCTCTACCACGTACAAAAGAGTTGAGTCATAAAGATTAATCAACGGAAATGTATATTTGGCTGGAACAACAAACAATTATATATGATTTGTCAAAGTTAAAGAGCTTTTAAATATTATGGTGGACCTACGAATGTTAAATTTAGTTTTGAAGAGTGGCAGGAAAAATTATTGAAGACATTTCCCTGTGACCAGAATTACGGAGATTTTTTATCTGAGATCATCATCATAAAAGTGGACGTAACAAAATAAAAAAAGTACGGGATATATGATTATAACATGAGAATGAATGTACAATGTGCACATTATGATAACCCGGAACAGGTCTTAAATTACTTTCGCTAAATATAGCTGATACTGATAACAAAACTGAACCACCACAGTTTCTTTAGTGATTTAACACTGATATGCGTGACAAAATAAATGACGTTAGCGTAAGCAAATATTCTATTTTTATTTTATTTTTTTAAATCTTACCCCCACACTAGGATTTTGTCCTGTATCGTGGAGGCAGTTTACAAACACAAATTGCACAAGGACAAACATCCAGACCCGGAACAATTATTTGAAGTCCATACAAATACTTGTTCCGAGCGAGATTCAAACCCACGCCCCCCAGCGCAGCAACTCATTCTAAGCCACTATTCAAATCAATCCATACAAGAGGTAAAGAGTAAAAATAATCTCGGCTATTTTAATAACAAAAGGACCATGAACAACATAACTTGTTTCAATTGTGACTAAGCTGGTCACTCATTTCTGAAATATAGCTGCAGCAAGGCTCTACCACGTATGTCAAATCCAGACATCCAGATAAATCTTATAACTGCCTTTTCGCTATCTCTTCCATTGTATTGGTTGGTGGAGCATATGTTGACCTCATGTGGGTGGTAGCCGAAGTAAGAATCTGAGAAGGCTCTCAAGGCTGAGGCCGAACGCCGCTCAATGTGAGACCCCATTCCCTTAAAGTGAAAATTAGACTGATGACACGCTCTGCGGCTAATAGGCGTGCTGTTTATGCAAATAGTGGTGATGCCTTACACTTACATTACGTTTGTAGTAGCGGTGGTATGGAAGGTGGTGGCGCTCACGGAGGGCTTTTTATGGCCAGTGTGCCTTATTCAACATCGGAGGGAGGGCATTTGTTGGTTGGCACTTACCGCACACGCACGGTGTGTGTCGAGCCGTGTGCCTCTTCCACATTTTTTTTAATGTGGGAGAGCGAAACCCGTATATATAGTACTTTATACATAATGTTGTGATCATTTTCCAAGCGGGAAGGGATTAATTAATAAAGAAATCACTGGTGTGAAACTGATACAAGTAGAATAGTGACGATTTTATGTTCTTAACCTTTTTGAGCCCTGTTTTCGTGAACGGCATTCTATAGCTTATAATAATGTCACCCGGACCGAATTTCGGCCACGGCGGCCAGTCTCAACGGAGACTAGCCATCTGCGCAGGACAGGATTTTAGTGCCCAAGTGTATGCGCAATCACAGGTGCACTCTCTATTCCCTCACTCTCATAGCCCGATGGGACGGTAAACCGACACGACCGGAGAGAGATCAGGCGCAGGACCAACGGCTTTACGTGCTTTCCGAGGCACGTGGGTGAAACACCACCAATTTCCTGACTCCGGGCAGCTACTGATAATTTCTTGATGGAAAAACTCAATGAATGATTTTTGGCCCGACCCGGGATTCGAACCCGGGATCTCATGATCAGCAGTCACACTACTACAACCACTAGACCAACGAGGCAGCTTCAAATAGCTTAAAACAATAGTTCTATATGCACACACGCAAACACACACACACACACACACACACATACACACACACACACACACACACACACACACACACACACACACACACACATATATATATATATATATATATATATATATATATATAGGCTTGTTTGGGATAGAGGATATGTATTAAATAGGAGACCGTCAATATAGAATTATGAGGTAGGCTACATATGGCTACATATATGTATGCCTACATAATATACAACATGTAACGTAATTAACGCACACCCTGAGACACCCAATTAGTATATATTGTTATAATCATAATACGTACACTGACTTTTCAGTTAAAAATATTTATGCATTGATTATTATTTATTAAATTAATTATACTAATTCCTGAAGAATGTCGTGGTCACAGTACAAAACCACGAACGCATACAGTCGCACACATAGGTACATGTCTTGAGGGTTTTGCTAGCCTAGTAGGTATTCGCTCGCATTCGAGACGATTTAATCCCGCCACTGCTTGACACAACTGTAGGTATTAGTGCCGAAAAAAGCTGACAATTCACGATTGTTTACGTTAAAAAAATGAACAATAACCTACGAACATTAACCGATTTCCGAACTACAAGCATCGAGTTGTTTATTTAAGTCTAGTAAACATTTGATTGCATCTTTCCATCATACTATTTGGATTTACTGTCGACTTTTGATTTTGTTTATTGATTATGATACAATGTCAATAGGCAATATTCTTTACAAAATGTTATTCATTAGCATTGCAACATTTTAATTGTAATTGTAAATAATAATAAACTGCTAAAAATAAGAGGCGATACGATTTCACGGTGGCGACCATGGTAACGGCGGGGCAGAGGGTGCTAAGAATCTCCGGTGGAGGTCCGGTTGCCACCTTAGACGACTCGACTTGGCAACGTACAACGCACGCACCCTGAGGACTGACGAGAAGATCGTGGAGCTGGAAGAAGAGATAGACAAGTTGCGCTGGCATATTATAGGGTTATCCGCAGTACGAAGAGAGGGGGAGGACACGGTAATCCTCGAATCCGGCAACTTGCTCTATCACCGGGAGGGCGACCATCTGTCCCAAGGAGGTGTCGGATTTATTGTCCACAAGTCTCTCGTTAACAACGTTGTAAGATCGGGAGTGTGTCGACGAGGGTTGCGTACCTTATACTCAGAATCACCAAACGGTATTCGCTGAAGGTCATACACGTTTACGCACCAACCTCGGCACACCCCGATGAGGAGGTGGAGGAAATGTATGAGGATATCTCTAGAGCCATGCATTCCTCCAAAACCCAATATACGGTGTTAATGGGAGAATTCAATGCAAAACTAGGCACAAGAGAGAACGGTGAGCTGAAAGTAGGGAAATTTGGAATAGGGCAACGTAACCCAAGGGGCCAGCAGCTGGCCAACTTCATGGAGAAAGAGGGACTCTTTATGATGAACTCTTTCTTCCAGAAGCGGCACCATAGGAAGTGACCTGGTCGAGCCCCGACGGTTCGACGAAAATTGAGATTGACTTCATTATCCAGACGACAACTGTTCAGGGACGTCTCCGTGATCGCGAGGGTGAAAACTGGTAGCGATCACTGAATGGTTAGAGGCACACTGAAACTAAACGTTAAGTTCGAGAGGTCTCGTCTAATGAAGTCAACGCTCCGTGACCTCGGGCTCTGTTCCAAAGTCCCGAAACCTTTCAGCTCGAGTTACAATACCGTTTTCAGTGCCTAGAAGACTGGAATGAAGTGGACGATATGAATGACAAGCTCGTGGAAACTGCCCATGCGGTCGGAGCTAAGTTCTGCAAGACCCGCCGCAGAAGAACACAAAAACTCTCCGATCATACTCTTAATCTCACGGCTGTTAGACGGGAGATGAAGCTACATTCTTCAACAGACTTGACAGCATACAGGCAACTGAACAGACAAATCTCCAAATGCATGCGGCGAGACTTACGCAACTTCAATACAGCTCGTATTGAAGAAGCGATTGAGCGGAACCAAGGCTCCAAAGTCTTTGCCAGAGATCTGTCTAACAGAAAGAGCCAACTGTCAAAGCTGAAGACAGAGTGTGGCAGGATCGTTTCCGGGACACCTGAGATTTTGAATGAGATTGAGAGGTTCTATGGGCAGCTGTACACGTCATCGTTGGAGCCACACGCAAGTGTGAGTAACGATCCAAGAGCGAGTCTCATCCGACACTATTCCGAAGATATCCCGGACGTCAGTCTGAACGAGATTAGAATGGCTCTCCAGCACCTTAAAAACGGTAAGGCCCCAGGCGAGGATGGAATTACAGCGGAGCTTCTGAAAACGGATGGAAGACCGGTACTTGAAGTCCTTCAGAAGCTCTTTAATTCCGTCCTCCATGATGGCATTACACCGGAGGCGTGGAGCAGAAGTGCGGTGGTCTTGTTCTTCAAGAAAGGTGACAAAGCTCTCTTGTAGAACTACAGACCGATTTCCCTTCTGAGCCACGTCTACGTGCTGTTTTCGAGAGTCATTACGAATCGTCTCGCGCGCATACTTGAAGACTTCCAGCCTCCCGAACAAGCCGGTTTCCAAAAGGGTTTTAGTACGATAGACCACATACATATCCTTCGGCAAATTGTACAGAAGTCCGAAGAGTACAATTTGCCACTATATCTGGCGTATGTGGACTATGAGAAAGCCTTTGATTCCGTCGAAATTTGGGCGGTGCTGCAGTCCCTTCAGCGGTGCCAAGTTGACTGTCGGTATATCGAAGTGCTGAAGTGTTTGTACAGTAGAGCTACGATGGCTATCCGAGTACAGAACCAGAGTACGAAACCTATCCAACTGCAGAGAGGTGTAAGACAGGGTGACGTCATTTCCCCGAAACTCTTCACCGCAGCATTGGAAGACCTTTTTAAGCTTCTGGACTGGAAAGGATACAGTATCAACATCAATGGCGAGTACATCACTCACCTTCGATTTGCCGACGATATAGTTCTTATGGCAGAATCGCTGGAGGACCTAAGCACTATGCTCAATGACCTCAATAGTGTTTCCCAAGGATAGGTCTTAAGATGAACATGGACAAAACAAAGGTCATGTTTAATGTCCATGTCAAACCTATGCCGGTAGTTATTGGGAACACTAAGCTCGAAGTTGTTGATAAGTATGTTTACTTGGGACAAATAGTCCGACTAGGTATGTCCAACTTCGACCGAGAGGTCAATCGACGGATTCAACTCGGTTGGGCAGCGTTCGGGAAATTACGACACATCTTCTCGTTAGGTATACCTCAAAACTTGAAAACGGGACTATACACCCAGTGCGTGTTGCCAGTGATGACGTACGGAACTGAGACGTGGTCCTTCACTGCTGGCCGGATGAGGAAGCTCAAGGTCGCTCAGCGAGCTATGGAGAGGGCTATGCTCGGAGTTTCTCTGCGTGATAAACTCAGAAATGAGGATATCCGCAGTAGAACCAGAGTGACCGACATAGCTCAACGGATTAGTAAGCTGAAGTGGCAATGGGCCGGCCATATAGCTCGAAGAACCGACAACTGATGGGGAAGAAAGGTTCTCGAGTGGCAGCCTCGTACCGGCAGGCGAAGTGTAAGGCGTCCCCCCACTAGATGGAGTGACGACCTGGTAAGATATGCAGGAAGTCGATGGATACAGGTGGCTCAGGACCGTGCTTTGTGGCATTCTTTGGGGGAGACCTATGTTCAGCAGTGGACTTGTGAAGGGCTGTAATGATGAAATGATGATGACGATTTCATAATTTAAACACTTCGTTTTTAAAAGATGTGAATCAAGACATTTACAATAATTGAAAAAAATCAAATAGGTACTTCACTTACTGGTAGCCTAAACAGTCATGCAACGTTGTGTTTTTAATGCACTTCCACCTTGTTCACGATATTTTAATGCCCGTTTTCTTAATTGATAATTTAATTAAGAAAGCACTTCAGTGTCATTTTTCACTACTCTAAAAGCGTTCACTATCTTATTTTTTAGGTTCTCGGTACTTGTTGTCTCACTAAAATAAACTAATGATTTAAAACGGCCTTATTTATTGTAAAAGGCCAAAAGGCATCAAATCAGCTGATCTGGGAGAGCCACTGGACAGGGTTGCCGCGACCGATCCAGCGCTCCCCAAACTCATAATCAAGCTGCTGTCGAATACTCCTAGTGAAATGAGCGGGGGTATAATCATCGATATATATGTACTACGCACTAGATTTCGCATTTAGAACATTGACTATGTTGAACTGTACTGCAATCCGTACGCTAAACTAAATATTGCGTAAATTGAACATTTGTGAATTCCATAAGATAATTATTATTTCATTTTATTTAGAAATATGTTTGTTTAGATTAAAATAAGAGTACTTTATATTAAATTCTTATATTTATTTTATATTAATATCTTATATTAAATTAAAGTCTTTGCGCATACGCGACTATACTATCTCCCGCGCATGCGCGACGACATATAGTAGCGCACAATTTTTGCTTGGAATAGCTTCTCTAGTACGTAGTACATATAACTCAATGGATAAAAAAGTTGTTGGTAGAATACCTCTTGTAAATTATGAAGAGGTATGTCTTCTAGCAGCGCAGGTGAAGTTTCTCGTAAAAACAGTAAATATGCGTCCCCCGTTAATTTTTGTAAGAACACTGGCTCCAGTATGTATGTACAAATGAAACCGGCCCAGACGTTAACTGAGAACGATGTTGGAAGATCTTTCGGATTAGGGTGAGTGTGCTTTGTAGTACTTATAAGTACAGCAAGCATGTCAACTGCATCTCTTAGTGTAAAAGCGTTACCATACGTGGAATTTTGGCTACTGAAGTCTTAGTAGCGTGCTACTATGATACGTTAAGGGGGAGGCACTCAATTCGACTGTATGTTTTTATGTCTGTTACCTCATAAGTTTTATCTTGGTGAAACGCGTTCGATGATTCTTTTTGATATTTATTTGAACGTTAGTACTTTTCATGTGATCCCATATAAATTTGATCAAGGCCTGACCAGTATATTTTGAGTTAGTTTTACTAATTTATATTGAAGTCAGTTGAACTAAATTTTTCATTTTACCACTTGTTATTAGTCAACAACAGTACCAATTTTGTTGCCAAGGTGGATAGGGATCATGTGGGTGTATTATGAGGGAGCCGTCCGTATGATAGTTGCATTGATGCTTACTGCTACTTACGGTATTGCATCTTGTGATGGATCTCCGAGTACGCTGCGCCTGATTCGACGCATCTTATGGTTCTGGTCGATTGAGGTATGCGGGTGGTGATGTCTGCTGGTATTGTATGACGAAAATTGAGATGGTGTAAGCCCGACGATAGTCGAATTGAAGCTTGTTCAACATTGCATCTCTGCGATGGTTAATAAGCGGGTCGCTATTCTCAATGGCGCTCTCTGCGCCTTGGTTTGACTCACAACCTAAGTAACTTTGTCCAAGCCGGGTACCTTAATTACGGGGCTGCAGACTGACTGCAGAGCGAATTTCCAAAGCTCTCAAAAATTATTCAATATCACTTACATTGTGAAGCTCCATTTTTATATATGTTAGCCAGACAACTATTTTAAAACATGCTACAAGAAATCAGAACGGTTCAATGTGGTGCATTGGAAAACAGCAGGGCAGGAAAGTAACGGAACATGGAATCATGACTTCGTAAACTTTTAATATGGAACAACTGCAACAGTCCCTTTTGGTTGGATATTTTTTAAGCTGTCATCGATGTATTCTAAAAGCAATGTGATGTATGAACATTTTGTGGGAATTTTTTTGAATTATTATAATATTTTTTTTGAATATTTGTACAAGATTATTTTTTTTTATAGAATAAGGGTAACAAACGAGCACACAGTACACCTGATGGTAAGTGGTTGCTGAGGCCCATAAACATCTACATCTATCTTCGATTGCGAAAGGAAATGCAGATGCGTTGTCACCCGTGAGGACTAAGATGGAATGTCTCGTTTGCAGTAAAAAGGGTATCTGGTTCTCTACACACTCCATACGAAGCACAGCAGCAATCTGCTATTTTACGCTGGTATTCTGTGAGGTCGTGGTCCTTCCCCGGTCGAGCCGACCTATTCGTGCTACAACAATAAAATAGTTGCAGCATGGCTCTACCACGTAAAAAGATTAATAATTACCCATTATTAGACAAAATTATACGTGTCCAATCATCTTTACCAAAGAAATTAATTTTGTGATTTAAAGTTAAGTTTTATTTTATAAATGTTTTTAATGTATCATGAAACAAAATCAATAAAACTGGACATTTTTTACTTACTGAAATGCAATAATCTTGCTTAACAGTATCTTTCGGTATCATGTGTGCCTCTAAACGAAATATATATAAGTCAAATTAAAATACCTAATATTAATATTATGATCGTGTCACATGATGTCATTAATTATAGAGCGCTTTGTTGTCGATATAAAAATGAACATAACACAAAATTTTATTATGACTGAAACGCCAATTTTATCTTTAGAATATTCAACGTGTAGAATCAGATAACATGTTATTATAATAATTGTTTCTATAATAATTTAACAGCGGTAGAGCCACGCGGCAGCTTTTGCTGTCGCAAGGATGGCCGGCTCGAACCGGGGTAGTACCACGACCTCACAGAATACCAGCGTGAAGTAGAGGTTTACCTCTGCGTTTCGCTTGGTGAGTGCAGGTGGCCGGAGGCCCTTTTTACTAGAAATAAGGCATTCCATCTTAGTCCTCACGGGTGACAATGCATCTGCATTTTGATTTGTAATAGAGGATACATGTAGATGTCTATGGGCCCCAGTAACCACTTACCATCAGGTGGACTGTGTGCTCGTTTATCACCATTATCCTATAAAAAAATGTTAAATTGTACATTAAAGAGGTAATGAATAGAATAAATAAAAGCACTCGATTCTAAAAACAATTAAAATACGGAACGACGTGTAGTGACATCGACATATGTATGACGATAATGCAAACTATTTTATACTCCTTGCACAAATACTTTCAACGACTTCAAACGAAATGTTGTATATTATGTTAATTTTACTGTGCATTGTTGTTCTCTACCTATATGGTAAATATATTTTTTTTTTATAGGAGAGGGGCAAACGAGCATGCGGCTCACCTGATGGTACGTGACTACTGCTGGCCATGAACAACTGCAGTACCAGAGGAATTGCAGATGAGTTGCCAGCCTTCTAAAAAGGGGTAGGCTCTTTTCTTGAAGGTCCCTAAGTCGTATCGGTCCGGAAAAATTGCTGGTGGTAATCGATTCCATAAAGAAGTTGTGCAAGGAAGAAAACATCTTCTAAATCGCACAGTGGTGGACCACCAATCATCCAGATGGTGTGGATGGTATCGGGAGTTCTGCCGCGATGTGCGTTCCTTAAATTTGGCGGCTGGGATTAATCCAAACAATTCTTTAGAGCGCTCCCCGTGGAAAATGCGAAAGAAAATGCAAAGGGCTGCAACATCTCTTCGCAGTGCCAATGAATCGAGCCGTTCGGAAAACACGCGGTCGTCAACGATTCGAGCCGCTCTGCACTATCAAGTGGAAGGAGCTGGCACTGGCGAGCCCCTGCCCAGAGATGGGAACAGTATTCCATGTGCGGCCGAACCTGCGCCTTGTAAAGTTGCAGGCGGTGTGCCAGCATGAAATACTGTCTCGCTCTACTCAAGCTTTTTGTAGGCCAATTTGGCCTTCTCTTCCAAATGACCACGAAACTGCACGTCACTCAATATGTCGACGCCGAGGATTCCAATACTGGCTGAGGCAACATGGTTAGTGCCTTGAAACTGAAGAGATTAGACATAGGGGTTCTTTTTAAAGGTAAAAGTAAATAAACTAATTATTACTATTATCTTGTTACTGCCTTTTGGCTATCTCTGCCGTTGTATTGGTTGGTGGAGCATATGTTTAGGCCTCATGCGGGTGGTAGCTGGAGGGAGAATCTGAGGAGACTCTTAAAGCTGCGGTTGATAGCCGCTCATCGTGGGACTCCATTCCCTTGAGGTGAGCGGTAGACTATACATGACATGCTCTGCGGCTAGTATCCGTGCTGATCATGCAATTGATGGTAATGCCTTACATTCACATCACGTCTGCATGAGCGATGGTCTGGCAGATGGTGGCCCTCATGGTGGGCTTTTATAGCCAGTGTGCCTATTATTAGACGTCTTGCTTAAACCATGTGACGTACATTCACTGTGGCTGGATTTGATCGTATTCTGTATTGCGTTTACACGCAATGACACGCGCGACTTCGGTCGATGTTTGTGCTTACACACTACCAAGAGGCCTAGCCCTCTTTTACTGGTTCGCCAGTTATTTTCTGTGGACTACGATCCAGCTCCCAACTTAACGTCCCTCTTCGAGGGGAGCGTGTTGGTTGGCACTGACCGCACTCGGCGTGTGCCTCTTTCACATTTTTTTAAATATGGGAGAGCAAAATCCTTGTATCTGGTACTTTATATATAAATATTATAAGGAAGAAGTAGAATAGGTAGTCGTATCTCCTCAGTTTCAAGGCACTCCCCTTACTGCCTCAGCCAGTATCGGAATCCTTGGCGTCGACATATCGAATAGTGTGCAGTTTCATGGTCACTTGGAAGGGAAGGCCAAATTGGCCTCTGAAAAGCTTGGCGTGCTCAGCAGAGCGAGACAGTATTTCATGCCGGCACATCGCTTGCAACTTTACAAAGCGCAAGTTCGGCCCCACATGAAATACTGTTCTCATCTCTGGGCCGGGGCACCCCAGTGCCAGCTCCTTCCACTTGACCGCATCCAGCGCAGAGCGGTTCGAATCGTCGACTACCGAGTTCTTTCTGATCGGCTCGATACACTGGCACTGCGTAGAGATGTTGCATCTCTTTGCGTATTTTATCGCATTTATCACGGGGAGTGCTCTGAGGAATTGTTCGGACTAATTCCAGCCGCTCAATTTCACCATCGCACATCGCGACAAAACTCGCGTTACCATCCATACCATCTGGATGATTGGCGGTCCACCACTGTGCGATTTAGAAGAAGTTTTCTCCCTCGCACGACTTCCTTGTGGAATCAATTACCACCAGCAAATTTTCCGGACCGATACGACTTAGGAACCTTCAAGAAAAGAGCTTACACCTTTCTAAAAGGTCGGCAACGCATCTGCAATTCCCCTGGTGTTGCGGTTGTTCATGGGCGGCGGTAGTCACTTACCATCAGGTGAGCCGCATGCTCGTTTGCCTCCTATTCTATAAAAAAAAGGAACGATTTTTTATTCTTAACCTTATTGAACCCTGTCTTCACCTTAAAATAATTATTAAGCACTACCAACAGCTTTCCCTTACTCTATTGAATATTCATTATTCCAAGAGACACCTAAAAATTCATCATGCCAAAATTCATCATAAAAGTTCATGTCCAAATAGCTCGCAGATGACGGATTTTATTCAGATTTACATAGGTAATATTTACTCTTATATTTTGGCCATTTTACACAATATTTTTATGAATTATAGACTTTGTGCCATTCTGATGTATGAGCAATATTGTTGTAAAGTTTCATTAAACTTCATTCAGTAGTTTTTGCGTGAAAGAGTTAAAATACATCCATACATCCTCACAAACTTTCACATTTATCTAAACTAATTGTGCTACGTGCTGTTAGAAACACAAAGAACAAGACTTCGATACAAGTGCTATGTGAAATTATCGGATTGTTTGGTTGTCCTAAAGTAATCGTTTTAGATTGCGGAACTAGTGTCACCTGATGAATTCAAGAAGTTTACGGGAAACTATAAAATAAACATATGAAGAACGCTGTAGCCTATCCACGTGCTAACGGACTAAATGAAACATATAATCGAACAATTTTGAGCTCGTACGTAATGTTGGCAATATACTCGTTCCACCTTTTAGTAGCCCCTATAAGATAACAACGGCACTAGGGAACGACCGGTATGAAGTTTGCAGAGTTAAGGGCTTTTCATCCCGAAAATATAAAAACATATATTGGTCCGATAAAACAAAATCTTGGATTATAACTACTTGGCTCAATCTCTGATTCTGATTCAGAAAATCAAGTAGTTTGTATTAAGGTTCAATTATTTTAAATAACTTTGTTAGGAGAATATAGGTATAATGGTATTAATGATTAATAACTATGTTTTTATGTTATACGTAAACCAGCACTGAATCCGCCGGAATCTAATATCGTACTCCGAGACTGTGATGGATCGACAAAGACATCATGAAGTTGGCAACGGCATCTCTACAAAACAAGGTCAAGGCCGATATACCCCGTGTGTAAACGAGGTATTTCATTAATTACTGAAAGATAGAAACCAATGTACCCTGTAATCCATCAAATAACAAAATATTTGAACAGAGACCGATGCATCCTATGCACACGGTAAGCATCTCTAACTGATCCAAAGCAATGTTCCAACAACGTTTATGCATACTTGTACATATTTTCTCTGGTAGCTTAAATGAAAATTCGTATTGCATTTAAATTTATTAATTTCATTGATAAAAAATGCATATAAACACACAAAACATGACTGCCTGAGGACAGGCAGGAAAAATTAGAATGGCCAATGATTAGATTATCAAGTATAAGTATTTATTTTTATATCAAGTTTCTAAACGATTAATTGTCTTTGTCATTTCCTGCATGAAAGAAGTTTTAGACGCCATTAGATTTAATTAAGTGACAAAGACTAATTTGTTAAAATTGTATAGATAGTTAAAAATACATCCAGACTTATTAAATTTACACAACTAAAAGTTTCCTTCTAAGTGTTGCTGATAAAGACGTCGAAGAAATGTTTGTTTTACGTATATTAAAACAATATGTTGTTTGTATTTTATATTACTAATTACTATTTCATTGAAATTAAAAATACATTTAAAAAGGTTTAGATTTAAACTCGCAGAAATCAATCGTTGTATTTAAGAATGGTGACAATTTGTCTTCGAACTCCTTCCATGTACAGATTCCATCTGTACAGATAGATCGAATAGGTTCTTCATTTAAATAGAAGACAACATTGTATTCGCTCACTTCATTGTCCACACATCTGTAAAAAATAAGTTTTCCCTTGTTCATGAACATTGTCATAATCATTGCATCCATCATATGTATACTCCTAAAATCATACAGCATTCGACAGTCTTGAGCTACTTTCGTGTTTTACAAAATTATCCAACTTTATATATTAGAAATCATCCTCAAATTAAAAAAAATAATAATAATAATTCGTTTGAATTACAAAATATGTATTATATAATGTAAATATCAACGTTTGATAAACTTTTGCTCTGTTATAAAAAATTACATCGTATTGTAAACCTTACATAAAAACTTAAGACATCTTTTCAGAAAAATACCATTACATGTGGTATAACTTTTTAATGTGCAAATTATTAAGGATATAACTTACTAGACATATTGATGAATGAAGACAAAATGACATGATCAAATTTTAAGTAATTATTAAATAGATATATTTTTCACGGATTTTGTGCCTTTTTATGGATATCTAACCTCAATTTAAAATAGAGTTAGGATACTGGGACATGTCTTAAAGTATTTTTCTAACTCTTCGCCGGCCGTTGCGTTGGCACGCGTGTTTAACTGGTCGCCAGCAACCTACGCTTTGTTCCTTGTCGCATTCACCTATGATTAGTTATTAAAAAAATATTTTGTTGTTTTGATCTATATATATCGAAGAAATTTATGTTATTCGATTAATTAAACCACATTATTTGTATCATCATCATCATCATCATTACAGCCCTTCACAAGTCCACTGCTGAACATAGGCCTCCCCCAAGGAATGCCACAAAGCACGGTCCTGAGCCACCTGCATCCATCGACTTCCTGCATGTCTTACCAGGTCGTCACTCCATCTTGTGGGGGGACGCCCTACACTTCGCCTACCGGTACGAGGCTGCCACTCGAGAACCTTTCTTCCCCATCGGTTGTCGGTTCTTCGAGCTATATGGCCGGCCCGAGCATAGCCCTCTCCATAGCTCGCTGAGCGACCTTGAGCTTCCTCATACGGCCAGCAGTGAAGGACCACGTCTCAGTTCCGTAAGTCATCACTGGCAACACGCACTGGTTGTACAATTTTGTTTTAAGGTTTTGAGGTATATCTGACGAGAAGATGTGTCGTAGCTTCCCGAACGCTGCCCAGCCGAGTTGAATCCGTCGATTGACCTCTCGGTCGAAGTTGGACTTACCTAGTCGGACTATTTGTCCCAGGTAAACATACTCGTCAACAACTTCGAGCTTAGTGCTCCCAACAACTACCGGCATAGGTGTGACATGGACATTAAACATGATCTTTGTTTTGTCCATGTTCATCTTAAGACCTATCCGTAGAGAGACACTATTGAGGTCATTGAGCATAGTGCTTAGTTCCTCCAGCGATTCTGCCATGAGGACTATATCGTCGGCAAATCGAAGGTGAGTGATGTACTCGCCATTGATGTTAATTCCGTATCCTTTCCAGTCCAGAAGCTTGAAAACGTCTTCCAATGCAGCGGTGAAGAGTTTCGGGGATATAACGTCACCCTGTCTTACACCTCTCTGCAATTGGATAGATTTCGTACTCTGGTTCTGTACTCGGATAGCCATCGTAGCTCTATTGTACAAACACTTCAGCACTTCGATATACCGACAGTCAACTTGGTATAAAGAAACAATATTTCAGTTGATCAATAAAGCAAAAATATTGGTACACATTCATAATTTTATATAACATAAAACAAATATCAAATAAAACTGTACAAATAGTTTATTATAAACCAAGTGCGCGGTATTAAAATGTCATCAGCATCATCATCATTACATCCCTTCACAAGTCCACTGCTGAACATAGATCTCCCCTAAGTTATGCCACAAAGCATGGTCCTAAGCCACCTGCATCCATTGACTTCCTGCATGTCTTACCAGGTCATCACTCCATCTAGTGGGTGGTTATCCTACACTTTGCCTACCGGTACGAGGCTGCCACTCAAAAAACTTTTTTCCTCATCGGTTGTCGGTCCTTCGAGCTATATGGCCCCATTGCAAATTCAGTTTACTAATCCGTTGGGCTATATCGGTCACTCTGGTTCTACTGCAGATATCCTCATTTCTAAGTTTATCAGGCAAAGAAGCCCCGAGCATGGCCCTCTTCATATCTCTTTGAGCGACCCTAAGCGTCACTGGCACACAACTAACTGGTTACTAACACTTTGTTGTACAATCTCGTTTTCAGGTATTGAGGTATACCTGATGAGAAGATGTGTCGTAAGTTAGAAGTTGCGTAAGTCCTGCCGCATGCATTTATTATACTGTCTAATCTGTTAAAGACTGCAGCTTCGTTTCGCGTCTAACAGCCATGAGATTAAGAGTGTGATCGGAAGATTTTTGTGTTCTTCTACGGCGGGTCTTGCAGAACTTAGCTCCGTCCGCATGGACAGTTTCCACGAGATTGTCATTCATATCGTCCACTGCATTGCAATCTTCTAGGCATTGAAAACTGTTTTGTAACTCAAGCCGAAAGATTTCGAGACTTTGGATTAGAGCAAGAGGGGGCGGAGCATTAACTTCAATAGACGAGACCTCTCCAACTAAACTTTTAGGTTCAGTGTGCCTCTAACCATTCAGTGATCGTATTTACTCGCGATCACTGAGACATCACTGAACAGATGCCTTCTAATTGTCAGAATGAAGTCAATCTCACTTTTTGGTGAACCGTCGGGGAGCGACCAGGTCCACTTCCCGTGGCGCCGCTTCTGTGAGAAAGAGCTTATCAAAAAGAGTCCCTCTTTTTCCATGAAGTCGGCCAGTTTCCCATTAACACCGTATAGTGGGTTTTGGAGTGTGTGTGTGGCTTTAGTATTAAAATTTAAATAAGTAAAATATATTATTTTGAAGGAATTCGACGCATCGTTATTATTGACAGCTGATTAAAGTACCACACGTTTCGCAACTTCCAGTTTAAACCACTTATTTTATAGTCTATCATAAAAATGAAAGTTAAAATTACAGCCTATATATATATATATATATATATATATATATATATATATATATATATATATATATATATCCCACTTCTGGTCACAAGCCTCCTCTAATTTCTGAGAGGGTTTTAGACCAAGAGAATGTCCGCCGCTCTGCCCCAATGCATGTTGGCGAACTTCACATGTCTCTGAAATATATTTTCTTCTTATTTCTTAGTCATGCAGGTTTTCTTACGATATATTTCTTCAAGTTTGTGTATGTTTATAACTTAGAAAAATGAATGAATGAACCTGTTCAAAACTGCAACAAGATTCACAGCGTAAGAAGCCATGAAACTAGTTCTCCATTTACGTTCACGTTCTCTATTGGCACTGCTCAAAGTAATACTATCATTAAATAAGCCCAGTGCTGTATACACCATCTCTAACGTAGTTGCATGAGTAAAGTATGCTGTGATCTTATTTTTTTCGCCGTCTTTAGTTCTTCGGAAGCTATTCAATAGGTCCGTTAATGTAATACGCCCAAATTCTTCACCTTTAGGTGATCCATAACCGCTTTTATAGTAGGCGTTTAAATCTTCTATATATTCCAAAACTTGTAAATCATCTGTAGTTAAAAGTGCACACCATGGGCTGAGCTTATTTTCGATTCCAGACCACGTATGGCGACAGAGGTCGTATAAAGCTGTGATGTTTGTGTCGGTGAGAATATAATCAATACCGCTTCTTCTTTGTATTCTATCTTTAGCCTGAAATAAAAAATAGAATGGAATAAAATGGAATAAAAAGAATAATAAGTATTGTCGTGGGAAGAATCAGCAAGAAACCTATAAAATTTTACTTATAATATGCAATTATTTATACGAGTTATAATAAGACCATGCAAGCAAACGCCCAATTACCCATTTGTGCCCAAGGGTTACTTTTATTAATGTAAATTAAAAACATATGTATAGCTATTTATCAGATTTTGAGATGCTTGTGCAAAAAATAAACATAAGGATATTTTTAAGGAGGCTAATCAGACTATTGATATTTTGAAATATGTATTTTATTACTCTAAGTTTGTAAACTAAGCTTAATAACTAAAATTGCTACATAGAAGTACATTTCCATTTTGGTACACTCGTATACACATTGCAACAACCTTACTTTAATTTTCATTCCAGGTATTGACCTAACTTTAACAATGTGTTACAAAACTATTTCCGTGTTATATTTTATGGACTAATCAAATCAAAATTATATATTTGTTTATTATTTTATCTCAAGGTTTTAGAAATCATAAACAAAGCCTCATTTGGAACTCGCCGGTAATATAAAGAAGTGAAGACTGTTGTCATATTTTTGACGTTAAAAGTTTGTTATAGTTAAAAACCACGCATCAAGTCTGCAGCTAAATCATTAGCTAAATTATTTAGACTACTGTGCTTAGGCTTAGGAAAGTTGTTGGAAAAGGTCTCGTAACATTGTCGTTGCTTGTTATTGCCAGTTTGGGTATTTACATCTGGCGGAAATGTGATATTTTTGGCACCATTAAATGGAAACCATGATGTCATTATGTCATTCCCCATAGTCGCTAATGACCACAATTACAGTACGAAGAGTGGTGATAGACGTTACACTTTGATATAATACACAAACTTAATTAAAGCACCTGTCCTTATTGGATTTTAAGGTATTATTAAATTCGTGTGGTTTCGTTATTATTACTTAAAGGTATTTTAATAGTTAGCAACCAGTCACACTGACAATATCATGATTAATATATCATAAACGAAGCTAAAGGCAGATATTAATTATCACCAACCCCATGTTCATGTTATAAAATCACGTGTAAATATATCCGAAGTAATAAAAAAAATCATATTTATAAAAAAAATGGGCACTTAATAATGACTAAGGCCCGTATTAATAAACGTTACTCAACGAAGAACTCAAGTGCGTAATTATTTGATACGCCCTCATTACGATATCAGCATCTCAAGATCGTTGCTAATTTATAATAAGCACATAAAAACAGTATCTCAACACACTGTACTTAGGAATACTGTTCTGTGACTTGCTCTTAAGTACACACACTTGAGAGTCGAGTTTCGTTTATTAATCGGTGTGGCACTCAGCTGATATCGTAAGCCTAAACCACATCTTGAGATATGTTTATTAATAAGATCAATTTCGGATCGCGCATTTTAGGTTTCAAGAAGAACTTTTGCACTAGCAAGATGTCGACATCATGGTCGCGTAAAAAGCACACGATTCTTCCTTTTGCGTCGCGCGCGCAATCTAGGGCGCACTTAAATAGTATTGAAGAAGCGAGCAAGGTAGCATTTAAAGTTCGCTACAGAATTTGCGCTATTATTTCTAATTTTTACGTGGTAGAGCCATGCTGCAGCTACATTAGTTGTATAGTTGTAGCACGAATGGATCGGCTCGACCCGGGAAGAATCACGCTCTCATAGAATATCAGCGTAAAATGGAACAGTGCTGTGTTTCGTATGGTGAGTGTAGAGAACCGGAGACTTCTTTTTACTGGAAAAGAGGCATTCCATCTTAGCCCTCACGGGTGACAACGCATATGCATTTTGATTCGTAGTTGAGGATAGATGTAGATGTCTATGGGACACAGCAACTATTTACCATCAGGTGGACTGTGTGGTCGTTTGTCACCCTATCATATAAAAAAAAACCGAGCGGCGTCAGGTGTGCACGTATGAATCTATTAATGTAACATAATGTGATACATTCTTATGATACCGTCTTATGTATCTATCTACATCACATAAAATATATACAAAATAGATTTAAGCTTAATAAAAAAATATATTTTGAACTATATAAACATACAGCAAGATATTCCGGGCTTAATTTGTATTTTTCTGCCTCGGCAAATACATTCGAGTTATTGAGCACATCCATTTGGTACTTTCCGCATGTCAGGTAAGGCTGAAACATTTATAATGTTTAAGTTTAATACGGACGTGTAAACTTGTAAAACAGAATAACCGAGTCACTGACTGGTTCAAATCAAGTTATGGTTGGTATCGGGCCTAGGTATGTTGGGATTATCCGGGTGTCTCTGCTGCGGCGTCATAAACTTCTTTATTATTAAAGGTAAAGACTGTAATAACTTGCCTTATAACATTTTACACATATTGTAGGGCAAATGAATCTTAAAAAATGTATTGAAACGAAAAACCACTCATGCCTTATAAGCGGGAAGACAAAAATAGTGCAGCGCTCTAAATGTAATAGTATGTCGTGGCTATAGTAGACATTAATGTACTTTAATTTTAAAGCACTTTAAAATATTTTATTGTCATATTCTGGTAACACTTATATATGTATTATATTATGTGAACTGTGGCTCTACCACGTATTCTTACGTGGTAGAGCCATGCTGCAGCTATATTTCTGGTATAGTTGTAACACGAATGGGTCCGCTCGACCGGAGAAGGACCACGCTCTCACAGAACACCAGCGTAAAATAGCAGTTTAATGCTGCTGTGTTTCGTATAGCGAGTGTAGAGAACCGAAGACCCTTTTAAACGAGGCATTCCATCTTAGTCCTCACGGGTGACAACGCATATGCATTTTGATTCATAATCGAGGATAAATGTAGATGTCTATGGGCCACAGCAACCACTTACCATCAGGTGGATTGTTTGCTCGTTTGTCACCCTTATCCTATAAAAAAATTACGTAAAGGCATTTCAAACTACAGTTGGAGTGACAAAATTTTCCAAAAATGCACCAGTAGACACAGCAGACATTAGACGCGCACTCTTGGAAGTTTGGCCAATATTTACCACTCTGGGCAGACGTGTTTGTGAGTACAGAGCAAATACTCGACAAGTGCATGTGTGTTCCTGTTATTACGTTTGACGTAAAATCCATAGACTGGCAATGTAATCAAACTTGCAAGACGTTTAGTTTTACGATTCCGATTTTGCATGACAAACACGGTGTTCATGCCATACCCTCACTTTAATGGGTAATACTCATTATATACAGGGTTATTTTTCAAAGAGTAGCCAATTGAATTGATTGATAGGCAACAAGGTTTACGCCTACCGATTGATCCTTACGAATGTGTGCATGCGCAGTGAAATCAGTTTAAATAATACATTATCACACATTTTTAGATTAAAAGATAAAAAGAACAGAATATCAGATTTTTTTTAGATTAATTTTTCTTCGCCATTTGCTTATAATACTTATTTTGAACTTTAAGGCATTGAAACCTAAAGAAATTGTCTCTTTTGCAGAGACAATTTCTTTTTGTATGGAGAATGAGCCCATCACAAATTTTAGGGAAACTTAATGAAATGTATGTCAATTTATTCCTTATAACCAATAGATTATAAAATTAATATGAGTTTTACCGCTTCTATCGGGAATTCTGAGAAATTAAAAATTTAAATATGAATATCACAATAACCTAAAAACAAACTAACAGCGATTTTCTAGTAGTTTTCACTGATATTATGAAATAGAATAATGTATATAGAATAGAATAACTTAATAATTAACAGATACAACAAAGTTGTATTTATCAGCATTTATAGGTACTTTAAGATTGATGAAAAATTATTTTAGCAGTTCCGGCAAAACATAGTACACACAAAAAAACGTGGTGTGGAGACTATTATTTACTTGTATTGATTGATAAGTGAATATACGTCACAAAGATCATTAAAATAATTAAATGAATATGATTAAAGCCAATATAAATAACGGATATTATGTCCATTTATAACATCTGCTTTACATGCTATATTGCAAGAAACATGTTTTAAACTGGTTATATAAGGTTAAAAACACAAAGTACACTGCCAATGCATTTATTATTGTAATCATTTGCTAAGTAGTCTATTAATAGTGGAACAGACAGACAAACAGGCGCGGTGTCAAGACTTTTTTTAATATGTTTTGGTTGATTAGTAAAGGTGCAGTGTGTAAACTTTATTTTTAAATATAATAACCGATATCAGTTATCATACCCCAAACACCATTAAAGCCAATATGATTAGGTAATATCATATTTAATTATGGTTACTACACACTTATAAATATGAAGTAAGTAAGATGTTTGAAACTGGTTGTGTAAGGATAACATAATTATAAATTAAATATTTTGTACAGCCGACTTCAATATAAGTTAAGTTAATTATGAGATTCCAGATGTGGAGGATCATACACCTTCCCTGTTGGACCTTCTGCTGACCTCTCATCCAGATGGATATCAGGTTTCCGTCGATGCCCCTCTCGGCTCTTCGGACCACTGTCTGATCCGGAGTATGGTGCCACTCACGCTCCCTTCGCGGTTGCGTTCTGCAGGTTGCCGCCGTGTTTGGCATTACAGGTCGGCGGATTGGGACGGAATGCGGTTTTTCTATGCATTCTACCCATGGGGGCGGGTTTTCTTACGAATAATTCAAGAAGACTCAAGAATAATTCAAAAACTATTGGCCTGACCTTGATCAAATGGTACCATATAGTACCGCACGAGAAGTACCAACTTTCAAATAAAAGAAGAGTCATAGAAATTGGTTCACCCTGTAAAAAGTTATGAGGTAACACATAACACACATAAAAAACATAGAGTCGAATTGAGTACCGTCTCCTTTTTGGATGTCGGCAGAAAAACATAATAGATATTATTAGGAATCAAAAGAATATTTTCAATATTATGAGATATGATATAAGACTGTTTTCTTCAATATTTATATTTTGTCCCTGCTTATGAGCAGCTCTGTAAGATTTTAGCCTACAAGACAAACATATTTATACTAAGTAATCCACCTGAAAACAGTTAATGAATATTGAAAAGAATCATCATCATCATTACAGCCCTTCACAAGTCCACTGCTGAGCATAGGACTCCCCTAAGGAATGCCACAAAGCACGTTCCTAAGCTACCCGCATCCATCGACTTCCTGCATGTCTTACCAGGTCGTCACTCCATCTAGTGGGGGAACGCCTTACACTTCGCCTACCAGTACGAGGTTGCCACTTGAGAACCTTTTTTCTCCACCTGTTGTCGGTTCTTCGAGCTATATGACCGCCTCATTGCCAGTTAATCTTACAAATCCGTTGAGCTGTGTCGGTCACTCTAGTTCTACTGTGCATATCCTCATTTCTAGGTTTATCACGCAGAGAAACCCCGAGCATAGCCCTCTTCATAGCTCGTTGAGCGACCTTGAGCGTCCTCATACGGCCAGCGGTGAAGCACCACGTTTCAGATCCATAAGTCATCACTGACAACACGTACTGGTTGTACAATCTCGTTTTTTTTTGAGGTATACATGACGAGAAGATGTGTCGTAATTTCCCGAATGATGCGCAGCCGAAATAAATCCGTCGATTGAACTCTCGGTCGAAGTTGGACTTACCTAGTCGGACTATTTGTCCCAGGTAAACATATTCGTCAACAAATTCGAGCTTAGTGCTCCCAATAACTACCAGCATAGGTGTGATATGGAAAATAAACATTATCTTTATTTTGACCATGTTCTTCTTACGACATATCTGTTGGGAGACACTGTTGAAGTCATTGAGCATAGTACTTAGGTCCTCCAGCGACTCTGCCATAAGGAATATATCGTCGGCAAATCAAAGATGAGTGATGTGCTCACTATTGATGTTAATATCGTATCCTTTCCAGTGCAGTAGCTTGAAAACGTCTTCCAACGCAGCGGTGAAGAGTTTCGGGGATATAACGTCACCCTATCTTATACCTGTCTGCAGTTGGATAGGTTTCATATTCTGATTCTGTACTCGCATAGCAATCGTAGCCCTACTGCACAAACACTTCAGCACTTCGATATACTGGCAGTCAACTTGGCACCGCTGAAGAGACTGTAGCACCGCCCAAATTTCAACGAAATCAAAGGCTTTCTCATAGTTCACATACGTAAGATAAAGTGGAAGATTGTACTTTTCGGTCTTCTGTATAATTTGCCGAAGAATATGTATGTAGTCTATGGTATAGCCTTTTCGGAAACCGGCTTGCGAGACGATTTGTAATGACTCTTAAAAACAGCTGGTAGGCGCGACTCAGAAGCGAAATCGCTCTGTGGTTCTTCAAGAATGTGTTGTTGCCTTGATTGAAGAACAAGACCATCGCAATTATGCTCCACGCCTCCGGAGTAGTCATACCATGCAGGACGGAATTAAAAAGCTTCTGAAGGACTTCAAGTACCGGTTTTCCACCCGATTCCAAAAGCTCCGCTGTAATTCCGTCCACGCCTGGGGCCTTGCCGTTTTTAAGGTGCTGGAGATCTATTCTAATCTCGCTCAGACTAACGTCCGGGATAAAATCGGAATAATGTCGAATAAGACTTGCTCTTGGATCATTACTGACACTTGCTTGTGGCTCCAACGATGATGTGTACAGCTGCCGATAGAACCTTTTAATCTCACTCAAATTCTCACATGTCCCAAAAACGATGCTACCACACTCGGTCTTCTACTTTGACAGTTAGCTCTTTCTGGTAGATAGATCTCTGGCAAAGACTTTGGAGCCTTGGTTCCGCTCGATCGCTTCTTAATACAAGCTGTATTGAAGTTGCGTAAGTCCTGCCGCATGCATTTGGAGATCTGTCTGTTCAGTTGACTGTATGCTGTCAAATTTTTTGAAGACTGCAACTTCATTTCCTGTCTAACAGTCATGAGATTAAGAGTGTGATCAGAGAGTTTTCGTTTTCTTCTGCGGCGGGTCTTGCAGAACTTAGCTTCGACAGCATTGACAGTTTCCACGAGCTTGTCATTCATTTTTGCCATTGCATTGCAGTCTGCTCGGCACTGAAAACAGTCGTCATAATGAAGTCAATCTAATTTTTTGTCGAACCGTCAGGGCTCGACTAGGTTCACTTCGTTTCTGGTAGAAAGAGGTCATCAAAAAGAAAGGGACTATTTTCGCCATGAACTCGGCCAGCTGCTGGCCCTTTGGGTGTCGTTTTCCTATTTCAAATTTTCCTACCTTCAGCTCACCGTTCTCTCTTAAGCCTAGTTTTGCGTTGAAGGCTCCCATTAACACCGTATAGTGGGTTTTGGAGGTATGCATGGCTTAAGAGATATCCTCATATATTTCCTTTTTCTTCTTATCGGGATTTGCCGAGGTTGATGCGTAAAATTGTATGACCTTCAACGAGTACCGTTTAGTGATTCCGTTTATAAGGTCCCACGTCGACACATTCACAATCTTTACTACGTTATTAAAGAGAGACTTGTGGACGATAAATCTGACACCTCCTTGGGACAGATGATCGCTCTCCCGGTGATAGAACAAGTTGCCGGATTTGAGGATTACCGTGTCCTCCCCCTCTTTTGGGACCTCAGATTATCGTAAAATATTCCAGCACAACTTGTCTATCTCTTCTTCCATCTTAGGATATTCTCGTTAGTCCTCAGGGTGTGTGCGTTGTATGTTCAAAGATCAAGTCGTCTTATGTGGAACCTTCACCGAAGATTCTTAGCACCCCCTGCCCCGCCGTTACCGTGGTCGCCACCATAGCCAGGAATAACGAAGCCGCCGCGGAAAAGGGGCCATTTTTTCGTTACTTTCATTTAACGTGGGGATATTTGCCATAGTTGCCACGCTTGGCGGGCGGGTTGGCAACCAAATTTTTGTTATTGTAATCTTGCTATTATCAGGAAGATGCTGCTGCCCATCTCCTGTCTGTTTCCCACTGTCGTCTCTTACGCCATTCCCTATTACCCTTAGGGACGAAAATATTGGCGTATGCAGATAACGTGACACTTTTAATATAGGCGAATTCTAGAGATGAAATAGAGAGAGCGGCGAAATCTGCACTTTTGGTATCATGGTGGAGAGAAAGGAACCTACTATCCTTCTCCTCTGCGAAGTCATGTACCATGACTATAAAGGCAAGTTCCAGCGACCACCTGTTATAAGGATGAGGATGGAGTAAAAAAAGCGTAATGTCGATTCAAATATTGGATATCACGGTAGACGCGAGTCTGTTCTTCACTCAGCACGTCACTTTTGGAAGATATCGTGGGTGTCACCATCTTTTTAGAGCATTCGCTACCAGGCCCTCCATGTTCTATATATGGGAACGTATGTTCCAATAGTGACATATGCTGGGACTATTTGGGTTGATCGGGTGGGGAATTGTACAGTGCGCACGGCACTGTTGAGATCGCAGCGATCCTCGCTCGTGTTGTTGACAAAGGGGTACAGGACGATAAGTACTGCGGCGCTCCCGGTGTTAGCCGGTGACCTGCCGGCCGATCTGGAGGTAACTCGTGTTAGTAGGATTGAGCAGGTACGTAGAAACGCAGAAAAGGGGGAGTTGAGCAGGCGTAAGCGCGCAATTTGGGCTGAAGTTATAAGTGTATGGCAGGAACGATGGACGAAGGAGAATAATGGTAGGGAGTTATTCTGCTTTTTTCCAGACGTGGCGGCGCGACTCAGTGTAAATTGGGTCGTGCCGGACTACCAAGTCTTACAGATCCTTAGTGGGCATGGATGTTTCAGGAAGAGACTGTTCGATATGAAATTGGCTGAACTGAGTGTGTGTGAGTGTTGAGCGGCCTACGAAGCACCACGTTCTGTGGGAGTGTATGCAATACAATACAATGAAATATATACTTTTTTACAAAAAAAGAAATGGTACGTGAAATGATTGGTCCTGTTTAGTAAACAGGACCAATCAAGGTAGTATACCCGAAACAAGGTAGTATACCCGAAACTCGTGGACGGTCAGGAGAGCTTTGGCTGGCTGTGCAAGTTTGCGCACGGATGGCATTCAAAGAGGGCTGCCTACTGTGTTTGTCCAGCCCAGAATAGAAAACTGGAAAAACGGGACAAGATGTAGAGTAAATAACTTGTAGAGGGTCAAAAAAGTGCACGCGGGAAAGAGCCCTGAGCAAGTACCACGTACATCTCTCGAGATTCAGACCATAAAACCGCAAGGTGGAAGATAAGCGGTAGTGGATATTCTTAACCGCCACTACACGGACTAATACTACACTTGTAAAGAGTGTCTATATTGAAAAATAATTCTTATCAACGTATTATTTTTTCTATATTTATTGCAATCTAAATAGTGTATAGGATCTATGTTTATGTTTGTATTGATTTACATTTCAAACACTGTAAAGCCACAAATACACGTCCACGTATGATATTGTTAGGAATCAGAAGGACATTTTCAATAATAAGAGATATGAGATAAGTATATAGATACTATACTTCAATGTCAATAAACTATATTTCTTATTTCTGTCAGTAATTGCCATTTGGTATTTTCAAGTTTATGAAGCAACATGCTGAATACATAAGGTATTTATACCTAAATGGAGTTAAATGAATCGTTCTTCATAGCCAATGAAGCTACATCAAATATAGAACCTTCCTTAAATTCTTTGACTTTTAACATAAACAAAGACTTGTTTCGTGTATTTATTCTATCTATTATTTAATTAAGATTTTTTAAATAACATAACACTTAAATAATTTGTCACTTTTAACGTACTAATAAGGTTCTACGATCTGTGTTTTAGGGATGGCGAATCGATATTTCACCCTTGAAAATCGCCATTAGATTTTTTTGCTGATAATCTAGCCTATTTTAGAGCAATAAATAGAATAAATACTTCAATTGTAGATATTAAATCACAGCAACAAGTTCCACAAAATAATAGTAAAGAAGTCGACGTAATAGAAGGAACTTATACAAAAAAAGGAATTTAGGATTTTCATAAGTTGCTCGTGAAAAAGCAACTCTTTACATGTACTTGCACTGGAAAGTCAGGGCTTAAACGAAAAATTTAAATATTATTCATCACAGGCAGTTGTGCACCTGAAGTATGATCCTATACTGTACTGTCAACAATAAAAAACTTTATCCATCATGACCTTCACTCAATAGCCATGATGTACATGAGTATCGTGGAATCATTTGTTCCTTGTGAGCACCTGTTTTCAAATGCTGGCAACATCGCAAGTGATGAGCGGAGCCGCTTGGATCCCAATAGATTTGGCAGACTATGGTATTAAAAAAGTTTAGATATGAAGCATTGGGAACTTAATGTAATAAATATATTTTGAAAATAAATGTCTTCTTTCATACCTGATCTGACTTTGATATAGTAATAAAAATATTTATAATTATCAAATTAATTCCCTAAATTAAAAAAAATCATTTTCCTGATAAGAGATCATTTATTATGGTATCTTTCGTTCTTTTTTTTCATAAAATGCATTTATATTTACATCGATACGATCTTTTCGACCTCGATTTTTTTGTGAATCGATACATCAACTGACGATTTTCATCGATTTAAAAATCGATCTTTATCGGAAATAATCGCTATCCCTACTGTGTTGTCGTTTGTTTAAGATAATTAAATCATCATAAATTATAGATCCAAATTCTAACTCAAAAAAATAAACTCTTGTATTACACATGTCGCAACTACCGGGAATACGTCAGGAAAAGTTAGTTTTTAAAAATAGTAAATGTGTGAGAGCGGATGTTCAACTTGCTCTCTTGCTTACGAAATTAATCATTAGTAGCAATAAAACAGCGTAAATGCACTATATACGTTCAGTAAAGGCAATCACATTTTGACCATACCGTAATATGACCTCGTCACAATTACTCACTGTTGTAACGGTGAAGGACAAAATTACATGAAAACACCAAAGTATGCAAACCCACAGCAACACTACCCACCTCAATATAACACAGCACAACCTCTCAGCAACACTATCCTCCTTGCCTGCACCAGAAGAATCACTACAAGGACAGAACCGCGACTCTATCTTAGCACGCGTAGAATTACTTCCCTCGTAGAATGACTCAAGAGGAATCTCTCGCACTCTGCACCTACACTGAATATAGACAATATATTTTATAGACGTGCCTGCACATACATACTCTTATATTAATTAACTAAAATCATCAGTTTTAATTTTCCAATTTCGAATGTCATTGGCAATTTTACCATACAACCACAAAAAAGTAAAAAAGGAAAAATTGATAATGTTTAATAAGGAAATTAATATATTAATTTTGGCCTCTCAATACATTTATGAAAATGTAATGTACGTACACAAAAATAAAAGTAGTTTTACAAAAATAAGTGATATTCATTCTGTAAATACTAAGAACAGACACAAGCTAGTAGTACCAGTTACTCGACTCCATCGAGTCAGTAATTCATTCTTGGGGCGATGTATACGCTTTTACAACAAAAATCCAGAAAATATACAAAATTTGACCTGCTCAAAGTTCAAAAACTTTATTAAAGTAAGTTTGTGTAAAAAGGGTTATTATAGTATTAAAGAATTTATAGATGATAATAACCCCTGGAAATGAGGTGATCGCTACCAAGCTATTTTTAATTTGTTGTGTTGTTAATTTGTGTAACATACATGATTGTAAGCTGTTATTTTAAAAAAAACGTCCCGCTGGGTTTCTTGCTGGTTTTTCCCAGGACAGAGGTTTTTTTTCGAACCAGTGGTAATTATACAAAAGAGTGACTTTCAATAAGCATTATTTTATAATCTATATTGAATAAAAAGTTTCTGTTTCTGTTTCTGTTTCTATTAATATTTGGCTAACCTGCATGTTATTATCCATATTGTGTTAAACACTTGTGCATCGATGAAAGGATATTTATTTTATTGTCCTGTAAAGAAACAAGTAGAAACTTTTTTGCTATTAACTAATTTTGCTACTAAAAATTATTTTAAAGTATATAACTACAGACTTTATTCTTACAGTAGTGATGCAACAATTACTCTGTTTTCAACCGATTAAATCGAGTGAATTTGTGTAATTCGGTACGTGAGTGAAAATAAATTTTACTTGAGTCGGCTTGCACGCGAGCTACCGAGTCACTTCGGCGCACCGTGTAGATTCGGAGACCGCTAGATATGTAGATGTCAGTTCACTAAATCACTTGTACCTTAAGGCGCCGCGGGTGACGTTACTGTTACATCCAAATTCAAACTTGCATATTATGGCATGTTGTAAACAAATATGAACTTCGTTGGATTTATAATATCATGATTGTGCTATCTGTCTATTTTTTGTTACTTCGTATAAGTAGTGCATAACATAAAAGGTGATTTAAATATACTTCTTTGTTTAAAGAATCAGTGCAACGAAATAAAAATCGTCAGTGTGGCATTATTTTGAAAATAAAAATCGTGATGGATTAGATTTGTAAGATTATAGATTTTGAAATACTACAGACACGAAAAAACATGGAAATACTACAAATAAATAAATAATAAATATTTGTATTTTATTTCATATTGCTATATTTTATTTATTTAATAAAGGTACCTATTTAAAAATGTTTTAACTAAGGTAATTGCTATCCTCAACTCGAGTGATAGATAAACTTTAATTGATGCAGGGACTGTAAATAGTTAATTCGAATAACTCAAAAACTCGAGTACAACTAGAGTGACATTATAAATTAACCCGAGTGACTCGAGTCACAAAATTCTACTCGAGTCGTATATTTATCTTACGGTCAATGCAGTGTCTTTCTACAATTTAGTGATGGACTTGACTTACTAATCCGAGCAATTTATTGATATATTATGTAATATCAACAAACTGATTAAGTATAATTTGTGATAAAATTATTAATAACATTAATAGCTACGTCATAAAGTTAGAGTGATATAATTTTATGAATATTGCCTATACGCAAATCAAAATTATATAACTACCTATTAAGTTTAATAATAATTGTGTTGTATAGAAGAACAAATATGTATAATAATTATAATGGTAGAGCCATGCTAATGGGTCGGTTCGACCGAGGAAGGGCCACGCTCTCACAGAATACCAGCATAACACTGCTGTGTTCCGTATTCCATCTTAGTCCTTACGGGTGACAAAGCGTCAGCATTTTGATTCTTTATTGAGGATAGATGCCTATGGGTCACAGCAAACACTTACAATCAGGTGGACCGTGTGCTCGTTTGTCACCCTATTCTATAAAAAAATAATAAAATAATTTTAAAATAATTTTAAATTATGAAACAACTTCTTTACGCCAAATCGAGTTGCTTAACTCGAGTACAATTCGAGTTACGTGAATTTCAACTCAAATTAACTCGAGTCGAGTTTCTTCCGAGTTGGCACATCTCTACTGCAATTTTTTTTAATATTACGTTATCAGAACCAATGACCTGTACACAAATATCAAAACAACTCTTTTTTTTCAGATTTCTTGATTCCGTTTAGATTTTCATAAAATCTTTACGCCATTAACAATTATAAATAGATATTTTTTGTGTATAATACGATTGAGGGTCGTTACAATCTCAAGTAGTCAAAAACGATTGTCTCCTTTGGTCGATTATTGCAAAATAATCCTGTATATCATTTTACAGGCTGATAAAAAAGAAGCAAAAAAATCAAATTTGACTCTAAAAAAGTTACAGCCTTTGCATTACGTTACCTTGTCCCAGAGCTGGGTACAGGCTTCCTCTCATTTCTAAGAGGGTTTAGGGCAAGGAAATGTCCACCACGCTGCCCTATTGTGTGTCGGCAAACTTCAACATCTTTTAAAAACGTTTTTTCTTCTTATTTCTCTGATATGGAGGTTTCCTCAAGATGTTTTCCTTCACCGTTGAGCACGTGGTAAATCAGCAATTAAAATTGCAATTAACAATTTCACTGGTACCGGCGGAGATTGAATCCAGGTTGTTAGCGTATCGTGAAATGTTTAGCGAGCGCTTAGCCCTTGAGCTACCACGGCTCACTCAAAAAAATCTATTCTTTTTATTTTAAAAACAAAATGGCGCTAAAATTTTGAAATACTTACAGCCATAACATCAGAATCAGATAGGGCTTTTTCAATATGTACGTTTCTGTTATTAAGCCCTTTGGTAAAGGCTTTTGCACAATTTTCTATCCAGATTCCAAAAGCTGGACGAATAGTAAAACTACCCTTTTCCAAATTTTCCATCAACGTTGGGAAAGCTTCTTTAAGTCGTTTCGCAATCCCGAACATTTCTTCATAACCTTCTGGAGTAAGATGGTTAGACTCACTGAGCATTTTTTTATCTACGGACCAATTCGTCAAGTCCTCTATGTCTTGTGCGCAAAGCGAACTATATCCTTTTTCATTACTTGAAATAACATATTCTCTTATAGCAAGCGCATATTTCATTTTTCGCCCAAAATTCACTGAAGGATATCTCTTCCCATGTCTAATTAAGCCCCATATACTAATAGGCTCGCAACCTGTAACAAAAAATAATGAGTATATGAATTAAACAAAATGTTCTGTGAGGTCGATGCAACTCATCTTTTAATTTAGTATTGAGTCTCTGATGTCGCCCCTCATTGACTTAGTAGCAAAGTATTTGCAAGGATAACCACTATTTCAATTACATAACGAAGCGTACATGAACTGGTTATTACTGAGATCATTATAAGGTAAAATATTTGCATATTGTACATTCAATGAATATCGATTTTTATAAAAATAACGATACAGATATGAAACAGTTGATGTCCCAATTGAAGTCAAGAGATGACTAATAGTAAACTAATACTAAGGTAAATAGCTATTTTTGCTTTCGCCTCGTATGTACTAGGTGGGGTAAAAAGTTTCTTCCGATTTTGTTGGTATAAAATTGAAGATAAATATATTTGGTTGTACTGCTTGTAGCTGGCTGGTTTTAATATGAATGAATGAATGATGAAATTTTTTTTATAGGATGGGGTGACATACGAGCACACAGTCCACCTGATGGTAAGTGGTTGCTGTGGCCCATATACGTCTACATTTATCCTCGTATGCGAATCTAAATACAGATGCGTTGTCACCCGTGAAGACTAAGATGGAATGCCTCTTTTCCAGTAAAAAGGGTTTCCGGTTCTTTACACTCACTTACAGTCACTTCAGTCACTTAGCAGTGTTAAGCTGCAATTTTACGCTGGTATTCTGTGAGAGCGTGGTCCTTCCCCGGTCGAGCCGACCCATTCGTGCTACAACTATACTACTAATATTGCTGCAGCATTGCTCTACCACGTAAAAAAATTAAATTAAAAGGTAAAAACACTTTTTTTATTTTTCTTTCCGTCAAAATGAGTGAACAAAGAAATTCGATAAATTCTGAAGTTTTGTTTTATAGGAGAGGGGGCAAACGAGCATACGGCTTACTTGATGGTAAGTGACTACTACCGCCCATGAACAATCGCAACACCAGGGGAATTGCAGGTGCGTTGCTGGCCTTTTAGAAAGGAGTAAGTCTTTCTTGAAGGTCCCTAAGTCATATCGGTCCGGAAAAATTGCATAATCCTAATGAAACGTACAGTGGTGAACTGCCAATCATCCAGATGGTGTGGATGGTATCGGTAATTTTGCCGCGATTTATTACAAAAAGGGAAAAATACTGTGACGCTAAAAAAATTGTGACGCTAATGTACCTAATGCAGTGTCAATAAGAGTACCACAAAGTTGGTTCAAATATCTTCAGTCCGTGATTTTGATGTCGAAATTGCAGTTCGCTCTGGTCGCCCTCATATGGATAAAGTCGATGCCATTTTTAAAAAAGTGGAGTAAGATCGGCATATGAGTAGTAACGACATAGCTGAGGAATTGAGGATTGACCACAAAACAGTTTCGACCCATTTCAAAAAGTCTAGCTATACAAAAAAGCTCGATATTTGGGGTATCACACGAACTTACTGAAATAAACCTAATGAATCGTGTACTCTATTACGATCATCTATTGAAACGTTATAAAACCGAACCATTTTTTAAAAGATTGATCACTGTTGATGAAAAGTATATCGTTAAGAATGTAGCGAAACACTAATTAATACGCAATAAGGTGACGCTATGTGTATTGTGTCATTGGAAGGGCAGGTTTATTACAAGGTTTATTATGAACTTTTACTGCCAGGCAAAACCATCGATTCGGATCTCTACTGCCAATAGCTAATGAGTCTTAAGCAAGAAATTGAGAAAAAACGGCCGGAGGTGATTAACAGAAAAGGAGTGGTCTTTCATTATGATGACGCCAGAAAATACACATATTTGGTCACTCATCAAAAATGAAGAGCGCTTAGTTGAGAAATGTTAATGCATTCATCAAATAGTCATTATTTTGCACCTTCAGATTTTTACCTGTTTCGGTCTCTGTGTAATGTAATAGATATAATAAATGTAATAAATATAATAAATGTACTTAATCCTTGAAAAAATTGTCTTAAATTTGCATATAAAATACGAAGAAACTTTTTTCCCGACCTTATATATATGATGTGAACTTTTAAAACCAGAAAGAGCGCTGATTGTGTTTTAATATATTATATATGTCAAACATTTAAGTAATAATGTAATATTAAATGTTTTTTTTTGTTGTTTATTTAATAACTATATTAATAATAAAAAAAATAAAACTAAAAATTTAATTATCATATAGTCCTACTCCCCGCGGTATTGTGTCAAGAACGCTGGCTGCGTTTCCCCGCTGAATGGCTATACTTTGCCTTTGAGCGAGAAAAGAACCAGCCCTCTTATGACCAGCAGCAACGACCAGCCGCGGATGGAGTTCCTTTAGGAACTTCACCGCACGTGGACCCCACGGACCTATAGTCTCTACAGCAAATGGCACAAATACGAGTATGTAGTCATCTCTCAGAGATTAAATGTGTCTTGTCGATACCAATATTTTCCTTGGAATAACACTCGACGCGAAGTTTCAATCGAGCCCCAATATATTAAAATTAGCAAGCAGACTTAGTTCTGCAGCATATGCTGTAAAAAAGATTAGAAATCTTACCAGTGTAGAAACAGCTAGACTTGTTTGCTTTAGCTATTTGCATAGCATAATGTCGTATGGTATTTTGCTATGGGGACACGCGACTGACACTGTAATTATATTAGTTTTACAGACAAAAATTTAAGGAAATTAAGTTAACTTTGGCCTCTGCATACATTCAAATTTTAAATAAATTAAATAAATTGGAAACCACATGTAAACGATGTCTCTATCAAAATAAATAAATTCATGTATGCACTTAAACAAATAAAAAACATAACAAACATAAAAACCGCTGTCATGTCCTACCATGCATACGTAGAATCTTTACTGCGGTATGGTCTTATAATGCTTTATTTTGATCAGTGCTGTTGCCCCAGCACTGATCAAAATAAAGCATTTGTCGCGCAAAAAAAAATGCATTAGAGCTATATGTGGGCTAAAACCGAATGAATCGTGTCGACCAGTGTTGAAAAAACTTGGCTTATTACCTAGTAGTGGTCACTTTATATCTATGAAGTATGTATGTTTGTACAGAAGCACAAAACGTTGTTTACAACGATAGATGTAAATCCCCGCAGTCGTCGAGATCCATATAGACTTATACTAAACGATAATCCTAGAATAAGAAAATATAATAAAAGTTGTTTATTTATGTGTGTTCAGTTATATAATAAGATACCTAATTACTTAAAAATATTAAATACAGGATCATTTAAATTAAAACTATATCAGTGGCTAAATAATTGTAATTTCTATAGTTTTAAGGATTTTTGTAGCCAAAAATATTAATGTAAAAAAAAATTTGCATGCTATGAATAACCGTAGCAAAACATGCTGATCTGAAACGCTTTGTAAAATCTATTATATACCATGTTTTATGCAAATAAAATATTATTATTATTATTATTTGTGAAAATGTAATGTACGTACACAAAAATAAAAGTAGTTATACAAAAATAAGTGATATATTTATTCTTAAACTGTAAATACTAGGAACAGAAACAAGCTAGTAGTACTAGTTTCTCGACTCCACTGAGTCAGTAATTCATTCTTGGAGTGATGTATACGTTTTCACAACATAATCCCAGAAAATATACAAAATTTGACCTGCTCAAAGTAAACGCTTTATTTTTTTACTTACATAAAAACTTTATTAACAAAGTTTGTATAAAAAGGGTTATTATAAATATTAAAGAATTTATGGATGATAATAACACCTAGGAATGAGGTGATCGCTACCAAGCTATTTCTAATTTGTTTTGTGTTGTTATTTGTGTAACATACTCGTACATGACTGTAAGCTGTTATTTAAAAAAAAGTCCCGCTGAGGTTCTTGCTGGTTCTTACGAGGACAGAGGATTTCTTTACAAACCAGTGGTAATTAAACAAAAGAGTGACTTTCAATAAGTATTATTAATAATCTAATTTATATTGAAAAAAAAGTTTATGTTTCTGTTTCTCTTGCTATATATTAGTTATTATATATCGAATTAGGTCACCGTATTAACAAAAAAATTGATAGAATTTGCTTATTATAGACGACAAAATTATAAATATAGTTTGCATTTAATAAATAAATTAGGCAAACTTGTTCAAAGAAAACTAATTGCCCTTAAACAAGCAAACTACGAAAGCTCTATATTTGTTTCATGGTTATCTAAAATACCATTCGGAATTTTGTTATACCGGTATGAATTTATAATTCTACTCGTAATTTAAGAGACGTTAGTCAGTACAACTTCATCATCATCACTCGTTACAGGCAATCAACAGATCACTGTTTATATGTTAATATACTACTAATAAATAATGATAAACATAAATAAAAATGTTTTGTTTTATTTATGTTTATCATATTGTATCTATTTATGTATCTAATATATAAAAACCAAACAATAATTCGTTTATCATTTATTTATCATTGTAGTTTTAAAAGGTTTACAATGATAATTTATTTATAACACAATTTGTTTTATTTGTAATATTGTCTCATTTCATTTATTTAACAGCGGTAGAGCCACGCGGCAGTTTTTGCTGTCGCGCGGATGGGACGGCTCGAACCGGGGTGGTACCACGACCTCACAGAATACCAGCGTGAAGTGGAGGTTTAGCTCTTCGTTGCGCTTGGCGAGTGCAGGTGGCCGGAGGCCCAATTCACCCCTCCCCCCCCCCCATCAACATGGTAGCGGAAATTCCGCTCGCGACTAATACTGCTGAGGGCAAGCGGGGCAATAAAACCAAAGTGACCCCTGGCACGCTATTCGTGAATTTTTGCAACATCAGGGGACTTCATTCCAACCTTAACGCTGTCTATTACCATCTACAGACGGCGAAGCCGGCTTTGCTCTTATTAACTGAGACTCAGGTGTACTCTCTGGCTGATACTTCATATCTCTCCCACCCGGGATACAAATTAGAACCTTTGTGCCCCGGGCTGGAGTTTGTGTATACGTCAGAGAGGACATATGTTTTCGATGCCTCGGCAGTCTTGAAGGTACGGACCTGTCCATCCTATGGCTGCGCGTAGACAGCGACAACCATCCCCGCGTCTACGGGTGTCTCTATAGGTCCCATAGCGGTAATGCCAACACAGACCGACTTATTGACAGCGTCCAAATGGCTTCAAACTCCGTGCTACAACAGGTCCCATCCGCAGAGATCGTGATACTCGATGATTTTAACGACCACCACGCTAAATGGCTTGGTTCTCGATTAACCGATCATGCGTGTAGGTCTGTCTATGACTTTGCCTTGGCTTATTGTCTTACACAACTGGTTACTTCACCTACGCGGATCCCAGATGTGGAGGATCATGTAGGTACCTACCCTGTTGGACCTTCTCTTGAACTCTCATCCGGACGGATATCAGGTCTCTCTCGATGCCCATCTGGGCTCTTTGGACCATTGTCTGATCCAGAGTACCGTGTCACTCACGCTCCAATCGCAGTTGCGATCTGCAGCTTGCCGCCGTGTTTGGCACTATAGGTCGGCCAATTGGGACGGGATGCGATCATTTTTTGCATCCTACCCTTGGGGGCGGGTTTGCTTCTCGCCATAAGATCCCAGCATTCTTTCCGATTCTGTCGCTTATGTGGTACTTCAGGGTATGGAATTTTTTAGTCCATCCTTTGTGGTGCCCATCGGAGGCAGATCCCAGTCATGGTTTGGTCGCTCCTGTAAAATAGCATCAAGCTATAAGCAGAAGTGCTACCGGGCCTGGGCTGACGCATCAACGTCTCGGGATATCAACACCAGCGCTCTTAAAAAGAAGTATAATTCCGCCTCCAGGTCCTTTAAAAGCGTCATTGCCAAGGCAAGGTCTGAGCACATCGGCAAAATTGGCGAGAAGATAGTTCACCTTCCTTCGGGAACCCGTGCATTCTAGTCTCACGGCAAGGCTGCCCAGGGGAACTTCTGTCAACCATCTCTTCCATCTTTGTACAAAAAGGCGACTCACTGGCCCATGCCGCAAAGGAGAAAGCCGATCTGTTGAGCTCTCTCTTTACGTCCAATTCGACTCTAGATGACGGGAGGAACACACCACTGACCATTCCGCGGTGTGAGTGCTCCATGCTGGATGTGCGGTTTACACAGCGCTCGGATCGCAAAGCACTCCTCTCCCTGGATATCAGCAAGTCGAGTAGGCCCGATGGAGTCCCACCCATTGTGCTGAAGACGTGTGCTCCGGAGTTGGCACCGGTTTAAACGCGTCTTTTCCAGTACTCTTACTCACAAGGTGTAGTCCCGAATTTATGGAAGACAGCTTTGGCCCACCCGATACCTAAAAAAGGCGACAGCTCAGACCTTTCCAACTACAGGCCTATCGCCATCACCTTCTTGTTCTCCAAAATAATTGAATCTATTATAAACTGCCAGCTTATGAGGTACCTTGACGATCACCAGCTGATTAGTGACCGCCAGTACGGTTTTCGTCGGAGTCGATCAGCTGGTGATCTTTTCTAGTCTACCTGACTCATAGATGGGCGGAGGCAGTAGAGTCCAGGGTGGAGGCATTGGCAGTTAGTTTGGTCATAGTGAAGGCCTTCGATAGGGTCTGGCACAAAGCGCTTCTTTCGAAGCTTTCTTCCTATGGACTTTCCGAGAAATTGTGCAAATGAATCACCAGTTTCCTTGCTGATCGCAGCATCCAGGTCGTAGTAGACGGTGCATGCTCTGATTTCAAGCCTATCAACGCTGGTGTTTCACAAGGCTGCGTGCTATCACCAACGCTGTTTTTCCTGCATATCAATGATATGTTGCAAACTGGTAACATTCATTGCTATGCGGACGATAGCACTGGTCATGCTCTATACACCGGCCGTGCCAATTTTTCTCGGGAAAACGTCGCCGAGTACCGGTATAAACTTGAGTCTGAAGTCGAGTCTTTGCTGAACAAAGTCTTGGATTGCGGGCGACTACATCCAGTCCAGTTTAATCCTCAGAAGATACAAGTTTGCGCTTTTACCGCTAAAAAGAACCCCTTTGTCGTATCTCCTCAGTTTCATGGTACTCCCCTTCTTGCCTTAGCCAGTATTGAAATCCTCGGAGTCGACACATCGATTTACGTGCAGTTTCGTGGTCACTTGTAAGAGAATGCCGAATTGGCCTCTAAAAAGCTTGGCGTGCTCAGCAGAGTGGGACAGTATTTCATGCTGGCACATCGCCTGCATCTTTACAAGGCACAAGTTCGGCCTCACACGGAATACTGTTCCCATCTCTGGGCAAGGGCTCCCCAGTGCCAGCTCCTTCCACTTGACCGCATGCAGCGCAGAGCAATTCAATTCGTCGTCGACCGAGTTCTTTCTGATCGGCTCGATACACTGGCACTGCGTAGAGATGTTGCATTTCTTTGCGTATTTTATCGCATCTATCACGGGGAGTGCTCTAAGGAATTGTTCGGTATAATAACAGCCGCTCAATTTCACCATCGTACATCGCGACAAAACTACCGATACTATCCTTACCATCTGGATGATTGGCGGTTCACCACTGTGCGATTTGGAAGAAGTTTTCTTCCTCGCACAACTTCTTTGTGGAATCAATTACCACCAGCGATTTTTTCGGACCAATACGACTTAGGAACCTTCAAGAAAAGAGCTTACACCTTTCTAAAAGGCCGGCAATGCATCTGCGATTCCCCTGGTGTTGCGGTTGTTCATAGGCGGCGGTAGTCACTTACCATAAGGTGAGCTGCATGCTCGTTTGATCCTATTTCCATAAAAAAAATCATATGAAAAACATGTTGAAATTTTTACATATTTTAATAAATGGTTTTTAAATAGCTTCCGCAATAAAAACGGTATTGGATGCACGCAGGTGATTTAGGACCGTACTTAGTGGTAAATCTAAAGGGGAGGCCTACGTTCAGCAGTGGATTTGTGTTGAGCAGTAGTGATAATGAAAGTGTAATTTAACATACAATAATAAAACTTACATGCAGTAAATTCCTTTAAATCAAATCAAATCAAAAAGTTTATTCGTGAATCACAGGTTACAAATAGGTCTTATTTACGAATAAAGTTCTGTGATCAGCCTCATGGGCATACAAATGTCAAATATTATTAATAGTTCATTGATTACATTATTCATAATAATAGATTAGATTATTCATCTTAAATAATATTGATTACATTGGATTAGATGGATTATTCATACTAGATTAGAATTATTCATAAATTATTAGTTCATAATTTTTAGTCGTTGGGTTTATTATATGTCATGCATCGGATTTTATCTCTCTAATTACGCCGTTAATGCATATTTTAGAATTTTTCCGCAATCATGCATATTTCGTTTAGTAGCGGAAGGTACGTATAGGGACCTTGGTAACGAAGACGTGTAGGGCGCGAGAGCAGTGGCTGACTGAACTGACTGGCCATATTTCAAATTTTGTTCAATTACGTCAGTTGATGTAGGGGCCGTTTTCGGCGTACAAATTGATACTGGGCGACAAACATCACAAAGGAAAATGGGATTTTTGAGCCTGAAGTTAACTAATTGGTTTATACATTAAAAAATTGGCCATATTTTTCTTAAATAAAATACCAAAAAGTAGCTCTTTTTACAATCTAGATAAAAAAATAAAATAAGAAATAAGTTAGAAAATCGATTGTAGTGTATTATTTATGGCAATAAATTGATATGACTAAGATTGATTATGACCATAAAGAATACACTAGTAAAATTCTCAATTCTTTTTTTTTTTTTTTTTTTTGCGGATGGAAAATCATCAAATGACGCCTTTCGCTCTGGGTGGAGCGGAAGGGAGTGTCAGACTTTTACTGACTAAAAACCATCCGTGTTCCTTCAGTGCCCTTACGTTCCGGAGCCGCGGTATCTCTTTCGAACAGCCCGCAGCCCCGGCAGGCGTCGGCCCTTGCGGGCCCCTTCACGCTGCTGACAGCTCTTTGAGGCGCGCGTGGAACAAAACGCGCCGTCGACACGGCCTGTCGTCGTTAGACGGACGGACGGCGAGCTACCCATTGCTCGCCGTCCACAGGCCCGCGCCTACGGTGGCCGGGGGCCACGACGTAGCCCCCGACGCCCGGGGCGTCTCCCGCGGCGGCCGGGAAGGAAAGCTGTTGCTCTTTCCTTCTCCCGCTCCGCCACCTCCTTCGCTAGCATCACTGCTTCGCAGAAGGTGGTGACGGCATCCCATTCCGTCTCGCTCCGGACCATGGCTTCGACCAGGGCCGGACGCGAGAGGTCGCCGCCGCCTATCGCCGCTACGAGGACACGGCGGTGCTCCGCCCAAGCAGGGCACACCTCCACGGTGTGCTCCACCGTGTCCTCCGGTCGATCCTCGCAGTGGGAGCACCCGGGCGTTTCCTCCCGCCCGATTCGGTGCAGGAACCTCCCGAACACACCGTGTCCGGTGAGGACCTGCGTCAGGCGGAAGGTGAGGACGCCGTGGCGTCTCTCAAGCCACTCCTCAAAGAGGGGTCTTATCGCCGCTATAGTGGCGTGCCCAGCACGGGGTTGCGACAGTCGCTCTCTCCATGTCGCCATGAGATCACGCCGGAAGTCTGTCCGCTGCGCGACAACTTGCCGCGGCAGCGGGGTTTCCCCCCGGCATAGTGCCTCCGCGCGCCATTCGTGCAGGCGCGCGAGGACTATCGCCTCCAGATCCCATGGCGGCAATCCGGCAAGGAGGCTCGCCGCCTCGCGGGAGATCGTGCGGTAGCCGCGAACCATCTTTACGGCAACCACCCTTTGGGGCGCGTTTAGGTGGTGGACGGCAAGCCGCGCCAAACCACGCGCCCACACCGGGGCCCCGTAAAGGGCCATGGACCTAACGATCCCCGCGTAGAGCCTCCGGCAGGAGGCGTTTGGCCCCCCCAGGTTCGGCAGGAGCCGCCTGAAGGCAGCCCCGGTCCGTTCCAGTTTGGGAGCCAAACGTCGGAAGTGCTCAACGAAGTTCCATCGGCCGTCGAGGACGAGTCCTAGGTACTTCAACGTCGACTCGACGCCGATGGATACCCCTCCTACCATCACTGAGGATCCCGGTGGTGGCCTGTTCCGAGGACCATGGAAGTGCATGGCCTCGGACTTGTGCAGAGCCACCTCGAGACCCAGTTGCCGGATCCTCTCAACGACTATCGCAACCCCGCGTGTCATAGTTTCCGCCGCCGCCTCGTACGACCCCCCTTGTGCCAGTACCAGCGTGTCGTCAGCGTAGCAAACTACGCTGACGCCGGTAGGGAGGTCGGCGCGCAGCACCCAGTCGTAACCGATGTTCCACAGGGGCGGCCCCAGAACCGAACCCTGTGGGACACCGCACGACATCTCTCGCCGGTTCCACTCACCGTTGCGACCGGGGTAGATGACGGCCCTGTCCGTCAGATAGTCCCCGACTATACGACGGAGATAGGTCGGCACCCGGTGATACCGGAGTGCCTCCCTAATGCAGCTCCAGGGCATGGAGTTGAAGGCGTTGGCGATGTCGAGAGACACCGCCAAAACAACCCTCCCCCTGGCCACTGCATCCCCCGTCGTGAGGGCTCTCACGCGCATGATGGCGTCCACCGTAGAGCGCCTCTTGCGGAAACCAAACTGGTGTTCCGCAAGATCCGGCCCCGTCCCCGCAAGGTGCTCGGCGAGGCGGTTTGCAATGACTCTTTCAAAGAGCTTGCCCACCTCGTCGAGCAGCACCACGGGCCGGTATGCGGACGGAGAGTCCGCAGGGCGCCCCGGCTTCCAAATGAGGACCAGCTTCCCCGTCTTCCAACGAAGCGGGAATTGGCCTCTCTCCAAGCATGCGCTTAGGAGCCCCTCCAGTCGGGGCCCGAGAGCCTCCGAGGCCAGGACCCAGGCTTTGCCAGGCAAGCCATCGGGTCCTGGGGCGGTATTCCTGGCCTTGAGCCTACGTACCGCCACTCTCAGGTCTACCCCGGTCCCTTCCGGGATGTCGTCGTCGTCGTCCTGGTGGTCCGCTTCCGGCACCGCAGGTGGCGGAGCCATAGGCGGGGGCGGATGTTCCCCTCGCGCAGGGAACAGAGCGCTCACCACGTCCTCCACGAGCTGAGGCCGGAGACTCTGCGTCAGCGGGGGGGCCCAGGTGCGGAGTTTATCCCGCACCATCTTGTAAGGGCGCCCCCACGGATCTCTGTCGAGAGTCTCCAGCATCTCCTCACGGGCCCGATCCCGGGCCCGCATGACAGCCTCCCGGAGGGCGGTCTTCGCCGCTCTGTATCCCTCGTACAGCTCCGCCTCAATGGCTGCCGCATTCGGTGGACGAATGCGGAGCCTGCGATGCCTGGCGTACAGGTGCCGCGCGGCGACACAAGCCTCGCGCAGACACGTCAGCTCACGCGACCACCAATACACCTGACGCCGGGCGCTTCCTGGCCGGACGCGGGGCATTGCCACGTCACATATCTCGGACATGGCCTCCTGGAACCACCCTGCCTCATCATTGACGTCGGCAGGCCTATCCGGTGATGACACCCAGGCCTGCACGATCGAGGCTTCCAGGAGGAGCTCCCGGTCCAGCTGCTTCAGCGCCCAACGCGGACCACTCGGGGCCTGTTGGACTGGCGCGCTCGAGGGCTGGGTGGAGACGTCAAACCGGATGTACCGGTGGTCGGAGTAGGTCTCCACCCCCTCCATGACTCGCCAGTCAATGGCACGCGGCGACAGAGCGGGGCTAGCGAATGAAATGTCCACCACCGACTCGCCCCGCATCCGCACACACTTGGGGACAGAACCCCGATTTAGGACGACCAGGCCTGTCTCCAGAGCCCAGTCTTCCACCATCCTACCCCGCACATCTGTACGACGAGAACCCCAAGCCAAGTTCTTGGCATTGAAGTCCCCGAGGACAAGTACGGGGAGGGGATAGCTTCCGACGACGACTGCTCTCAGCTCTGCAAGAGAGTTGTGGAGCTCGGCGAGAGATCGGTTCGGGGAGAAGTACACCCCCACAACGACGAACTCCCCGAACCGTGCTGCTACGCACCCCTGACCCCTCCTGACACCTTCAAGGGTCGGGGTACCGGCGGCGGCCGAAGAAATGATGGCCACTGAGCCGTTAAGGTCCACCACCCAGTCATCCCTAGGCCAGACAAAATACGGCTCAGCGACCACAGCGATGTTAATCGACCACTGCGCCATGCTCTGGAGCAACAGATCCTGAGCGCAGGCGCAGTGGTTGATATTCGCCTGGAGGAAGCTTAATGGGGCCGTTATAGGCATTCCATTTCAGCTTCCTCCACGGGGCGCCCCTCTGCGGGCGTCGGTGTCGCGGCGACGGCGGCGGCAACAGTGACAGCGGCGGCGGCGGCAGTTGCGGCTGCGGCGGCGGCGGTGGCCATAGAGGCGGTGGCGGCGGAGGAGGGCCCTCCCCTACCCGCGGCCTTGGCCTTGGCGGGTGGCACGCAGGCCCTGCTTCCGGCCCAGTGATCGGCTGGCTTGCCGGTCGCCGCACATGCATCACAGTGCGGCGTGGCGCAGCAAAAATTCTCAATTCTGAACGTTATCTTCCAATAGCGGACGTCTTATTTTGAAACTTGACTTAACAGTTCAAACTTCAAACTATTTACTTATAACAAAAAGACAGATTTTCGATTCGATTTGAAACGAGCGCAATATAATCTATTCTCGATTAAATTGAGCATTTTAATATCTATTTTAGATTATTTTCCTATGTTAACAAGGGAGATAAGAAAATTGCGTACATATCTACAAAATAATAATAAAACTCAAAATATCAAAATTCCAACAAGTAACAGTTTACAACAACAATCGATCTCAGATCGATATCGATTGTTGTTGTTGTTTTAACTTTCGTTATTCGTTTCACCATTTCGTTTCATTATTAGCCACAGCATTTTTGGTGATTTTCTACTGATTCTTATTTATATCTTTAAGTAATTATAGTCAAAAATAGCCTGTTACAGTGTAATAACAGTGAAAAATCACCTGTTACAGTATAGGTAATGGATAATCTCACTTTTACTTATTCTACATTAACTCCGCTCCTAGATTGATAAATCTTGCCAGATTTTCAGCTATGAATTGTTTATATATACGCTTTCAAATACCTTCATTTTGTTAACACTTGGGCCCAAGAATGTATGGAGACATCTCCTTCTCCTTCGCGCTCGATAATTTGGAAAAATACTTAATTGTATATTGTTATAAAAACTGTGTATAATTTTAAGAACATTCGCTGTTTTTGTATCGTCTTTAATTAAAATTTATAAAAATAAAAATGGTTTTTTTGATTTTATTTTTATAAATTTATACATATAATCTGATGTCTAGTCAGGTAATACAGTCAACCGGACCGGAGGATAAATTTTTTGTCGAGTGTCGAAAAATTCATCAGTAGAATAAAACAAGTGGGATGTGGGAAGTAAACACTGTGTTAAGACGAGAGACTGTGTTAAGAAGTAAAGACCTCCGAAGAAGGTTGAGTTATAGCCGCAATAAGCACTTTAAATTTTTTAGTATTTTGCCGTATTGACCCCATAGGAATGTAAGGAGAACTTTTTGCCCTTGGGCCCTGTCATGGGGGTCATGGTTGACCATGACCCCCATGACATCCTCTATATGACAGGCTATTCAAACTGGTACTATGCCTAAAATTCGAGCCACCCCCTAACCCATGACCCCCATGACATCCTCTACATGATAGGCTATTTAAACTGACTAGGCCTAAAGTTCGAGTCACCCCCCAACTCATTTCTAGTCTTTTCTTTCAATTAGAAAGTGAAATAATTTATGTTTAAAAAATCTGTATATCGTTACACTCTTTGATGTTATTCGGGATCTTATTTTACATCTTTGGAGCCATAGCAAACACAATTTTCCCGTATAAGATAGTTTTATATTCTCTACCAAGATTATTATATAAACAGTTTCGATTGCGAAATCTTGAAATCTCTAGTTTAAATAGTGATGGATATTGCCTGATAAATAAAGCCATTTCAAATATGTATAGTGATGTTACGGTAGGTAATTTAATTTCATGAAATGATCATTACAGATATCAGTTCTCTTTAAACACGTAGTACGGATACAGTTTTTTTGACATTTAAAAACTTTATCCCAGTTAGTAGCGTTTTCCCAAAAGATTATTGTATATCTAAGCAAATATTTAATATAACATCCATATATAAATTGTTGCATTGGTAAATATTAATTGGATATATAAAGAAAACAATGGCAGGCTTTTACCAAATGTTTTATGAGCTCAATCAAATATGACTTGTATTAAATTTAGTAATTGAGTTTGCTCGTATTTCATATAAAATTTAGTTTAAGCCACAAAAACATATTTGTATAATATGTACATATATTTCATTGAAGCTCTTGTCCGGTATTTTTTATATAATGGTGTGGGCACTTCACAAAAATAGAACATAATAAATTATACTGAATTCTTAAACAAGCGCTTCAGAACATTTATAAACTAGTTCCTTAAATTTTTGAAATTTTTTACTAAGGAAGGCATGCTTTGAATAGGTTAACAAATAAACTGAATAAAGGCACCTTCTTTATTTGAAAAGGTTTACGATTATGCTTAATAAAGAGAATAAGGTAGCCGTTCGTAATTGGTTAAAACTTCCTAGAAACTTTGTAATTATTATACATATGATCTAAGGATAGAGATGCGAAATTTTTATCTTTGTGGTTAATAATCATTATTAGTCATTACGGAATAGTTATAATTTCGAAAGTTTCGTGTTTGATGTTGTTTTAACAAATTCAAACGAAATGATGCATATTAAGTTATTTTTTTGTGCATATCGTTTTTCTCCACGTAGGTAGGTAAGTAATATATTATTAAATAATAAAAATCTGCGTTATTTATTTTAAAATATTTTATTCAAAATTACAAAAAATATATCTTGTATTAACAAAAAGTTGTCGTAGTGTTAATAAAAGGTTTAAGTTTCATTTCAAAATCTTCCCAAGAACAAACACCTTCGTTACATATCGATTTTAAAGGTTCTTCGTTCATATAAAATGCGACGTTATAATCCATTGACTCGCCAATTGAACATCTAGAAAGAAATAAAAAAATTAAAATGATACAAATATTAAATATCTTACGGATCTTATATAAATACCGAAATTATATGATACAGAAATTGCCACCAATACACTTATGGTATAGTGATGCTAATTTCTGTGCTTTGATATGCTTTCAGTGCGTTTGCTATTGAACGTCATAGCTGTAGAAGAAATAATGTACGAAGTATTCCGATTTCCCGTTCTTGGTGAAAGAATTTCAGATTTTTATTAATTTATTTTTTATTCGAATTTTGGTCACTATGGCTAGTCTCATCGGATAGTAGCTATTTGTGCAGGGTGGGCTAAAAGAGTACGATTGTATGTGCAAACACCAAAATACACAGGTAAACTCCCAATTCCCTTACTCTCATCGATCGATAGGACTGCAATCTGACACGAACGGAAAGAAATTAGGCGAAGGACAATTTTACTTGCTTTCTGTAACTTGGGGGTGAAACACCGCCCAATTTTTGACTGCGGGCTGCTACTTACAATTTCTTAATAGAAAAGTCCAAAAACATTTTTATAGAGTAAATGTGACAAACGAACACACAGTGCACCAGATGGTCAGTGGAAGCTGTGGCCCATAGTTATTCATATCTATCCTCGATCAAGTAACATTAAAACAAAGTTAGCTGTCACCTCACACAATACCAGCGTGAAGTAGAGGTTTACCTCTGCATTTCGCTTGGTGAGTGCAGGTGGCCAGAGGCCCTTTTTACTGGAAATGAGGCATTCCATCTTAGTCCTCACGGGTGACAACGCATCTGCATTTTGATTCGCAAACGAGGATAGATGTAGATGTCTATGGGCCGCAGCAACCACTTACCATCAGGCGGACTGTGTGCTCGTTTATCACCCTTATCCTATGAAAAAAGCTGTTTAAGAAATTTTGGTAATATATAAGCAAATGTAGTGTTGGTCCCTCAATATTTTATTTTATTTTCTTTAAGAAGTACGGAAGGATTGCAGTATAAAACAGTAATATTTAATAGCCATATGAGTCATTACTACTTTACAAAATCATTCCATCATCATAATCATTATTTTTGAAGACAAGACTATTTGCCTTGTTGCTCTTGTATTGCGTAGGGGTAGCAATCTAGTAAAGTGAGATCCTGCAATGCTGTAGGATCCAGCAAAAAATAAAAGCTGAGAAATCCGGATCCAAGCATGGATTCGCAAAGTATAAAAAATATTTTTGATTTAATCAACGATCTGCATAAAATTCCGTTAAATCTGTGACCCTGTGTGTCTTCACTGCTGGACATGGCTCTCTCCCGTTCTAGATAGGATTTGCCTTAATCGTCTATGCCAATGCTTTACAGAACCAATGACGGTCGAAATACCAAAGGTCTTGTACGCCGCTGGATATATAAGTAATAGAAGTCTTGGGGTGTTAAGAATCTCCAGTAGAGGTTCAGTTGCCACCTACGACGACTTGACCTGGCAACTTGTAACGCACGCATCCTAAGAACGGTGAGCTAAAGGTAGGGAAATTTCGAATAGGCCAACGGAAACCAAGGGGTCATTAGCTGGCCGACTTCATGGAGGAAGAGGACTCTTTATGATGAACTGTTTCTTCAAGAAGTGGTTCCACAGGAAGTGGACCTGGTGGAGGCACGACAGTTCGACAAAAATGAGATTGACTTCATTATAACGACTAAACGGCCACTATTCAGTAATGTCTCAATGATCGCGAGGACAAAAACTGGTAGCAATTACCGAATCGTTGGAGGCACACTGAAATTAAACGTTAAGTTCGAGAGGTGTCGTCTAATGAAAGCAACGCCCCTTCCCCCTGGTGCTCTAATCCAAAGTCCCGAAACCTTTCAGCTCGAGCTACAAAATTGTTTTTGAAAAAAAAAGATTGCAATGCAGTGGAGGATATGAATGATAAGCTCGTGGAAACTGCCCATGCGGTCAGAGCTAAGTTTTCAAGACGTAACGGGTCTTGGAAAGCTTAAAAAACAAAAACTCTCCGATCACACTCTGAATATCCTGGCTGTTAGACGGGAAATGATGCTGCAGTCTACAGTTGACTTGATAGCATACAGGCAACTGAACAGACAGATCTTCAAATACATGCGACGGGACTTACGCAACTTTAATACTGCTCGTATTGAAGAAATGATCGAGTGAAACCAAGGCTCCAAAGTCTTAGCCAGAGATCTTTCTGTCAGAAAGAGCCAACTGTCAAAGTAGAAGACCGAGTGTGGTGACATCGTTTCTGGAACACGTAAGAATTTGAGTGAGATTGAGAGGTTCCATATGCAGCTGTACACATCATTGTTGAAGTCACAAGCAAGTTTGAATAATGATCTTAGAGCAAGTCTTACTCGACAAAATTCCGATTTTATCCCTCTCTGTCTGGGCGAGATTAGAATGGATCTCCAGCACCCTAAAAACGGCAAGGCTCCAGACGAGGATAGAATTACAACGGAACTTTTGAAATCGGGTGGAAAATCGGTACTTGAAGTCCTTCAGAAGCTCTTTAATTCCGTCCTCCATGGTGGGACTACTCGGGAGGCATGGAGCATAAGTGCTGTGGTCTTGTTCCTCAAGAAAGACGACTGCACTCTCTTGAAGAACTATAGACCGATTACCGTTTTAAGCCACGTCTACGTGCTGTTTTCTGGAGTCATTATGAATCGCCTCGCACGCAGACTCTATGACTTCCAGCCTCTCGAACAACCTGGTTTCCGAAAAGGGTTTAGCACTTAAGACCACATACATACCTTTCAGCTAATTGTACAGAAGACCGAAAAGTAGAATCTGCCACTTTATCTTGCGTATGTGGATTATGAGATATCTTTTGATTTCGTGGAAATTTGGGCGGTGCTGCAGTTACTTCAGCGGTGCCACGTGGATTGTCGGTAAGTGCCGAAGTATTTATGCAGAAGGGCTAAGATGGCAATCCGAGTACAGAATCAGAGTACGAAACCTATCCAAATACATAGGTGTAAGAAAGAGTGAAGTAATATCCCCGAAACTCTTCACTGCTGCATTGTAAGATGTTTTCAAGCTCCTGGACCAGAAAAGATACGGTATTAACTACAATGGCAAGTATATTACTAAGCTCCGATTTGCTGACGATATATTCCTTATTGCAGAATCGCTGGAGGACCTAAGCACTAAGCACAATGACCTCAATAGTATCACCCAACGGGTAGGTCTTAATATGAACATGGACAAAATGAAAAACATGTTTAACGTCAATGTCACACCTATGCCGATGGTTGTTGAAGCAGTAAGCTCGAACTTGTTGACGAATATGTTTACCTGGGATAAATAGTCCGACTATGTAAGTCCAACTTTGACCGAGAAGTCAATCGACGGATTCAACTCGGCAGGAAATCCTTCGGGAGATTACGACACATCTTATCGTCAGACATACATCAAAACCTGAAAACGAGATTTTACAACCAGTGCGTGTTGCCAGTGTTGACCTATGGATCTGAGACGTGGTTCTTCACTGCTGGCCGTACGAGGAACCTGAAAGTCGCTCAGTGAGCTATGGAGAGGGCTATGCTCGGCGTGTCTCTGCCTAATAGACTTAAAAACGATAATATCCGCAGTAGAACCAGAGTAACCGACATAGCCCAAAGAATTAATATGGTGAAGAGGCAATGGTCCAGCCATATAGCTTGAAGAACCGACAATCGGTGGGGAAGAAAGGTTCTAGAGTGGCAGCCTCGTACCGGCATGCGAAGTGTAGGGCGCCCCCACACTAGATGGAGTTACAACCTGGTAAAACATGAAGGAAATCAATGAATGCAGATGGCGCGGCGCCATGCTTTGTGGTATTCCTTAGGTGAGGATGTTCAGCAGTGGACTTGTGAAGGACTGTAATAATGAACAAAATAAATAGTAAAGGAATATCATTAGGCTGGAGTAGTAAAGTTAAATTAAAACTGTGTTTTAGAGAAGTATAATATAAAAATTATACTTACCTTCTCTTCTTCTAATGTAATAGGAAAAAAAATATTGAGAACGACCATTATTTGAGTACAAACCTGTTTAAAATTACTATCAAATTGGCAGCAAAAGGAGCTATTTTAGATGACCTCCACTTCCTTTCAGGATTCCTAAAAGAACCATGAAGAGGCACGTCATCTTTAAATAATCCAAGGGCAGAGTATACCATATCCATCATAGTAGCGTGTGTGAAATATACAGTAAGCTTCTGTCCTTTTCCATTTTTAGCTATCTTAAAACTTTCTAGCAAGTCTGCCAGGGGAATACGTCCAAATATTTCATTGATTGGATTACCATAAGTATTTCTATAAAAATGTCTCAAGTCGCCTACGTACTCTGCAGCTTGTATGTCTTCTTTAGTAAAAACTGCGCACCAAGGACTTAGTATGTTCTGTAGACCTGATGAGGTATAGCGACATAAATCATATAAGGCTGTTATATTTTCGTTTGTTAACGTAAAATCAATGCCCGTTCGCTGTTGTATTCGTTTTTTAACCTAGAAATAATAATAGGATAATAAGGTAATATATACGCTGCGTGTTCGAGGAATATGGAAATATCAACATTTAATTTATAATGATTTATTAATTTACCTTAACTGATCATTTAACACAAACCTTGAATTTTCTAAAAGGACGTATGTATAATTTAAAATTAAACAAAAACAACTTACTGCAAGATATTCTGATGTATTTTGATACTTATTTGCTTCTGCGTATGTTTTTTTATTATTTCTCACTTCCTTTATGTAGAAACTACAACCTATATAGGGCTAAAATTTGTTGGAGAAAATATAAATACGACAATTCAAATACTTTAATAACTTGAAAAATGATACTCTGTATTTTTATACCTACAGCTATTATGTCATATTTGGCATTCGATTTTTCAAATATCATTGATGTATTTCCGAAACCTTCCACAAATCCTTTAACGCCGTTTTCTATCCAAGTTCCATATGCTGAACGTAGCTTGTAATGTTTGTCATCCAATGACACAAGTAAATCTTTAAATGTTTTTCTTATTCTATATCCTATACCAAACATTTCTTGATAACCTTCAACAGCAATTTGTTGGAGATTTTTAAACATATTTGGATCTGCTTCCCAATTATATAAATTTTCTACGTCTTGAGCACACAAAGAGCCTTTGCCATTTTCATAGTTTAATTTTATGGTGTACTTCATTTTTGTTGCATCTAACATGTTCGGTACAAAATCAATACCTGGGTTTCTTTTTCCATGTCTTACTAAACCCCAGACACTAATTGCATTACACCCTACCGATATTATGAACACGTTAAATTACAGGTTTTAAATGGCTTATCTATTTAAATTTTCATGATGAATGGAATAATCAAAATCACTTACCCTTTATTTTAACAATTGAATCTCTGATATCTCCCCTGACAAATTGGTATGGTGTTTTGCTTGAAAAATATTTATAATGACAATTCTCGCTCCAGTAACAATTTGATAATGACAATTTAATAACAGTTAGGACTATGGATAATATTGCTATAATTTTCATTTTTACTAAACGTAAGCTATTTTTCTTAAAATAAATATATGATCGAAACACAAGTTATAGCTTTTACGACCTTAACAAGCAACTAAACTTAAATGTTTATCGCTTCGTGTATATTAACCTTTAACTATGGATTTTGGATTTTGTAACACTAGCATGGACATGGGGACAGACTCCTACATTGTTAAGGGCCATTTGGTATTAGTTGTGCAAGTAAATAAATTGGTTTGTAAATAATAAGATTTTAAATAAATGTGAGAAATATTTCTTACAAAATACAAATAGTTATAAAAAATAATGAAAAGACACTTTTCAGTCTAAATTGGCTCTGGGATCATATAGTTCTATTAACTAATTATTTATTTTAAAAATCTTAAAAAACATTTTTTTTCTTAAAATTGAATAAATTTTCAATTAAAAAATAGCAATGTTCATACTGAATTGCAAACTAAAAAAAACTGACAGAGGGTCAATTACCCCATAATTATTGGCATGTTTTACAACGTGGGTTTGAGAATTGCAGACAAATTGTATTTTTGCATGCTACAAATTTGTAGGCAGTTTTTCTGTGGTGTCTTGTTGGGAATAGGTTACAACATTTTCTCTTCCCTTGCTGTTATTCTTCAGCTTGGGTATCATTTCGGGGCGCGTCACCATCTAAAACGCGCTTTATGGTGATTCTCAATTTTCTTGGTAATGCTTTGGTCTAGATATAACATCTTTGCATATGCGGTACTACTAGAGAACGAGCTAATTTCTTTATAAAGATACCTCGATCTATTTCCCTATTTTGATGTTGGACATATAATATGCCATGGTCATGACCATGGATACCACTCAAGTCAAGAATTGGAAAAAATATCACCAGAAGACCATATGTAAAAGTAATATCTTTGTCAGTCTTTGTGCTGCACTTTTTGTTCTAATGGTCTTTTTGACCTGGAAGAACTTGGTATAATAAAAGGTGGTATAACATTGTTTCTTAAGGAAATGTGTACATGGGGTCTCACAGACTCCGTCTAAACTTTAAATACGTGTAACTTATGTTTATAGTACTAGACGACACAACCTCCTTCTTCAAAGCGCTGTTGATGACTAACTAGAAGCCACTCAGACCCCACGAGGGGGGGGGGGGGTAGACGTAAATATGTAATCTTTTTAGGGTATTTCTTAAATCAGCAATTGCGAAAGGTCTGTGAGACAACATGTCCACAGTTAAAGGTTAACTGTATCTAGCCTTACCGGTTTCAGTACGGAAGTTTATTCCATAATAATATTATACTTTGTAATTAGATGGGTGGCACTACGAATACATTTTTTTCTGTAACGGTACCATTTAAAATTCAAGTTTTTTTTAAATAGAATTTTAGACACAGTAAGAGTCCACCTGACTGTGAATAGCCTAATGTCACAAATGGGTCCCTGCAACTTATATCTCAGAAACCAGTTATCTATAGTCGGGACTAAAGTAAAATAACTCGTAATCTGTAATTATATTGATCTTCTATAATTTGTCCTAATATAATTTTTATCAGAAGTGCACCCTTTCCGATGAAAATTACATAAGGACATTGTTTTTAGTATACATTTTAATTTTTTATTACACTGGTACTGCCAATAATTTTTAACAGAGATACATCCGTTGGCATAATAATTTGAAACGAATTACATGTGCTTTTATAATATTTTAAGTTATGTTATTTTGCTATTGATAAAATAAATGATCTAAAAGCAGGGTCTTCACAAAAGCGAATTTATGGGAAATGAAGAAAGCTTACATAAAACGAGTTGGGAACAATTCTATACGAAATATTTATAGATTTGTTTATGCATCATTTGCACACCAAGTACAAAAAGGCGGACTTTATGCAACAGGGCATTCTCTACCAGTCCATCCCCAGGCTAAGCAGAGAAGATATTGTAGGTGCAAAGTGCAAACAGCTAAGTAAATAAGATCTATGTCTAATATATACATAATATTACCATAACTACTACTACATTCAAAGATATACATTATAAACATTATTACACAAATATATTATGTAGATCTACAAACAATATATATATTTATATATAATACAAAAAAAAAGATCTATAAAAACTCGCGTAAAAGAACATATAGCTGACTTGAAGATCTTTAGCCAACGAGCAATGGCAAGACCCGGCAGTAACGAGCATTCCGACCGGGAGACCGTATGAAAAGAGAAGGAGCTCCACGGTAGGTTCTACAAGGCTCTACATGAGCCTTTCGTACATACAGTTGCCTGACTCCACTGGCTTCTTTTTGGTGACCTCTTTGGATAAACCGAGGGTTTTGTCTGTGCAATACAGAATCAAGTTATTAAGTTTCGTTTGATTGTTCGCGCTTTCTAACTCTGAGTACTTGCACAGGCACAACTTAGTAGCCAGAATTCTAAACTAGGAGGTCGCTCTGAAATACGGTCGCGTGGACCGGAAATTGGCGTATTACATGTACTCGCCAGAAGCCGTGCTCGAAAATGACCGCACCAGGCTCTACTAGGACCGGGCTATCATCACAGACAGTGACTGCTGACCGCAATTATACCTGTTGTTGTTTCTGCGAATGGATTAATCCCAGTCAGCCTTTCGGGTCATCTGAGGCGACTGGGACTCTATTACGGACCGCTCTAAGCTGAAATGCAGAAGGTGGTGCTCCTCGATACCGTCCGCATCCACCGCCGTTGTTTTCCCTTTCCGCCCTAACCCTCGGCCGTTTGGTCTCCCCTGCCAGGGGCTTCCATCGGGTTGGGCTTTTATTTATGTATTTGTTTTATTTTATTGATCATCATCATTACAGCCCTTCACAAGTCCACTGCTGAACATAGGCCTCCCCCAAGGAATGCCACAAAGCACGGTCCTGAGCCACCTGCATCCATCAACTTCCTGCGTATCTTACCAGGTCGTCACTCCATCTAGTGGGGGGACGCCCTACACTTCGTCTGCCGGTACGAGGCCGCCACTCGAGTACCTTTTTTCCCCATCGGCTGTCAGTTCTTCGAGCTATATGGCCGGCCCATTGCCACTTCAGCTTACTAATCCGTTGGGTTATGTCGGTCACTCTGGTTCTACTGCGGCTACTACTATTTTTTTGATAATTGTGTATATTTATCATTTTATTTACAATTATCTATTTATGCATCCCAAACAGATGAGAAAATTTTATAGATACCCCATAATAATAATAATAATAATAATAATGTACTCCAGATCGAATTTCGGTCACGGCGGCCAGCCTTAACGGAGACTATCCATCGGTGCAGGACATGATTATAGTGCTTAAGTGTACGTGTAAGCACAGGTGCGCTCTCCATTCCCTCACTCTCATCACATGAGTAAATAAACTGAACAGAGATAAATCTTCATACAACCGTGCAAATCGGTTGCACTACTACAAGCACGCGCGGCATGTGTGCGTGACCACTGGCCGCTTGTCGCGTACGCAACGAGACTGGAAAAAACCAGTTACGCTCTCGCAGCAGGTGGACAACCTCAGGGCACAGAGTAAAGATTAAGGACCAGAGGGGAAGCTTCCTAACAAGGTCGAAAATATATACTTATTCTGATATGGTTATCACCTGATGTGAAAAATATAAGAAAAAAAATTATATAGTGTAGAACAACATGTTTATTCATTGTAACTTAATATAACACCATGTCTATTATTTGTGTGAACTTAAATTGAAACTAGCGACTATTAAACAAGCAAAATGTACATATATATATATATATACTTACTTACTTACTTATCGTCACGCACAATCCCTGACGGGGTAGCCAGAGAGAACAGATCGCCAAGTGTCACGATCCTTACATACCTCTTTCGCTTCTTTCAGATTCATTATCTTCTTCATACATGCACGTCTAGGTATCCGAGTACTCTTGACCCTCCCCTCTTCGAGCAGTTTGCTCACATGCTCTTCGAAAGTTAGTCTCGGTCTACCTCGACACCTTTTAATATTAACTTTCGCGCTATATATTTTCTTCACCATTCGGTCTTCACTCATTCGCTCAACGTGCCCAAACCATCGAAGCACGCCCTTATCAATTTTTGTGATAAGGTCATCTTTCAAACCTGCCATATTTCGAATCTCTTCGTTTCGCTTTCGGTCAGCCATGGTGACGCCGCACATTTTACGAAGAGATCGCATCTCCACTGCATTCAACTTGCTTTTATGCTTCTTCTGGCATACCCAGGTTTCGCTGCCATATAACAAAGTCGGTACCAACACTGCGTTATATATTGCAAGGCGTGCACTCTTCACTACGCCTTGCCTTTTGACTAACGCAGTCAGGGCACCATTGACTTTGTTCCCGGCAGCGACACGCCTGTCCACATCTAAATCACATCTTCCATCCCGGCTAAATGCACTCCCCAAGTATACAATTTCATTTACCTGTTCTAGACATTCCTGATTTACCCATATTTCACACTTCGTTCTCTCTTCGTCCCTTTCAAATACCAGAACCTTAATTTTATTAGCATTCAAGCGGAGACCTTTAATTTCACATTCCTCTTTCATACACGTGACTAATGCCTGCAGTTCTGCCTCTGATGGTGCAATAAGCACTGCATCATCAGCATACAGCAGACAATTTACTTTAATGTCACCCAATTTCACACCCAAACAGCTATCTTTCAGCTTCTGTAAACAGCTGTCGAGATACAGTATGAACAGCCAGGAAGACATGACACAACCCTGTTTTACGCCCGTTTGGACGCTAAACATGGGTGACAGGTCATGCCCTACCCGAACACAGGCTTTACAGTCACAGTAAAGTGACTGCACAGCCCTTAGCAATCGACCATCCACACCATACCCCGGCAACAGTTCCCACATTTTCTTCCTTACAACCTTATCAAATGCTTTCTCAAGATCCACAAAAGCACAGAAAATCTTCTGGTTAGCAGCCAGAAGCTTCTCCGTGATCATGCGTAGAGAAAACATTTGATCCGTGCATCCTCTTCCAGGTCTAAATCCGCATTGTGCGTATATATATATATATATATATATATATATATATATATATATATATATATATATATATATATATATATATATATAATGTATAGTGTCTTATGGCATAAGCAGTGGTAACTCAGAGTTTAAGCGCTCGTTGTAAAAAGGTATTCTCCAAGAAGCTTCACATTATATATTTCTATCAATATCATTTTCGTCAGATAACTTACCTGTTTATGAGTAGAAAAAATCAGGTGGTGGTGGTAATGTGTAGTCGGCACTGTCGGTGGTCGTGGTGTTGATAGTGTTGGTGGTAGTAATGCTGTGGTAGTGGTGCTGCCAGTAATGGTCCCCTGTCCACCACCACCAATTATACTAACAGCACCACCACCACTACTGACATCATTATGACACCAGCACGATCAGCACCTCCGTCAACCAGCTCCACTACTACCTAAGTAACTAAACACTAAGGCACGTATGGCAATTCATAATGCTGTGTTAGTCCCTACTTTAATGTATGGTAGTGAAAGTTGGGTCTGGCAGAAGAAGCATGAGAGTAGAATAAATGCTGTAGAAATGCGGTCCTTAAGGAGTATGCTAGGGCTGAATCTGAATGACAGGGTGAGAAATAGTGTGATAAGAGAAAAGTGTGGTTTGCAAGATGACGTTGTGATAAGGATTAAGAAAGGAATGCTTCGGTGGTTTTGTCGTGTAGAAAGAATGTACGAGGAAAGAGTGACAAAGCAAATTTATGTTGCAGAAGTGAACGGCAGGGTCGGAAAGGGAAGCCCTAGACGAAGGTTTATCGACCAAATTGGCGATACATTAAATATTGGCCAGATTAGAAGTACCCTTAACCGACGAGCGTGTATGCGTAGATATATGTATGTAAAGGAGGCGAGAGAGTCGTGTCAGGATCGCGCCAAATGGAAGTCCGTAGTCTCTGCCTACCCCACTGGGTGACAGGCGTAAGTGTTTGTATTGTAAATATTTACCTATATATCTATAATCTCTTATTTCCTATTACACAATCTCTAAACCTAACTCTAATTGTAAAAATATTTAATAAATTATTAATTGATCTACAAAAGCACGAAATATTATTCGTCTATTTATTTCACGACAAACAGCCCTTTCATTCATACTCTACTGAGCCGGCGCAAACCGGTTTGTAACTCGACAGAGCGTCGGTGAACCTGTCGGTGAGAGTTCACGCACACATCGCTGTGCTATGTGAGGGTGTACCTTTTTTTAGCGCCCGAAGCAATTGGAAAAGGGCTACCCTGGAGGGAGGCGGAAAATGCATTACGCATACCACGATAGCCGGTCTATCGTGGTTATGGGGGACTCACTGCCTAAAAGGGGAACCTAAGTGATACCCCCTAAAAATCGCCTTTGGGGACTGGCAACCAGCTGCTTAAAGCTTCTTATGCCGTATCTAAAGTGACCCTCTTTTGGGAAAAGAGGGCGCAGGTAGGTGTACCTGCAGCGAAACGATTTTATGTAGCCTCCCCTCTGGTCGGTTTTTTACTCATGTAGACAGTGCGACGCACGATGTTTCTTTTGTTAGTTATTTTTCATTATCTCTTGCACTATGCGTCCAAATAACATGCTATAAAGAACAAAGTTAGGCTTCATAAAATTGTCTTGTTAAGTAACTTTCGTTTGTAAGGATTAATTAATATGCCATGCGTAATAATAACGGTCATAAACCACTTTTTAATTTTCAATAGTTTTATGTCACAAAATACCTTATTGTGGTTTATGTATAAGAAATAGGTATGTGGTATCACGAACTTTTATAGATGGAGTAAAAAACAATAGTTTTGTAGAACATTGTATTTATTTAATACTAAACGTTACGCCAGCGCACGCGGATAAAGCAGTTAGAGAGCGCCATTTCTTCCGACTTGCTTAACAAAAATCAATATTTAAGGCTAGATGAGAGTTATAGGCTTATTATAGAAAGCCTTTAATATTTCTCGTGAATTAGGCTATTATATACAAAAAGAATTTTTCAAATCGGACTGGTAGGTCCATATATAAGCACATTTAAACAAACAAACAAACTCTTCCGCTTTATTATATTAAGTACATATTATAACAAAATATTTTTTTGTATTAACAAAAGGTCGTCGTAGTATTAATAAAAGGTTTAAGTTTCATTTCAAAGTCTTCCCAAGAACAAACGCCTTCATTACAGATCGATTTTAAAGGTTCTTCGTTCATATAAAATACGACGTTATAACCTGTCGACTCGCCAGTTGAACATCTAGAATAAAATTTAACAATTTCAAATGAAAAATATATGTATATACAGAGTTATTTTGCAATAATCAGCCAAATTTGCAGTAAGGGTTCAGAATAAGTAATATAGGAAAATGGTGAAGAAATATTTAATTTAAAGAACCTCAAACACTGTCTTTTTATTTTTTAATTTAAAATGCGCACACATTCTTAAGGGTTAAACCGTTGTTGCCCACAAATCACATTTAATTTGGGATAACTTCAAACAAACGTGTATATATATATATATACGTATTGTACGGCTGTTTATTAGATTATAATATAATATATTAGTATACAGTTTTATAATTGGTATAGTATAGGTACCTTCTGTGTATTACTGGATATGTTATCAGTGATCGGGGCTTTTGCTATTGAAAGGCAAAGTTAATATAATAATTTATGGAGTATTTCTCAAATTTCTCGGTAAAAGAATTTCAGGTTTTTTGATTAATCTATTTTTCATCCGAATAACGGTTATGGTGGCATGTCTCATCGGAGATTATACATTTGTGCAGGGCAGGATTATAGTGCACGAGTATACGCGCAAACACAAATTAACTCCCTATGCCCTCACGGAACAGCAATTCAACACGACTGGAGAGAGATCCGGGAAATTACTATTTTACGTGCTTTCTGAAAGCATGCAGACGTGTTCTTACCCTTAAGGACTAATATGAAACGTCTCGTTTCCAGTAAAAAGGATCTCCGGTTCTCTACACTCACCAATCGAAACTCAGCAGCAATAACCTGAGATTTTGCGCTGGTATTCTGTGAGAGCGTGGTAGGACCACGCTCTCACAGAATACCCAGTACTCCAATACTCCCGGTCGAGGCAACTCATTCGGGCTACAACTATCATATATATATATATATATATATATACTCTAAAGGTGCAAAACTACTCCATTTTATCCTCCTCTCCTTATTGCCTACTGTAGAGCGTAACAAAGCAAAGCTACTTATACTAAATATCATGTGCACGCAACAAATAATATTTTTCGTACTTCCTTATAATATTATAAATGTGAAAGTGATGGATGTTTATTTTGGATATTTTTTTTTTTGGTAGAACATTTTCATCCCGGTAAAAGACTCCCGTGGGATAATTTTCAATGTTGGTCTGTACCAGACGAACGCAGTTGCGAGCAGAAACAACTAAAAAAATAAACAATGACGAAGTAGATTACAGTTAATAATATAGGAACAAAACATTCTTGAGCGTGGGTGTGTAGGCTGCACTGCATATTGGGGAGGGGGGGGGGGGAGGGATTCTGCTTAGGCTAAAACTTCTCAGGGCAAGCAAAGCAATAAGAGAAAGACTTCATTCGAATCTTAACGAAGTTCACTACCATCTGGGGACGGCGAAGCCGGCCTAGTTCTTTCTAGCCGAGAGGCAGGTGCGTATACCTCAGAGAGGACATCTGCTCAGTCTTGAAGGTACGGACCTCTCCATCCTTTGGCTGCGCGTACACAGCGATGACCATCGCCGTTTCTACGTGTGCTCCTATAGATAATGCAGACACAGACACACTCATCGATCATGTCCGAATAAATGCAGACTCCATGCTACAACAGGTCCCATCTGCAGTAATCGTGATCCTTGATGATTTTAACGTCCACCGCGTTGAATAGCTTTGTTCTCGTTTAATAGATCATGTAGGAAGATCTGTTTATGGTTTTGCCTTAGCATATGATATGACACAAATGTTTACTTTGCCTGCGTGGATTCCAGATATGGAAGCTCATGCACCTTTCCTGTAGGACACTCTGCTGACCTCTCATCTGGTCTCTCCGTCAACGCCCCTCTTGGCTCTTCAGACCGTTGTCTGATCTCGAATATAGTGCCATTCACGCTCCCTTCTCGGTTGTGTTCTGCAGGTTGCCACCGAATTTGGCACGATTGGGACAGGATGTGGTCTTTTTTGCATCCTACTCTTGTGATCGGGTATGCTTCTTGACTAATGATCCCAACGTTATTGCTGATTCTGTCGCTGATGTGGTACTTCAGGAAATGGAACTCTTTATTTCATCTTCCGAGGTTCACATCGAAGGCTGGTTCCAGACATGGTTTGCATCAAAAATGCATCACGCTATAAGCAGGAGTGTTACTGGGCCTGTTAAAATGCATCCACGTCCCGGGATGTAAAGTTCAGCGCTCTTAAAAAAAAAGCATAATTTCGCCTCAAGGCCCTTCAAAAAACTTAATTTCCATGGCAAAATCAAGGCACATCGGAAGAATTGCCGAGAAACTAGTTCGCCTTTCTTCGGGAACTCGTGCAATACATGCATCTGCACAGGAAGGACGACTTACTGGCCCATGCCGCAAAGAAGGAAGCCGATTTTTAGACCTCTCTTTTTGCGTTCAACTCGATACTCAACGAAGGTGGGAACACACCACCGACCATCCCACGGTGTGACTGCTCCAAGCTGAATATACGGTTTAAACAGCGCTCATATCGCTCGGCCTAATGAAGTTGGCACCGGTCTTAACGCGACTTTTCCAAAATTCTTATATCCAAGGCGTTGTTCCGAACCCGAATATAGCTTTAGCGTACCCGATTCATAAAGATGGCAGACCCATCTAACTACAGTTCTATAACCATCACCTCCTTGTTCGCCAAAATAACGGAAACCATTAGAAACTGCCATCTCGTGAGCTACCTTTAAAGTCACCAGTTGAATAGTGACTGCCAGTACGGTTTCCATTGGGCTTATCTGACTTTTAGATGGGTGTAGACTGTAAAGTCCAAGAGGGTTTGGCACAAAGGGCTTCTTTCGAAGCTTCCTTCCTATGGGCGTGTGTCTGAAATCGAGTTTTTGTTGAACAAATTCTCGGATTAGGAGTGACTGGATATAGTCGAGTTTAAACCACAAAAGACACAAGTTTGCACATTTGCCGCTAAAAGAGTCCCTTTGTCGTATCTCCTCAATTTAAGGGCACTCCTCTTGTTGCCTGAGCCAGTATCGGAATCCTTGGCGCAGACATATCGAATGTCGTACAGTTTCGTGGTCACTTGGAACGGAAGGCTAAATTTGCCTTTAAAAATCTTGGCGTGCTCAGCACAGCGGGTCAGTATTGCATGCCGACACTGCTTGCAACTTTACAAGGTGCAGGTTTGGAATATTGTTCTCATCGCTGAGCCGGGCCTCTCCGTTCGGCGTCTCGGCTTTCCGTCCAAGCGGCTAAAGCGGCAAAATTGTCGACGACCAAGTTTTCTTTGATCGGCTCGATTCACTGGCGCTATGATGAGACGTGGCAAACCTTTGCATTTTCTATCCCATTTACTACGGGGAGCGCTTTGAGGAGGAATAGTTATGATTAATTACAGCCACCAAATTTCACCAACGGACATCCCGACAAATCTCACGCTACCACCCATACCATTTGGATGCTTGGCGGTCTATTACTGTGCGTTTTGTTAGGTGTTTTCTTCCATGCACGACTTTTCAGTGGAATTGTTTACCACTGGCGATTTTTTCAGACCGTTACGACTAAAGGGCCATCAAGAAACGAGCTTACTCCTTTATAAAAAGGATGTACGGCAACGCTCCTACAATTCTCCTGGTGTTGCATTATTTAATGGGCAGTGGTCGACACTAACCATCAAATGAGTTGCATGCTCGTTTGCCTCATCTTCTTTATAAGAAACAATAAAATGTAGTTCTTGAGCTGAAAGAAATTTTTGTGATTTCAGTTCGAGCCGTTCGAGATCAGAGAGAGAAAATTTTTCTACAACCAGCATATTACTTTTTTTATTCGAACGTTCATGGAGACCGAGGGGCGCGTTTAGGTTGGGAGTCCCGGGGCACTGCTCCTGCTAGGTTTTAGGAATTACATTAGTTTTTATTTTAAGTTTGTATCTTTGATAACGCTGTAAGTTTAAAAAATATATTTTTATTTTTCAATTTATCAATATATAACCAAATGTAGGCTTGGTCCGTCTAATTTTATTTATTTTTTGTATCGCGGAGGGGTTGCATCTAGTAAAGTGAGATCCCGTAATTTTGTGAGATCCAGAATATGAAAAAATCTGAGCAATCTCACACTAGCTAGCGGAACTACGTGCGGATTCGTAAAGTCATGAACTCCTTAATGAATCGCAAAAAAAAAAGAGGATTTGCCTTAATCGTCATGCTTGACAGGCCCATTGACGATCAAAATTCCAGACTTCTTGCATCTTAAACGGCGTTGCCTTTCGCCGGTCTGGGTTTAAGTCTGGCGTATAGGAGATGGTTATACTCTCATCTATCGTAAATAATATATATTACATGTTTACTACTTCCGACTACCACGTGAAGAAAGGGGACGGCAAATTATTTTACGCCGCTCAATTATTACATGATACTTGAAGCCAGTGCTTGACAACTATACCCCACCTGCTGGTATTATAAGATGTGTAATAAAGATAAAATGAAGAAATAATATCAGGCTGGAATAACAATGATAAATTAAAACTGTGTTATATATAAATATAATATGAAAATAATAATTGTAAGTAAAATATTTAGGACAACCGTTATTCCCTCATGTGCTCGATCATTTTATGTTTTTACGCTTCTAGTGTCAGGGGCCGTTCAAGAGGTCACGCGATACCGGTAGGCGCTAATGTAAACAATGGTATCTTTTTAATTTTGTATGCCAGCTATATATAAAACTTATACGTATCGATTCGTTATGAATGAAGATATTTCATTCTTCTTTATAAATATTAAGTTAATTTTTTATAATATTATCAATCTCATTTCAAAATAAGTATGGCTAAGTTTGGCAATTCAGCGGGGAAACGCAGCCAGCGTTCTTGGCACTATACCGCGGGGAGTAGGACTATATGATAAATAAGTTTCCAGTTTTACTTTTTTAATATTATAGTTTTTAATATTGTATATAACTATGTATTTCAAAATAGCGTAACGTAATTTTGCCGGTTTCTTGTACATAAAGTGTAAGGATTATAAAATTAAGCCTTTGATTTGATTACAAACCTGTTTAAAGTTACCATCAAATTGGCAGCAAAAGAAGCTATTTTAGACGACCTCCACTTCCTATCAGGATTCTTAAAAGTACCATTAAGAGGTACGTCATCTTTAAATAACCCAAGGGCAGTATATACCATATCCATCATGGTAGCATGAGTGAAATACACAGTAAGCTTCTTTCCTTTTCCATTTTTTGCTATCTTAAAACTTTCTAGCAAGTCTGCTAGGGGAATACGTCCAAATATTTCATTGATTGGATTACCATAACCACTTCTATAAAAATGCCTCAAGTCGCCTTCGTACTCTAAACACTGAAAGTCTTCTTTATTAAAAATGGCGCACCAAGGACTTAGTTCATTATTTAAACCTGAAGAGGTATAGCGGCATAAATCATATAAGGCTGTTATATTATTGTTTGTCAACATAAAATCAATGCCCGTTCGCTGTTGTATTCTGTTTTTTACCTAAAATTAATTATGAGATAATTAGATTATTTTTAATATTCTGAGTGATCGAGGAAAATGGAAATATCAATAATTAATTTATAATCATAATATTAATTTACCTTAACTGATTATTGAACACAAACCTTGAGTTTTCTAAATGGACGTATGTATAATTACAAAATAAGCAAGGAAAACTTACTGCAAAATATTCTGAGGTATTTTGATACTTATTTGCTTCTAAGTATGTTTTTGTATTATTTTTGACTACTTTTACGTAGAAACTACAAGCTTCATAGGGCTAAAATTTAATAGGTAAAATGTAAATAACGACTACGCAAATGCGTTAATAACTTGAAAAACGATTTTCTATAATATACCTACAGCCATTATGTCATAGTTGGCGTTTGATTTTTCAATTATCATTGACGTATTTCCGAAACCTTCCACAAATCCTTTAACGCCGTTTTCTATCCAAGCTCCATATGCCGAACGTAGCTTGTAATCTTTATCATCCAAGGACATAAGTAAATCATTAAATGCTTTTCTTATTCTATATCCTATTCCAAACATTTCTTGATAGCCTTCATCAGCAATTTGGTGGACATTTTTAAACATTTTCGGATCTGCTTCCCAATTATATAAATTTTCTACATCTTGAGCACACAAAGAGCCTTTGCCATTTTCATGATTCATTTTGATATCGTATTTTATTGTTGTTGCATCTAACATTTTCTGTACAAAATCAATACCTGGGTTTCTTTTCCCATGCCTTACTAAGCTCCAGACACTAATTTCTTTACATCCTACCGATATTATGAACACATTAAATTACAGGTTTTAAATTATTTAGCTATGTAATTTTTTTTGACGAATGAACAAAAGGAATAATCGAAATTACTTACCCTTTAATTTAACAATTGAATCCCTGATATCTCCTCTGACAAACTGGTATGGTGTTTTGCTTGAAAAATGTTTATAATGACAATTCTCGCTCCAGTAACAATTTGATAATGACAATTTAATAACAGTTAGAACTATGGATAGTATTGCTATAATTTTCATTTTTACTAAACGTAGGCAATTTTTTATTAAATATGTATAATCTTAACACAAGTTATAGCTTTTATGAGCTCAGCATGCAACTAAATTAAAACCTTTATCGCTTCGTGTATATGAACTGTGTCTAAACATTACCGGTTTCAGCACGAAAGTTTATTCCATAAATATGAATACAATTTTTTTATATAGGTAACTTTTTAAATGCAAACTTTTTTAAATAGAATTTGAGAGTGATAAACATAGTAAGAGTCCACCTGTATGTGACGATAAATAATTAATGTAGCAAATGGTTAACTGCAATTTTTAAGTAAAGATTCAGTCATGTATATTCAGGACTAAGATTAAATAACTCGTAGCCACCAGAAGGAAGTTAGCGTAGAACATTATTTTTTTTAATTGGCTTGTATGCCACTTAATTGCTCCTTAAATGCTCCATTAGAATCCGAAAATGCTCTACCTCTGTTGCTATAAGTTAATTTGTAATAAATTTTTAAAAATTTAACTATCGTAAAAATAGTTTTGCTATAAAAAATAAATTATCTACTTTTTAAAACTAAACTGTATGCCAATTGATTGCTCGTTAAATGCTCCAATAGAATCCGAAATAGCTCCACCTCTATTGCTATTAGTTATATGTATAATTATTTTTAAAAAAATGTAACTATTTAAAATTTAATTTTGCTATAAAACAAAATATATACTTTATTGAAATAAACTGTATGCTAATTAATTGCACGTTAAATGCTCCAGTAGAATGCGAAATTGCTCTACCTATTGCTGTTACTTTATTATTAATTAATTAAAAAAAAAAATTATCGAAAATTTTAACTTCCAATTATTTGTTTCTTAAATGCTCCAGTAGAATCCGAAATTGCTCCACGTTTATTTCTAATAGTTCATTTATAATTAATTTTTAAAAAGATTAACTATTGATAATTTTATTTTACTATGAAACATAAAATATCTACTTTTAAAAAATAAACTGCATGGCAATTAATTGATTATTAAATGCTCTCTTAGAATCCGTAATTGCTCCATGTCTTATACGATTAGTTAATTAATAATTAATTTTGAGAGAGAGTGATCCCATTTGAGTGATAGTGCTATCATCAATAAAATGTAGTAACATTTTATAGGTAAAGTCATTTTAGCAAACAAAAATTGATTGAGTCTCAAGGTGGTACGTTAAAAAGATGCTTGATGGCATAAACCCAAAAAAAATATAATTGGTAAGTTTTTAAATCATGGACTGTTATGAATGGATGTGACAAATACACAATATATAGTATGCTATTCAAGTCATTGTTGAATAATTGAAATATTTCCCTGTAAAACGAGTACAAAATTTCACTTTAATCGTGTGTCTTCAAGACACGCACTGTTTTTTATATTAATTTTTATAAATATTGCAAAAATGTATTTTTGTTTTTTTAATAAATACCTAGATGACCGAGCTTTACTCTGTATTTTTTTTAAATCATGTTTTTGGAAATTATATTTCAATTAAAAAAATAATAGTATTATTACTCGCCAATAGACGTCGGGAAGAGTCATATTTTTCAGTTCATGTTGAAACTGATTATCGATAAAGAGTTTTATCTTTGTACCGAAACATCGCCAAAGGGATAAAAATATTTGCACAATGTTAGTTTCTTTATTACTGTAATAACTACCACAGTATTCTTTCTTTTAAAGCTCGGCCATTTTTTTTTTCGTGCTTTTTTTTAAATATACTTAGATACACATTAGATGCGCTGATAAAGGGCTCCCAATAATAGTATTTCTCACAGAAAAAGAAACTTGAAAAAACAGGGAAAAAAATAATCGGATTGGAGACATCTGGACTATCTGGGTTTATATACTATATATATCTCTGGTCTATATATCTATCGGGGTTTCCTGGTTCGGGGACCGCCCGATTTCCCACCTTAACTGTTATAAGCTTGTAAATCGTGGCGAAATTTACCTTCGTATTCTAATGATATTGTAGCAGTTTTACATTGCCTGAAAATACGGATAAAAAGACATTTTCTAAAAGTGGATCCTAGCCAGTTCGATTTATCGAGCCTGAAGCCCCCTGCATACTAAATTTCATGAAAATCGTTGAAGCTGTTCCCGAGATTTCAATTATATATATATGTAATATATATATGTAATATATGTAATATATATATATATATATATATATATATATATATATATATATTACATATATTATTATATATATATATATATATATATATATATATATATCGCTTGTCTAAAGTTATTAGATAGTGCAAATTGAGCGCAATTCTTTAAACAAAAAAAAATTATAAATTAACTAATACTAGTAAACGTGAACCAAGTACAGACTAAGAGAGCATATAAGGAGCAACTATACGTACGTAGAAAAGACGCTAGATGTCTTAAATACAAAAAAATGTTAACATGTCAGTCCAATCCATTCATGAGAATCCATAATTTCAAAACTTACCGATGAATATTATTTTTTTGGGTTTAAGCCACTTAGCGTCTATTCTACGTACCACCTTGAGAGTCAATCAATTCTTGTTCGATAAAATGACTTTACCTATAGAATGTTACTACATTCTATTTATGATGATGCTGTTACTCAAATGGGATCACTCTTTCTCAAAATTAATTTTAAACTAACTAATAACAATAGAGGTCGACCAATTACGGATTCTACTGAAGCAGTTAAGGAGCAATTAATTAGCATACAGTTTAATTTTAAACAGTAGATATTTTATGTATTATAGCAAAATTAAATTTTCAATAATTAAATTTAAAAAAAAATACAAATTAACTAATATTGTGCCGGACGGGCGAAACTCTCCGGTGTAAATGACGACAGAGATACTCCGCGAGTCGCTCACGTCCTACACCTATAGTTTCCGGAGGATACTTCTACTGCCGTCTTTGCGGGTTCTGCTGGGGTACTGTGGACTGAGATTTATATTTCAATGCACGATTATAAAATACAAATGGCAAGGCAGTGGCCAGCGGTTCGACTGATCAATTATTCGTGAAATCTTTTAACTATTGCTTATTGACGACGGTTGTTGAACATGGTTGTTCAACTACGGTTGTTCACTATCAGTTGGTCACTATACATTTCAAAAGATTTCTTAAAATTATTTGGTAGTATCAAATATTTATTAGTGGTAGCTGGTTTTATTAACACTGTCTGACTAGCTGCTATTGTCAACTAAACTAGCTATTTCTATCACTTTTATAACTGCAAATATCATTTACCACGTTATACAACTAGTTATTACTATCATTTGTAACTGCGAATATCAGTTACCACGTTATGCGACTAGCTATCACTTTCAATTACGTAACTGCGAATATCAGTTACCACGTTATGCGACTACGTATCACTTTCAATTATGAAACGCAAATATCAGTTACCACTTTTTACAAGTCGCTATCACTTTCAAATATGTAACTGCGAATATCAGTTACTATGTTGCTATCAGCTACTATTAACTATTTACTATATTCTGCTACTAGTCGCTTCAGCTACTACTGGTTACTACCGCTTGTTACTGGTAGCTCTTCACACTACAAAATTACTGGGTCCCAAGCTCCTCAGGTAGATTTGAGCGTTACTTTATAGTGAGCCGCTTGCCATTGTCCGTTCTGCCTCTTAATTGCATAACATTTTCTCTATACAAGTTTCATAAATTGCAATTTTTTCCATACATGATTAATTCCTACACTAATGTACTATACATTGTTACATCGGCAATTTAGTACTTTATTAAGGTTACTCAATATATTAACTTTATAAAAAGTTATTAAACAAAATGTCCCCAATTTTCATAATATTTGTGTACATTTATTCTTTAATTTTACTATAAATAGGAAATAAGATTAATTATGCAAAATATTCTTTCACTTTTTTAATCTATAAACCTTATGCAAATGTTATATTTATAAGACTTTCAGAACATAAAAATTATTCCCATTATTTTCGGGATCAACTATTACGCAGTTAATTAAAAACGTCTAGAAAGTTCTACAATACGACGCGCTCTGAGTGATCGACTTTTCTTGGTATATAATAAAAGTTGTTTATCTTAACTATTATCAAAACGATATCCGATACTAACATATTAAGGTTATAAATATGTTGTAAAATTATATAAATACACTTTTAACTCAGTTTTGTCACCAATTTCACTTTTAATATTGTCTTTAATCACTTCCTTTCTTAACACTATTTGGCCGTCGCGAACATCTCTCCCGCAGTGCAGCGTCGCGACGATCTTCTCACAGCGGCGCTGCATCCATTCCGGTGACCGACTTTGCCTCTACTTCGGCAGTGGCACGAGTTTCCTGATTGGCTTTTTAATTAGGCCGTTTGCGGTGCGTACCTCCACAGTGCGGATCTGTCCGTCCACACCGAGGTATACTGCTTCCACCCTTCCTCGTGGCCAGGTGTTACGATGTAACTGGCCGTTAGCAATGAGGACTGGATCGCCCACCTTGAGATTGGGGCTTCATCCATGAGCCTCCCGCCGGTTTTGAAGTTCCGGTATATATTTACGGACCCAACGCTGACAGAACATGTCAGGGAGTATATGGGAGCATAGTCAGTGCACGACCGACACACTCCAGGTGTCGGTAGTCTCGCAGATCCTCCCAAATGGATGTGATTGGAAGTGATGGACTCGTTGTCGTCGCTGTCTACAGAGATGTGAGTCAATGGTCTGCTATTTACTATGTACTCCAACTCACAGAGCAGCTTGGTTAAGACTTCTTCATATAGATGTCTCTCATGAAGTACGGTGTATAATGCCGTCTTCACGCATCGTATGAGACGTTCCCACACCCCTCCCATGAAAGGAATGGAGGGGGTAATAAAACGCCACACTATGCCTCGTCGACTGGCTTCTTCTTGAAAACCCTTCCGAAGTTCCTTGTCTGCGCCGTGCATGTTGGTGCCGTTGTCGGAGTAAATCTCGGTAGAGTACCCTCGGCGCACTGCAAATCTTCTTAAGGCCAGTATTGCGGACTCTGCGCTGAGATTTGCGACAACTTGTAGGTGTACAGCTCTGGATGTGAGGCATGTGAAGAGAGCCACGTATCTCTTCTGTTGTTGACGTCCCACTGTGACGGAGACTGGCCCAAAATAATCCAGACCGGTGAAGGTATACATTCGCTGGTGATGAGCTAGACGTGTGCTGGGATGATCACCGGTGGCGGGCACTGATGGTTGCGTTTTTGTAATGCGACACTTTACGCATTGGCTCACCATCTTTTTTGTGGTGGGCCGAAGTCGGATCACCCAGTAGTGCTGTCGAACCTCGTTGATGGTAGGTTCGGTTCCGCAATGATGCAGGCTACAATGCGTCCAGGCGATGTAAAGGTGCGTGATGTATGATAGCTGTCCCCTTCATGTCTTCTGTGACTCCCTTCACGGCGGCTATGCGACTACTTAGAGCGATGATTGCGTGTTTCAATTCTATTTGGAGCAGTAGTAGGCAGCTATCATGGGCGACCTTTTTAACCTTACAGAGATCGGTTATCTCTTGTTTGAAGGAGTCTTCTTGGATGACATGTATTAGAAGCTTTTCGGCCTCTCTGATGAGTTCGGCCTCGAGTGTGATGTATTTTTTGACATCGTGTGACAGACTGCGTGAGGTGTCACGGATTATTTGTCAATTTTCTCCAGTCAGTGGGGGAAACGGCCTACACTTCGATCGCCGGTACGAGGCCGCCACTCGAGAACCTTTCTTCCCCATCGGTTGTCGGTTCTTCGAGCTATATGGCCGGCCCAGTGCCACTTCAGTTTACTAACCCGTTGGTCTATGTCGGGCACTCTGGTTCTACTGCGGATATCCACATTTCCAAGTATATCGCGCAGAGAAACTCCGAGCATAGCCCTCTCCATAACCCGCTGAGTGACCTTGAGCTTCCTCATCCGGCCAGCAGTGATGGACCACGTCTCAGTTCCATAGTTGTCCATAGTTGTCCATAGTTGTTGTCCATCAGTTGTCTATGTTCATCTTAAGACCTATCCGTTGGGAGACACTATTGAGGTCATTGTGCATGGTGCTTAGGTCGCCCAGCGATTCAGCCATAACGTTATTTCATTGAAACCTATCAAGAAAATACGGACAAGTTAACAAATCTGTTATGAAATTTCTCAAACAAAAAGCATCACTTAAATTAGAATGTATCTGTCCTGCACCAAAAAATAAGGTTAAACGTCATGGGAGCTTATTGCCAAATACGATACGTAGTATTGTACGCGGTCCATCAAATTGCGGAAAAACTAACTTAGTTATCAGTTTATTGTTACACCAGAATGGACCACGTTTCCGTAACCTTTATATATGTTTAAAGACTTTATATCAACCTAAATACTTATTTTTAGAGAAAGTACTGCAGTAGGTAGCAGGCACATCTTATTACATGTATAATCATAATAGTGAAATTCTGAGTCCACACGAAGCTTCACCTTTAGGAACTCCAGATATAGCTTTTCCTCGAATAAATAATCATCATCATCATCATCATTACAGCCCTTCACAAGTCCACTGCTGAACATAGGCCTCCCCCAAAGAATGCCACAAAGCACGGTCCTGAGCCACCTGCATCCATCGACTTCCTGCATGTCTTACCAGGTCGTCACTCCATCTCGTGGGGGGACGCCCTACACTTCGCCTACCAGTACGAGGCTGCCACTCGAGAACGTTTCTTCCCCATCGGTTGTCGGTTCTTCGAGCTATATGGCCGGCCCACTGCCACTTCAGCTTACTAATCCGTTGGGCTATGTCGGTTACTCTGGTTCTACTGCGGATATACTCATTCCTAAGTTTATCACGCAGAGAAACTCCGAGCATAGCCCTCTCCATATCTCGCTGAGCGACCTTGAGCTTCCTCATACGGCCAGCAGTGAAGGACCACGTCTCAGTTCCGTAAGTCATCACTGGCAACACGCACTGGTTGTACAATCTCGTTTTAAGGTTTTGAGGTATGTCTGACGAGAAGATGTGTCGTAGCTTCCCGAACGCTGCCCAGCCGAGTTGAATCCGTCGATTGACCTCTCGGTCGAAGTTGGACTTACCTAGTCGGACTATTTGTCCCAGGTAAACATACTCGTCAACAACTTCGAGCTTAGTGCTCCCAACAACTACCGGCATAGGTGTGACATGGACATTAAACATAATCTTTGTTTTGTCCATGTTCATCTTAAGACCTATCCGTTGGGAGACACTATTGAGGTCATTGAGCATAGTGCTTAGGTCCTCCAGCGATTCTGCCATAAGGACTATATCGTCGGCAAATCGAAGGTGAGTGATGTACTCGCCATTGATGTTGATACCGTATCCTTTCCAGTCCAGAAGCTTGAAAACGTCTTCCAATGCAGCGGTGAAGAGTTTCGGGGATATCACGTCACCCTGTCTTACACCTCTCTGCAATTGGATAGGTTTCGTACTCTGGTTCTGTACTCGGATAGCCATCGTAGCTCTACTGTACAAACACTTCAGCACTTCGATATACCGACAGTCAACTTGGCACCGCTGAAGGGACTGCAGCACCGCCCAAATTTCGACGGAATCAAAGGCTTTCTCATAGTCCACATACGCCAGACATAGTGGCAAATTGTACTCTTCGGACTTCTGTACAATTTGCCGAAGGGTATGTATGTGGTCTATGGTGCTAAAGCCCTTTCGGAAACCGGCTTGTTCGGAAGGCTGGAAGTCGTCAAGTCTGCGCGCGAGACGATTCGTAATGACTCTCGAAAACAGCACGTAGACGCGGCTCAGAAGGGAAATCGGTCTGTAGTTCTTCAAGAGAGCGTTGTCACCTTTCTTGAAGAACAAGACCACCTCACTTCTGCTCCACGCCTACGGTGTAATGCCACCATGGAGGACGGAATTAAAGAGCTTCTGAAGGACTTCAAGTACCGGTCTTCCACCCGCTTTCAGAAGCTCCGCTGTAATTCCATCCTCGCCTGGGGCCTTGCCGTTTTTAAGGTGCTGGAGAGCCATTCTAATTTCGCTCAGACTGACGTCCGGGATATCTTCGGAATAGTGTCGGATAAGACTCGCTCTTGGATCGTTACTCACACTTGCGTGTAAATAATATAAGATTTTAATTTTTACTCCCTTATTAACTTAACTAATTTCTAGAAGAATTGTAGAAAATGGAGCAGGAACTGGATGAACAGTTTATCCCTCTTTGTCATCTAATATTTCTCACGGCGGAAGACCAGTTCATTTAGCTATCTTTACATTTAACTGAGATTTCATCTATTTTAGGAGCTATTAGTTTTATTACAACTATTCCGAATATACTAATTAATCATATATCATTTGATATACTTTCATGGCGTTTTAATGAGAAATAACCTTTGAAATCGAGAAAGATAGAATGTGGAATATTGAATTTTCAAAAATCCTGGAATGCATTGGCTAGTATTTGTAAAGCCACAATAAATACGTAGAATATTATGATAGTTTAAGTAATTTAAAGTCACCGCTAGAATTAGTTAAATATATGCATAACTTACATATTAACTATAATTATGCACGAGACCAAGCGTTTGTCAACACAAACTGTGGTCATCTTTGTCTAAAATTTTTAAGGAATTACTGGAAAAAGCATTTTTATAGTGTATAAAATAAATAAACGTATCAGTATAAAAATGTCTTTCACTGTGAATATAATTGGGACAGGAGCCTATTTATAAACAAACTATTCACCGACATTGGAATTACGAGGAGACTACGAATACGGTCTTTTGCATTTTTCAACTTACAATTCTATTCCCAATATAGGTGAAAGAAACAATAAATTTTATTATGGTGAAAAATAAATGATCCAATTTCCTAAAGGGTCTTACGAGCTTCAAAATATTTGTTATTATCTAATAACATAGCATTAAAGACACTGTATTTAAACTAACTTGTAAAAATAATACATTTAAAACAAATATTTTTTGCTCTGAAAATGTTCACTTTAATAGAAGCGAATCGCTGGGTAAAATTTTGGGCATTGGTATAGAAACAATAAAGCAAATATAAGTTCTGAATCAAAGTATCCTGTCAGCATTGTATCGACAACCATCGTGCGGATTGAATGCGATGTAGTTAGTGGTTCATTTATCAACGGGAAATCAAGCCATATAATTTATGAATTTGTTCTTAATGTACCACCTGGTTATCGAATAACTGAAATACCCAAAAACTTTTTTTTATTTTCCTGTTAACCAATGTTATATAAGTGCTATGAATATAAAGCTGTTGGACGCTGAGAATAAAGAGATAAATTTACGAGGTGAAGAAATACAACCGTGTTTACATTTCTGAAAAAATTATAAATTTAAATAAAACTCACATACGTCGTGTATCCAAGTCAGTTCTAAAAGAACATCACATAAAGGCACACTTCTTCAGCTAAAAAATAAGTTTACCAACACTAACAAAGAATTTCTCAAGCAAGTTGGTTTGATAAAACGAATATTTTATACATGTCGCAACAAACATCATACGATAACAGCATTAATAATTTCGAGTATCATTCATACGAACCATATGTCACTAGTTTCAACAAGAATGACGAAATACGTGTTCCTATTAATCAGCAAGACCTGTACGTGCTACATTAACTCTGTAGCTTATAAATCGAGGGAAAAGTGAACGTTTATAACAGCACCACGAAAAAAAATGTATCTAACGTACATTTCGTAAATATCCCAGCACTATGTCTATTTCAAGACATAAGATATGAACTTAATGGAGTAAAAATAGATAAAATTAAGAATGCGGGTATCACTACCACAGTAAAATCTTATCTATCCTTAAATGAAAATAAATCCAAATGTGCACAAGTTTGGGGTTGGTCAACTGCAGGAAAAAGCAATACTAGTGTTGGAGCATTTTCCGCATCTATACCATTGAACAAGAAGATAGGATTTGCAGAAGATTATGAAAAAAATATAATAAATTGTAAACACGAGTTAGTATTATTAGGAATCAATACAAATCTTAATGCGATCAATTTAAATACAGGTGAAGTCGTAGATGATATTATAATAAATAAAATTGTTTGGCGAGTTCCACATATCAAAGTATCAGATCGTGAAAGAATCAAACTAATAAAACATATAGAGAAATATAAAGTTATGACATTAGCGTTCCTTTCATGGGACTTACATGAGTATCCATTGCTACCCAGAACACGAAAACATACTTAACTATAAAAACTTAAATATAAAAACTTCATCGCAAATAGAAAAACCACTATTTGTTGTCATCGCCTTACAAACTAACTGCAAACATAATGCAGCATTATCAATGGCAGAGTGTGACCATTGTCACGTACGTGATGTAAAGGTATTTTTAAATTCATCATTTTATTCTTATAAGCGACTGAACCACAGTTTTTCATAAGATAAGTTTTATTTATTATACGAAGAGTATGCGAGATTTTAACAGCCGTATCACGGACGCCGGTCAGAGTGGTTGATAGATTTAAGGAATTCAGAGACGTAGCGCCGTAATTTGTAATTGATTGTTCAAGACAGAACGAAACTTTAAAAGGTTCAATCGACGTGAGAGTTAAATTGAAACAGACCAAGAAATACTAGATCAGACAGCTGCTTATTGCTTGATTTTAAACGATTGTATATTCGAGTACAAACCACTGAGTAATATCGTTAAGAAAATATCATGGGTGGCAATGCAATAATCGTAGATTTTCAAGGATTCAAAAATAGCAAAAATTAATTTATAGTAAAAGAATGTGCTATAGCCACTCTAGAGTACACCAACATATTCCTAATTAAACCCCCTTACCCATTCACTTCACTATATCTTGAAGAGAAAAAACAAGTTTTAATTACTCTAAGTTTGCTGGACTGAAAAGTACAGAGAGTATCGATGGAGTGAGGGCTTTGTTGATTATAGAGAGTTTCACACAATAATTAAGATTCTCATTAAAAGATAAAAAGATTTTCTTAAAGGATGTAAAAAAATAAAATGGGTCTTTGTAATGAAAATACGAGTACTACTATCATAGATATAAGTTTCTTTGGAGCTCCCAATTTAAATACTCTTTGTGAACTTTATTGTAAAGATACTTTACTGTATATCTGTTTGTTTCTTATCCAACACTATTCCGAAGATAATTTGCACGTCAGTCTGAGCGAGATAAGAATAGATTTCCCTTCTGAACCGCGTCTACGTGCTGTTTTCGAGAGGCATTACGAATCCTCTCGCATGCAGACTCGATGACTTTCAGCCTCCCAAACAAGCCGGTTCCGAAAAGATTGAAGTATCACAGCTAAAAACAACAAAACCATATCTTGGGCTTGCCCTAGTTTGGAGCCCTAGCTTCGCCATTGACTATACTATAATACTCAATATTCGAAATCAATATATTTGAACTTTATGCTTATTGATGCATTTTAATTGTTTAAAATATAATTTCTATGATATTTTTAAATTTCCTTATATTGAATTCAACGCAGTATGTCATTTTCATTCCGTAGGTATCTTAAGGAGAACTACGTCCTGAATAGTAGTCCTGGTACCCGCGACGCCTCCCAAATGATGGTGCCGCACAGGGAGGAGATCGTTGGCGACGCGATAAAAAAATAGCTTATCATTTTCATTCTTTATGAAAATAAACAATTTTGCATTGTGGAGATATTGCTATTAAATTGTATAAGGCACTTCGAATAAAGAGATAATCTATGTCAAAAGTAAATTTATTCAATATAATGTCGAACGAAAGTTCGGGGTTCGATTCCCGGTCGAGCGTTAATTCCATAAAAGTTTGTTTTTAAATTAATTTAGAGTCATGTGTTTCATAGTAATCAGCTATGCAATACGTATAAAAGTATTATATTAAATTAGATAAGTAATAAATGTTTCAGGTTTACTGTGAATACCAAAAAGAAAGATTTGTGTTGTCTAAATATATGCTTAATATAGTCAAATATTATAATATAATAGATTTATATAAGAAAAATTAAAGTAAAAAAAGTGAAAAATACCTTTAAAATTGTGAATTAAACTATTGTATTAGTTAAGTTATTCATCAAAGATTGTTATTTTGACCTTGTGTGTTAGAGATTTAAGATTTCTAACTTTGAAAATGTTGTGTAAAATAGGTATATTTTGTTGAATAACTTAATATTTTTTATGTGATAATGATGTAATGTATATTATAATAATAAGATAATTGTTATAAATAAAAATAAGTAATGTGTAAATGTTTAATAGAAATAAATATATGGGGTAAAATACAAGGGTACAATGGTGAAAATCAATGTTAAGATATGTCGAAATTGCGTGCGGTGCGCGGTTCTCTTACGCGTATAGCTCGCAACTAGGATAGTAAACTAGTGATTTGGAAATTCTTTCGAGAACAGCTGCCAGTTTGTAGTTTAAATCAAGAGAGAAAAAACCCGATAGGGAAGTGATAGGAAAGTAATGAAAGTTTCGACGTTGCACTTTTATGGGGAAATTTAGAAGATAAATCAATGTTTTATTTCCTAAAGCACCTTTCACCAGTCATGTGATACAGTCCACTCGAGAGACGTCAAGACCGGGACCACTCCAAGAAGACCCGTAATCTTAGTCGTCTAACCTTAAGTTTCAGAAAGGGCCAACAGACGTTCTTGTGTGACACTCCTTCACGGGGGTCACGTCCACCTCGTTGTTCCCAAACCCAAGGTGGTGTGATTTTAGTTTCGGGTTAGAACGTCTATGACAAACTAACCCCAGTCTGTTGGACCCTTTCAGTTGGTCCTACGATCCGGATCAAGACCGGATCAGGAAGACTGACCAGGTCAGCATAGTAGGCCTACCGGTTCTGATGCGGGACCGGGCGAGTCTCTGACAACCAGGCTAATATAGGAGACCTGTGGAAACTGGATAGCTAGAAAGAATCCGGAATTGCCTTCAGGCGCAAGTGCTTCTGTGGGGCATTTACTGTATCCTGTAGCAAGTCCTTTTTATTTAAGGCACTCACTGCAGCCAAGCAAAGGGCTTGGCATTTTTCCTGTTGGGCCAGTGTACTCAGCATTCCTGTCGCACTCAAAGGCACTAAGTGTTGCCAGGTGAGGGTGGTCACTGCCGCTGCCAGGCAAAGGTGTTTAAGGAGGGCGCTTACTGTTGCTGCCAGGCCAGGGTGCTTGTGGAAGGTACCTGACTGCATCGCGACTGGGAGAGGGCGTCTGGACGAGGCGTCACCGGCGACTGGGCGGCGAGTCACCAGCATACCAAGCCCGACCCCTAAAAGTGCCAAGGTTGGAGCTTGGGCTTAACACCCCGAGGTGGCGCAGTCCTTTCGAGCGATGCTGCACTTGCACAGCTTAACTGCTCCATCACATTTGCTGACGGGCAAAGCATCAAACGTTTTCCCCTATTACCTCTTTCAGTATTAAGAATATTTTATAAGAATTATGACAATATTACAAGAAATAAATTTTTGTTATTATATTTGGTTTAACACAACAGAACTGCCCTCTGCACATAAAGAATATATAATATACGTATATATTTTTTATACTTATTTGTGTATTTTTATTTTAAATACTAAGGGTGCCACTGAAAATCAGGGTTGGGGTATTGTACTTCTGATACATTCCAACATATCCTGAGTGGTTTTCCTTTTTGGAGCAGAGCAGCATTAACAGGTGGATCATCTTTGTAATACACGTATGCATTACTCCTTATTCTTTAGTTCTTTATTATTATTACTTGTTTTCTTTTTTTTGTATTATTGTTTGCTTTTTGTTTTTTTTTAATTTTACCATATCTATAAACAAGAAGTGAATGTCCTGTTTCATGATTGCTGTGTATAATTTTTTTGTGTTTTTTGTATGACTACTTAAATGTTATGTGTTTTATGTAATCCGCTTGAGTGTATTGCATGTGCCAAATAAAATCTGTTTCTTTCTTTCTTTCATTCCATTCCTGCGCGAAACCATCCTTAGACGGTTCACCGCGGTAGACCCCGTCTAAGATTGATAGAGTTGTAGGCGATTGTAGGGTTTTAAGGGGTAGGGAGTTGTAGGTTGTAGGGACTATTAGGTACCTTAGGTACCGTAGGGACCATAGGCCAACAATAACCTTCCTACAAGATAAAGAAGGCACAAGAATGGAGTGAGAGGGTCAAAGGGACCAGGACAAGGACAGGGATTTCAAAAAAGGCGAAAAAAAATCGGAATCATCTGGAGCGACCACAGCTACTGCTTCGAGTGGAGCGACCACGGCTACTACTTTGAGTGCGGCTACCACCGAGACGTCTAAGAACACATGGGACTTGGGAACAACTTGGGGACGTGGGACAGTGGAATGCAGGCCAGCACCGCTTAGAAATCCATCATATCTAGGAGAGAAGCAATAGCCGAAAAAGTAGGTCATGTTGGAACCGAAGAAGCGGCATCGACGAAAACGGTGGTCGGGCAGACTAATGAAAATGGGTCACACAAAGGTAGTAGGTCATCGGGATCAGCTAGGCTGGGAGCCGAATTGGAGGCGCGGATTAAATTTGAACGCTCAGAGCTCGAACGAGCAGAAGCAGCTGCTGCTTTAGCTAAGTCTCAATTGGAGTGTGCTAACTCCAATTACTAATCTCAACCAGGAAGAGGAAATCGACTCGAGTAAGGATGATGAAGAGCGGATTACTCAGGTGGAACCTTTCGTGAGGAGTTGAGGTCAACAAACCATAATGAGCGCGCCAATTAGTTTAACGCAACCCGACACTGCTGACAAGCAAGCGTCTAATGTACCATGCCACAAGGAAGCGGAGGTCAAGCACAACCTAGGAAATGCACAGAAGGCACATGCGTGTGAAGTGTACGAATCGACCGACGCGATTGTAAATGCAATAAAGATAATGCGTAAAGATAAGACTTCCCAGCCTCATTTCCTCCAGGTTTTACCGGTCTTTGATGGAAACCCGGGTGAATGGATGATTTTCAAAACGGTGTTTGAAGACACACGTGGTCATTGTTTAGGAGTGCAGAATGTAGCATGCCGTAGAAGGGCTTTAGAAAGCACCGCTAAGGAAGCGGTTAAACCATTGTTGTTTACTTAATGTGAACCAGATGAAATAATGAACTCTCTCGAAAGAAGATTCGGTAAGGTCGAGATTCTTATTCTCGTCGAGATCGAGAATGTGAAGTGTATGCCAAAACTGGCAGAGGATTTTTTTTTATAGGAGAGGGGGCAAACGAGCATGCGGCTCACCTGATGGTAAGTGACTACCGCCGCCCATGAACAACTGCAACACCAGGGGAATCGCAGATGCGTTGCCGGCCTTTTATAAAGGAGTAGGCTCTTTTCTTGAAGGTCCCTAAGTCGTATCGGTCCGGAAAAATCGCTGGTGGTAATCGATTCCACAAGGAAGTTGTGCGAGGGAGAAAACTTCTTCTGAATCGCACAGTGGTGGACCGCCAATCATCTAATGTACATGGCAGATATGGCAGATACATAGGCTCTTTCGAAAGTCGCGTAAGAAACATGGTTGCTTCGATACAAGCATTGAATCAACCACAGTATTTATAGCCACTCGAGTTAGTGAGTCGTATAGTAGAGAAGCTCAGAACTATAATTAAATTTAAATGGTTTGATTATCGAGCTCAACATCCCACGCTGCCAGAACTGCAGAAGATGGCGAAATTTTTAAAATTCGTTGAGTGTACAGTTTGAAGCGTCATTCAACGCTGAAAACGTGCCTGAAAAATAGAAACGTGTTGAAATCAGGAAGCGAAGCGTGCACACCACAAAGGAGTCTGTACGCAGCGATGGAATTGTGTTGAGGGATTTTTTTTTGCGCCCAGATGCAATGGAAAGAGCTACCCTCCGGAAAGCGAAGAAGGGAGGTGGTGAATGCTCTAAGCATACCACGACAGCCGGCTGTCGTGGTTATGTGGGACTCACTGCGACTAACCTTACCTAAGTGCCTACCCACTAAACACCACCTGTGAGACTGGCATTGGCTTTTGTGGCCTTTCTGCCGAATCTTAAGCGACCCTCTTTAGGGAAAAGGGGATACAGGCGGTGAAAAGCCGCTGAGAAGGGAGCATAACTAAGACAAATTAAGGGCGGCGAGAAGATTCCGTCTGATCCGCCAGGAGGTGGTTTAGGTCGGCCGAAAGCTTTTTTTAGAGGCTTGTGAGAGAGTTTCTCGGTCTTCGGACTCGATAGCGAGATGGTAGTGGGGCTGCATTCCTATGTACGCTTATATTCATATTAGCTTCCTAGCTGCCTCATGAATAAAGTTATAAGAGTGAGACTCTGAAGCTTTGAAGAAGTTCTCAGAGAGTGTTTTTAGAAATTGCTGAACTGTGGAGAGCTCTAAGTCTCGATGGAGGTTGGCGATACGGACGTATCAAAGTGCATTCGTAGCCACACGACAAAAGTCGTTTCAAACTATTTGCAGTTCGTTAGTGAATTTGGTATTAGCGTGAGCAAATATGGAGCCCCCGTTAGTCATGACTGGTCGCATACAGACCTTATAAAGGGTTCGCTTGTAACGTAGGGAATTTTACTGTGTCGGCCCAGCATACTATTGAGCTTGCTCAGATAGAAACGTGCGTTGCGAGGTACTCTTTTCACATGGGGCCCGAAGGTGAGCCTCGTGTCGAGGGTGACACCTTGTAGTGTTATGCAACTTACATTTCATTGTACACTAATTCTCCATTCTGCTTTGATATTCTGCATTCATGTTTTGCATCACTTTATATTATTTTTTTCATTCTGTTTTTGATTCTCAGCATTTATATTTTGCATCACCTTTATTTATATAGGATCCTGTAACGTTTTTACACAATAACATATCATTTTACTGCGTATTTTCACACTATTTAGTACTTTTAAACTAGCTGTCAACGATGTCTTACCTTTTTTTTTGGTGTTTTATTGAATTCTCTGTAACTCTACAATTTCAGGCTTAGTGTACGTTGTCGTGCATTAGTTTTTCCTATGTGATTTTTATCTCGTTTCTTACTTAAATGTAATAGTTTCTCAATAACAGTCCTAAAACTAAAAATTCATCAATTTGACAACCATTGTTTTTGTGGTTGTTATGGTAACTTTTATTTAAATTCGTCTCTGGTATGATGTTCTTTCTACATAAATACTTTATGGCTGTAGGTCATTTACAATAAATTTCGTTTTAATTTAAATAATTTCTCGTTCTCTCTAAAAAGGTATAAAAGCCAAACAATTGGAGAATACAGGACAGTCTCGCTTCGGTTCTCAAACGAGAAACATCTACTAAAGGCCTTATCCCGGGGCCGCTTTGCCCCGGGATCCTGCAAGCCTCCATCTACACGTGAAGTCGTCGGTGAATTCTAATTCAAGTGCGGGGCCACACTACTCCGCGCGCTACGACTGCTTGATCCAGGCGCTGAGTGCAGCCTACTGCCCGCGCTACCTTCAGGCGCGCTTCGACTGCTGGCTCCAGGCGCTGCGTCCCTACTGCCCGCGCTACCTCTGGGCGCGGCGACTACTTCTCCAAGAACTGAGCGCACCTACCCCAGGCGCTACGTGCGCCGGCTCCGGACGCTGCGTGTGCCCAGTCCAGGCGCTGCGTGCCGTCGCCGCTGAGAAACCTCAAGCTCTGCGTGTGCCTACTTCTACAAAAGCAGCGAGGCTCCAGGCTCCACTATAAAACTAATTCTCCTATTCTCCTATCCTTTTTTTTAATATAATTGTAATCTCACTTCATCCATCATCTTCATATTTCATTTTTTTTTATAAGATTGTAAATACCTTTTAAAAAAAATTATAATATATTATTTTCTTGGTCCATTTTGTTGTTTTGCTGTTCTTAGGTTAGGTTCTTTCTCTTTTAATTGTCGCTTCACGACAACCTAAATATTTGGCGGTCGTATGCTAGAGGACAAAGGTCCCTAGCATACGGATTGGCATAATGGTAGTGAGGCGGTGTCATTTATGATCGAAGTGAACGGCGGAGCTCTTTTCTGGGTTCACATCGATACACCATTTTTTGGAACTAAGCTCCTAACTCATTAATTGTGGGGAGAAGGAGTCCCTACCCGCTTTTCTCACAAACTGCGACAATGCAATGTCGTTAGCTACACCAGAACAACAGCCTATTCTATGCAAATTCATTATCTCACATCTTGAGGGAAAAGCACAAGTTGCATGTTGTTTAAAAACATTTGAAACATGGAACCAAATAAAATTATTTCTCCGTTCTAGTTTTGGGGAGAAAAAAACATGCGACACATTTACTATCAGACTTGCAAAACTGTAAACAGTCATCCGAGGACGTCACTAAGTTTTCTTTAAAATTAGAACAAATTTTAACAAAAATTCAGTCAGATATACACTATAGTTGCAAAAACGCTGATGAGCTTCCAGGTAGAATAGCCGCCATGGAGGATCTCGCATTAAATACATTTTTATTAGGGTTGAACCCTGCTATTTCTACTATTGTTAAATGTAGGAACCCTCAAACTCTAAATGAAACTGTTCAATTAGCGATAGAAGAGGAAAAATTACAAAACCTGCAAACGTGTTCAAAAAGTTCGATAAAACAGTGTAGTATATGTAATAAAGTAGGCCACGTTGCTGCTCAATGTTTTAAAAATAAAAAACATTCCAATTATAATCATAATAAACAAATTTCTCATTAATGTAGTTTTAATTCTGGTAAACTAATGTGTAACTATTGCAAAAACATAGGGCACACTATTCATCAATGTAGAAAGCGACAATATAATATGCAACAACGTCAAAATTTTAATAAAAACTTTAATCATAACTCTAATACTAATTCTAATCACATAAATCGTAGCTCAAATAATAATTCTACTTTTGTAAGCCGTAACCCTATTCCTAATTATAGTTCTAACTCTGTGCCTATGCACATGACATGTGATAACGACGATGCTGTCGATAACTCTAACTCTTTAAACTGAATAAGATTTCGGATGCGTGTCTGCCGAAATCGTACTATTGTAACGACACGAAAACAATTAGTAATACTATTTCTACTAAATCTTATGAAAATCCTTTTACTAAATCTTATTCTAATTCTAATTCATCTTAGCAATGCTTTAGCAAGCAATCGAGCCCTTCTAGTTCATTTACATCTCAGTTACCCAAAGAGGAACTGAGTCATTATAAGTCTATTACATCTCAGTTGACCAAAAAGGTACAACCGAGTCCTACTAAATCGTTTACTATATCTACATCTCAGCAACCCAAAGAGGTAAAGTTGAGTCTTACTAGTTCTTATCCATCTCAGTTGACCAAAAGGGTACAACCGAATCCTACTAAATCGTTTACTATATCTTTATCTCAGAAACCCAAAGAGGTTAAGCCGAGTCTTAATGAATCATATTCCAATTCTATTCCTATTTTTGAAACGAGCATAAATACATGCAAGGTTTCGTTACCATAATATACAAATCTATTTACAAATATTCTCCTAAGTGTCTCAAACTTCTTATCGATACCGGCGCGAGTGTTTGCGTCATTAAACACTCATGTTTAAAAATGAAACATGAACTTCTTAAGGACAAAATAAGAATCAAAGGTATAAATGATACTTACAATTTTTATTAAGTGATGAAACTTACGAGTATAAATTTTATGTTATTAACGATAATATTAATCTTAATTACGACGGCATTAATGGCACAGACTTTCTTAAATATTTTAATGCTAATATAGATTATAGTTCTAAGATAATGACTCTGTCTGTCTGATAATGAATCACCGTTTTAAACACTACTGACACAGACTTAGAAATAAAAGATTATTTCGTAGAACTGACACCAATATTTCCTGCGAAAATTCAATATCTAGTAAATCTTTGTATTCTATTTCAACTTCTAAATCTAATCGAATAGATCGAGTATTAAGTCTTTTACGCTGCTCTCATCTCAACGATGAAGAAAAGAAAGCACTTTTAAATTGCTGTTCCGATTATACGGATATCTTTCACCTCGAAGGTGAACCCCTTTCGTTTACGAATGGCATCCAACATTCCATAGATACGGGTAACGCGGCCCCAGTTCACGTAAAATCATATTGCTTCCCCGAGTGTCACAAGGAAGAAGTCGATACACAAATTCGCAAAATGCTAAATCAGAACATAATTCGTCCCTCTGTTTCACCTTGGAGCGCCCCTGTATGGGTAGTACCGAAAAAATTAGACGCTTCTGGCAAAAGAAAGTGGAGAATAGTCATTGACTATCGCCGTCTTAATGACACCATGGTTTCCGAAAGTTATCCCCTGCCTCTTATCACTGACATCCTAGGCTTAATAGGCTACTATTGCCGATTCATTGATAATTTTTCTAAATTGACAAAACCACTTACTTCTTTATTAAAAAAGGACGCTACTTTCCACTGGTCTCAAGAACAACAAATTGCTTTCGATGTTTTAAAAGAAAAATTAATCACTGCTCCGCTGCTCCAATATCCAGACTTTTCTCAACCATTCATAGTAACTACGGATGCAAGTAATTACGCCGTAGGTGCAATCTTATCCCAAGGTCCTGTAGGCAAGGATAAGCCGATAGCTTATGCCTCACGTACTTTAAACCGTCCCGAAGGCAATTATTGAACTACCGAAAAAGAACTTTTAGCTATTCTATTCGCAGTCAAAACGTTTCGTCCATACCTCTACGGTAATAAATTCAAAATAGTTACCGATCATAGACCATTGGTATGGCTATTCAATGCCAAAGACCCAGGTAGTAGACTCATTCGTTGGCGCTTAAAACTCAAAGAATATGATTACGAAATTGTTTATAGAAAAGGCCGTCTTAATTCTAACGCCGATTCGTTATCTTGCTGCCCTGTTAATGTTATAGATATTAACACTTTAAATAATTCTAGTTATGAAAAATATTTTAAAGACCAATTTACTAATAAAACTCTTATTTCAAATACAATAATCTTAGAATGTACTCAAGGATTACATCTATCTAAACTAAAAACTATTGCATGTCCCGTCTCTTTAGATTTCGACTCCATCTATACCTCACTGTGAAGAAATATTAGCACAATTAGACAAGCCTGATGATTTATTAAGTTCCGAACGCGAACCATTTACAATTCAATGCGTAAAGGATAAGAATAAATGTTACTATTTTATATACACTAAAGTGCATCATTATGAAGAAACTAAATTTAAGGATATGTATAATTTAATGATAAAACTCAGAGATAAAATTTTAATCGAGAATCCTGATATTACAGATCTCGCCTTATCAGACTTTTCAGATCCATTTTCTAAGCTAGCTTATATTAAAGTATATAATATGATTGTCTATGTTTTTCATAACACTAACATTAAAATTCATATATACAAAAATCAGTTAATTTATCCTACTCCCGTTGAAATACCTAAAATTTTAAAAGAGAACCACGATTCGCCTATTGTGGGTCACCCAGGTTCAAGTCGTATGTATAGACGAATTAAAGCCGCCTATTATTGGAAGGGTATGCGCTCTGACATTGTAGATTATGTAAAGAAATGCCAATTATGCCAAATTAATAAACCATTGAGAATGTCCAATAAGGCCCCAATGGAAATAACTTCTACTTCTACTAGACCGTTTGAACGATTAGCTCTCGACATCATTGGTCCTTTACCTGACGCAGGTTTTCTAAAATTCAAATTCATCCTTACATTACAAGATGATTTAACTAAATTTTCAATTGCTTATCCCCTGGTCACAGCTACCAGTGAAGAAATAGCCAGAAATCTTGTACATTTTATATCTCTTTTCGGTTTCCCCAAAACGATCTTAACAGATTTAGGTACTTGTTTTACGTCTGATTTATTTTAAGAATTAACTCAAATCTTAAAAGCCAAAGCCTTATTTACTACTCCTTATCACCCACAAACAAATGGAGCTCTAGAACGCTCACACGCTACTTTAAAACAATGCTTAAAATCCTTTGTTAATGAAAACCAAAACGACTGGCATTGTTACTTATTTACCGCAATATTAGCATATAATACTACTCCTCATTGCACTACCAATTTCACCCCTCATGAATTATTATATGGTTATAAACTTAATATTCCTAATTCTCTATATGAAACAAAGAATAATACCACTTATAACGAATATGTTCGAGCTTTATAATATCGAATGCGCTTTAGTAGAGAAAAAGCCATTCAAAATATAATCAATAGTAAAGAGAAATCCAAACAATATTACGATACAAGTTCACGCGAAATTTCTTATAGAATTGGTGACTTAGTTTATATAAAAACCATCATCGACTCCGTAAGGCCCTATCACCTATATGGAAAGGTCCATATAAAATTATGAAAGTACATAATAAGCACAACGTTACTTTACAAGTAGGTCGTAAACATGTTAAGTATCATATAAACGAGATTAAGCCTGCTATTAACACTCCATAAATTTAAATTATTTTATATATTTTCCAGAGCTTTATGCTATGGAAGCCAAAGCCACGCTGAGTCGACGATCATACCTATATCACATAGTCCTGGAATTTATTTTGAACGTATTACGCATATTAACTTTTATAACGATTATTGGAAGGTTATAACACATATAGACCTTATATCTTTAGCTCCTTATCTCAGTAAAATTGAAAATTTATTGTATTATACATTAAACCTTTGTTCCAAAATAAATACTGACGAATTTTCCCAATGTAAAGATTTTTCAAATCCTATAGAGATTTTAATAAAATATAATTAAGTCAAATTGCAATCTCTAGCACATATAATTAATAATAATCAATCCCCAAATAGAGTTAAAAGATCTTTAGAATTTGGAGGCGAAATCCTTAAATTTTTCTTCGGTACTCTAGACGCAGATGATGCGCGAAAATATGATGCTGCGATAGAATTATGTCGGAAAAGTGAAACAGAACTATTTAATTTATTCAGAGACAATATTCTCATAATTAAATCCACCATAAATAATTTCAACGCCACTGTTTATAAGTTAAACCAAAATTAATTAAGAATAAACTCGCAAATTACTAAAATGAATGAAATTCTTTCGCAAGTCACAAAAACCGATAATTTACTTGTTAATATTTCAAGGATAAATAATTTATTGAACATAATTGAAAGCTCCTTACTTGCTATTTCTAACTTACTAGACACAACTATAAATGCTATCCTATTTTCCAAGGTAAATGTTTTGCATCCTAGCGTGATTACCCCTTTAAGTCTTTATAATGAACTAACCAAGCATATTAATCAAATAAATAAACGTTTAGATTTTCCAGTGCAATTGAACATACATAATATTCATACTTTAATTGACGTTTCGAAACTTAGTTCATATTATTATAACAATAAGATTGTTTTCAACTTGCAGATTCCACTAATAAAACCTGATAAATTCATCGTTTATAAAAATATCCCATTACCAACTCCTCACGACGAGTCGTATATTCAAACGTTTGCACTTATTCAACCTTATAATTCTTATATTGCTTTAAGTGACGATAGAATACATTATGCTATGTTTAATAACGTAGATGATTGCAAATTTATCAATAATAATTATTCTTTTTGTGAACTATTTACTATAACGTCTAGTATAAATAATCCTAATTGTGAATTGAAGTTATTACCAGAAATAACTCTTTCCTTACCTTCTGAATGTAACGCCAAGTTATTATTTGGCCAAATCAATATTTGGCATAAAATAAAAAATAATAGATGGATATATGTACAATCTAATGTAAATAAATTAACTATCAAATGCAACGATCACATTACTGATCATTCTATTATTGGTACAGGTATTGTCAAATTAACCGAAAATTGTATCGGTAATTCCAAAACTATTCAATTATTGCCAACAAGTACTTATCAATTTTCGATTAAGTCAACTATAGATATAAGCTTTGATATAACAAAAGATGATTGTTGCAAAAAGGATATATTTAATAAAAGTTTACCATATTTAACGCCAATCTCTCTAAGCAAAGTTAACTTGGATTCCTTAAAGTATGCAAATCATCAGCTAGATAGTTTAGAACTTGAATTAAATAATCTTCAAAAGGAATCACATTTTATAAAATACGGTTCATACTATTCCACATTTACTTATATTTTAATTGTAATACTATTTTTGTACTTAGCTTACAAATTATTTAAATGTTCCAGATATCGACACAATAATAGTGGACATTGTATACAAATATTTAATCAATGTAATAATAAAAAGTAATCGAAATATAATTCCAAAATTACAAATTCAATTGAGATGACTGATATGTCAACATCCGAAGAAGATAATAACTCACCCAAATCTTTACCAAATTGTATTAATTGTGAACCTTATAGAACTGTACCCAAACTTCACTCTTCCTCCGGAAGAAATCTTAATTTCTAATTTTATTTAAGTTTAGTTTTCAAAATGTTTGTATTAACACAAATAACTAATTTTATTATCATATAATTTCAATTTCTACTTTGTCATTTTATACTTTGTAATTACTACATTTTAATGTTTTTAATTCAATCTTATTGTAATTGAAACTACTATTTTGTTTATTAAAAAAATTAATTTCTAACTTTACGAAATCATTTAAAATACTTTTAATTCTAAATTTTACTATTTCACCTTTCATTGTTCAGTTCCATTTCATTGTTCTATTTTATATTGATTATTTGTCAAATTTTACACTGTTTCTTTTATATAAATTAGTTATAAATTATACTATTTTATCTTTATGTAAAATCAAATAGTTCGATAGTTTTTATATTGTTATAAGAAACATTTGATATATTTTACTATAACTTTTAAATTTCTATTCCTATATTTTGTAATGCCTTCCGAACTCTAATTATTTTTCTATTTCGAAACTTCGCTTTATCTTAATTTAGAAAAAGCTCAGTCAAAAGGGGGGAGCTGTTATATCCCTCCTTACAACGCAGTAAAATCTTAGTAAGCATTTATTTAATCCCACGGTACTTTTCCTATATATGACGTCAATGAGTAATTGCATTGTTCTTTTCCATATCAATTTTATTCAATTTTACAGTTAGTTAGATTCAGAGCCCCGGGTAGATCGGACATAGATTCCGAAACGTATTAGAGTTCGGAAGTCAGGGTTAACACTAATATTGTGTGTAAACTTTTTATAATAAACCCTTAGGTTTACTTAGTGGTTTTTTTAAAAAAGTCAAACGGGATCGGCCTCCTAACAATCCGTATTGCCAACCTCCATCGAGACTTAGAGCTCTCCACAGTTCAGCAATTTCTAAAAACACTCTCTGAGAACTTCTTCAAAGCCTCAGAGTCTCACTCTTATCACTTCATTCATGAGGCAGCTTCCTATGCAGCCCCACTACCATCTCGCTATCGAGTCCGAAGACCGAGAAACTCTCTCACAAGCCTCTAAAAAAAGCTTTCGGCCGACCTAAACCACCTCCTGGCGGATCAGACGGAATCTTCTCGCCGCCCTTAATTTGTCTTAGTTCCCTTCTCAGCGGCTTCTCACCGCCTGTACCCCCTTTTCCCTAAAGAGGGTCGCTTTAGATTCGACAAAAAGGCCACAAAAGCCAATGCCAGTCTCACAGGTGGTGTTTAGTGGGTAGGCACTTAGGTTAGGTTAGTCGCAGTGAGTCCCACATAACTATTGTAATACACATGAGCCCCACATAAAGATGGATGGGTGCTGCCATCTGCTTGGAATGTTAGTCGCAGTGAGTCCCACATAACTATTGTAATACACATGAGTCCCACATAAAGATGGATGGGTGCTGCCATCTGCTTGGGATCCCATAATTAATAAAATCAAATCCAAACCCAAGTATACCACTGCTAGATTTCAAGATACTGTAATCTCATTCTGCGTAAATCGAACCAAAAATTAATATTAAAAAACTGAAGTTAGCCGGGTTAACTATGACAGCAGGACGTCAAACACCTCAGTCCTCCGTGACCACGGGTGCTGGAAAGCACCCGAAACGTCGGGAAGATAAAAATAAGTTAATATACGATATGATTTTATATTCCCGACGTTTCGGATGCTTTCCAGCATCCGAAACGTCGGGAATATAAAATCAGTTAATATACGCGATAAAATCCGTAAAATTAGTATTATTTAAACATAATTTCACTTAACAATAATTTTGTTTATACAATTTTAAATGAATTTTCATAGAACCAGCATGGTGGCGATCACCTCATTTCTTGGTGGTTTTTTTCATTCATGTATCCCTTGATATTATTATAACCCTTTTTGTACAGTTTTTCTTTAATAAAACTTTTAAATTTATTTATTGACAAACTATGAACATGTTCTGGGATTTTGTTGTAAAAGCGTATACGTTACCCCATAAACTAATTACTAATTCTGTGGGGTCTAGTAACTGGCATTACAAGCTTATGTTTGTTCCTAGTGTTTAAAGTATGAACATCCTTATTCTTATTAAAGCTATTTACGTTTTTATGTACGTACATTACATTTTCATAAATATGTTGCGATGCTAAAGTTAATATGTTTATTTCTTAAAAAAAATCTCTGAGGGACTCTTTACAATTTAGGTATAATTCACCCGTATGGCTCTCTTTTGCTAAACAAATATAGCTTCAATATCAGTCGCATTACTCCATAGCAAAATTCCATAAGATATTACGCTATGAAAGTAACTAAAATATACTAATCTAGCTGTCTCCATATCTGTGAGACTTCTAATTTTTCTTACAGCATATGCTGCAGAACTAAGTCTGCTTGCTAATTTAGATATATAGGGGCCCCATTGAAGTTTCGCGTCCATAGTAATACCAAGAAAAACAGTGGTCTTGTGGATGACTCAACTCCTCCCCATTTAAGAGCACATTGGTTTTCGAATGTTTTACATTAGGTATTGTAAATTTAATACATTTTGTCTTATTACCGTTTAAGAGCAAATTGTTGGCGTTAAACAAATGTACTAATTTCGATAGAGTATTATTTATATCGTCATAATTAATTGACGTCCGTTTGAGTTTGAAAATTAAAGAGGTATCGTCAGCAAATAATACTTTATCGTTATTGTCCCCTACAAGATAAGGTAAGTCATTAATATATATTAAGAACAGAAAAGGCCCAAAAATCGAGCCCTGAGGAACGCCCATTGATACTACCGATCCGAAGAATCCTTTACCATTGATGACGACTTTTTGAGTTCTGTTACTTAAATATGAAGTAATAAGTCTAAGCGCTCAATTTTTTACACCGTAATGTTGTAGTTTCCTGATTAATATCTCATGATGAACACCTTGAAACGAAAGTCTTGGAAAGTTCTCAGAAAATATCTAAGGCATCTTGTGAATTCTCCGAGGCATTAAAAATATATTTCATAAGCTCAACACCTGCATCAGACGTCGAGCGACCCCCTGTAAAACCAAATTGGTTTTTTTGAAGTAATTTATTTGTATTAAAAAAAATAACAATTTATCCAAAATTATTTTATCAAAAATTTACTGAGCGTTGGTAGTACAGAAATAGGTCTATAATTAGCGGGGTCCAATGTACTACTAGATTTAAATAAAGGTATTACTTAACTATACTTCATTAAATCAGGAAACACACCAGAATCAATACAAGTATTAAAAATAATAACAAGATGAGGTGCAATTAAATCTATTATGAACGCAATAACTGTAAGGGAAATCCCCCACAAATCTGTGGATTTCTTTACATCAATGGTTTTGAAGTATTTTACAATATTATGCGGTAATACTTTTTCAAATCTAAATCTTTTTAAACAGGTAGTAATTTTCTGTTAAAGTAATGACTCGGCAACAGTTGGAGAAGTATTCAATGACTCTGTTGTCAAGATAGGAACATCAGTGAAATATTTCTCAAACACCTCTGCAACTTGTTGATTTTATTTAGTCAATTAATTATTAATTTCTAATTGATAGTTTGAGTTACGAGGTTTCTCTTTACCGGTTTCGCTGTTAATTATACTCCAGGTCATTTTTATTTTATTCTAGTAAATAAACAATATAAAGTATACAGGACTTATAACACAATATAAAGTAAAAATTCCAGTATGTTTATATATAATAATAAGTGTTTGATTGTTTGGATCTTGTTTTAACATTCTATGTAAAGGGTATCTTTTATGGATACATATTAAACTGGTGTTATCAATGGTTCGAATATCCTCTTTTTTGCTGATAATTTGGCAGTGTACGTATTATTGAATATAGTTTGGAACATTAACTGTATAAAAGTATCAGATGTTCTGTTAGGGTCTTCAAAAGTTAGAATAGGCTGAAGATCGAAGATTCTCGAGAATTTATTTTCGAGATTGTTTTAGGCATACGATTGAGGAGTAGTGATCGGTGATAGATCAATCAAATACAAAAGTTACAACGAGAATTAAGTTCACAAAAAAGTATGGTCAAGGCAGTTCTTACCTCTAGTTGGGAAGGTATGTGCAGATAATAACCCATGAAGAGCAAGACAATTTAAATAGTAAATTGAGTGGTTACTGAAGGTTTTAATGTTAATGTATCCGGTTAGTATAAGAGTTTTGTATTTTAAGAGTAACTGAAGTATAAGGCAGATAGGAATAAATTATTATTTTCATTAGAAGGTGATCGATATATGGAGAGCACTACTATATCAAATTTGATTTTAATTACTAGTTCTGATCCATTAAAGTCTGGCTCTTCGACTATTGAAGATAAAGCTGGTTATATATAAGAACGCCATCTCTTTGATTAAGGTTCCTGGAAGTATTATGAATGGAATAGTTGCGCTAAATGGGAATACAGTAATTACTGGAACAGGATTACCAACATTCAGTTAAATTCAAAATATCACTACCAAACACAATATGCTGTAAAGCTCTCTGTAAATTTAAAAAACTATATAATTGATGGATTGAATATTTTACTGTTGTGTATTCTGGTGAACAGAAACATCGAAGTGGTATTTCTACATACGATAGCACTAGAGGCTGGAAAATGCTCAAATCTTGTTTTTGCAGATATATGGCAATATTAATAATTTTAATAGAAGTATTAATAATATAAGTGTTTATATTGAGTATAATGTTATAGTTCACGTTTTGTATTGATTTTATGGCAATTTTTTGTGTGTAATTATGTAACTTTAATTTGTGTGCATGTAAATATTGTATACCTATGTTAGTAATTAAGATAAGTAAATGAGTCTAAATAGTTAAATTATTGAGACTTAAATAGTAAGCAAACAAAAATGTGTGGAAAAGAGATTAATAACAGATAAAGTAAAAGAAATCGAAAATATTTTCGTATGTTTTTATGTTTCGTATTCATCATGCTCCATTGGACGTAGACAACTGGTTTAATAGCTGCTCATTTCTTACTTGTAGGGAGAATCGTTGTCTTTTCTCAGCAGGATTCTTTCATTTGGTGTCCAACAATATGCGTACTAATTTGATATTTCCCACCCACTTATACCAAGTGCATACGCAGTGGGTGGTGACGGGGTGGAACATCATAACCGTTCCTGCGATGAATTTCATTTCAAACAGACTTGTAAATATACAAAGTCGTCGTCTTATTAACTGAACGTACTATATTTTCTCACTATGTTTAAATCACCACTAAAGACGTCGAATGAGCGTAATAAACCTTTTTAAACGTGGTAGAGCCATGCTGCAGTTATATTAGTAGTATAGTTGTAGCACGAATGGGTCGGCTCGACCAGGGAAGGACCACCCTCTCACAGAATACCAGCGTAAAATAGCAGCTTAACAGTGCTGTGTTTCGTATGGTAGGTGTAGAGAACCGGATACCCTTTTTACTGGAAAAGAGGCATACCATCTTAGTCCTCACGGGTGACAACGCATCTGCATTTTGATTCGCAAACGAGGAAAGATGTAGATGTCTATGGGCTACAGCAACCACTGACCATCAGGTGGACTGTGTGCTCGTTTGTCACACTATTCTATAAAAAAAAAAACCTTCACGTTCCGAGAAAGCCTTAACGCCTGACGTAGCTACAATATACAATTTGACGCAACGAACAAAACGTTAAAATCCATCAGGCACTGGAGCTTCTGGATTTCTAATTTGAATAAACTGAATTGATAATAACCCCAGGGAATGAGGTGGTCGCTTCCAAGTAGTTTCTAAAATAAATTTTGTAAATAGTTGGTAATCATTTATATTGTAAAATTTATTTAAAAAAAGTCCCGCTGTGTTTCTTGCTGGTTGTTCCCAGGACAGAGGGTTTTTTTCGAACCAGTGGTAAAGTAAAAAATGACTTTCAATAAGAATTACACATGTAATGTTTATTGAATAAAAAATTATTCTATTCTATTTTAAATAAGTTTACCACACTTAAGGGCGAAACAAAAAACGATATCAAAAACATGATGAAATAATTTCTGTCTGCGGTAACGAATGGATAAATTAGAAAATTGTTTATAATATATAAAACCAAAACTCGAAAAGAGAAAATACTATCATCGACTTAGAAAGTCCATAAACTTTATATCCGAACAAATATGCGGAGCTAATCAGAGCCGATCAGCTGTGACTAGACGAGTTAGTGATGATTCGACAAGCAAGGTAGTTTAGTGATAACAATTAGAGACTCACTGGGATTTCTGTACACCTGGTACTTCATGCTGATTATTTCGAGATTATTATATATGATATTTTAGTAATATGCTTAATTTCACGAATATTGCACGCAATAAGAACACGTCCACACTGGTTGGCGTCCAAGGGGAAAGGCGTAACATAGGGGAATAAAGGAAATCATATTACTTTACCGTATATACTCATAACGTCCTCCAACTGATTTTCTGTCAAGACGGCCAGCCTCAAAGGAAATTAATGAATATAAAACAAAAAGAACGTTCATTGAATAATGTCTAAACATATATTTAAATTATAAATAATAATATTATATTAGGATCAGAGTCGACCATGTAACGGCGGGGCAGGGGGTGCTAAGAATCTCCGGTGGAGAATCGGTTCCCACCTTAGACGACTTGACCTGGCAACTAGACTTGTGTAAGTAATGCGATTGTTGCATTACGCGTCATATAACCCGACCGCGTACTGAAGCATTACACATGACTCGACCAAATCAAGCATGGCACATGACAGTCAAACATGACGCACAGCGCTTTGTTCGGTGTCCGTATTATGTCGTTAATTTTCGCTATGTGTAAGCGAGAGGGAGCAAGCGGCGGTCGGCTGGTTAAGAAATAAGTGAATTTACTTAGAACCGTATTGTTCATGTATTAAGGTTAATGTTTTTTAACAGCGCGGACCGCCTAGTGATCTTTAAATTATGCATCTCGTACTTTATGACTTTATTGCCCAAATATTCAAACGCTATTCAATTTTATGTTTTTATGATGCCGTTACGTCTCCTGCTTTCTATATTACTTTTTTGAATGTCTAAAGACAAAAAAACTATTACAATTATTATTTATTGGCTGTAGTTAAAAATGCTAATACCATGTAAATAAAAACAAAACCGTTAGATATTAAAAAAAACATAATGTAAAACAAATTAAAAAAACACACAATCACTGTAAATAAAATCGATTTTAAGTATGCCAATATTAATAGTATTGGTCAATAATTAATATTGCAATCTATGTTTATTGTCCGTCATAAGCCCGGAATGCCATTTTGATTGAATAGTTCAGTAGATTGGGACAAAGTGTGAAAAAAATCGGCTTTATGAATATTATAACAAAATCAAGTGTTCATTGCGGTGCGTAGCGAGGGCATTGCGTTTGGCAATTGTCACATCACAACGCAAGCACATCTTCTACAACGCGAGCGTTTCATTACAATAGCCATTCTGTGTATTATCATTTCGCGTCATGTTTGGAGTCATGGTATAACGTAACATTCCTCGGTACGAAATGTAATGTCATATTACATTACTTTAAAGCGCACTGTTTTGCGCATCTCTACTGGCAACGTACAACACACGCACCCTGAGGACTGACGAGAAGAACGTGGAGCTGGAAGAAGAAATAGACAAGTTGCGCTGGCATATTATAGGATTATCCGAAGTCCGAAGAGAGGGGGAGGACACGGTAATCCTCGAATCCGGCAACTTGCTCTATCACCGGGAGGGCGACCATCTGTCCCAAGGAGGTGTCGGATTTATCGTCCACAAGTCTCTTGTTAACAACGTTTTAAAGATCGGGAGTGTGTCGACGAGGGTTGCGTACCTTATACTCAGAATCTCCAAACGGTATTCGCTGAAGGTCATACAGGTTTTTCGCACCAACCTCGGCACACCCCGATGAGGAGGTGGAGGAAATGTATGAGGATATCTCTAGAGCCATGCATTCCTCCAAAACCCAATATACGGTGTTAATAGGAGACTTCAATGCAAAACTAGAGACAAGAGAGAACGGTGAGCTGAAAGTAGGGAAATTTAGAATAGGGCAACGGAACCCAAAGGGCCAGCAGCTGGCCGACTTCATGGAGAAAGAGGGACTCTTTATGATGAACTCTTTCTTCCAGAAGCGGTCGAGCCCCGACGGTTCGACAAAAAATAAGATTGACTTCATTATGACGACCAAACGAGAACTGTTCAGAGATGTCTCCGTGATCGCGAGGGTGAAAACAGGTAGCGATCACCGAATGGTTAGAGCCACACTGAACCTAAACGTTAAGTTGGAGAGATCTCGTCTGATGAAGTCAACGCTCCGTCCCCTTCGTGCTCTAATTCAAAGTCCCGAAACCTATCAGCTCGAGTTACAAAACCGTTTTCAGTGCCTATAAGACTGCAATGAAGTGGACGATATGAATGACAAGCTCGTGAAAACTGTCCATACGGTCGGAGCTAAGTTCTGCAAGACCCGCCGCAGAAGAACACAAAAACTCTCCGATCACACTCTTAATCTCATGGCTGTTAGACGGGAGATGAAGCTACATTCTTCAACAGACTTGACAGCATACAGGCAACTGAACAGACAGATCTCTAAATGCATGCGGCGGGACTTACGCAACTTGAATACAGCTCGTATTGAAGAAGCAATCGAGCGGAACCAAGGCTACAAAGTCTTTGCCAGAGATCTATCTGCCAGAAAGAGACAACTGTCAAAGCTGAAGACAGAGTGTGGCAGCATCGTTTCCGAGACACCTGAGATTTTGAGTGAGATTGAGAGGTTCTATGGGCAGCTGTACACGTCATCGTTGGAGCCACACGCAAGTGTGACGTAACGTAACGATCCAAGAGCGAGTCTCATCCGACACTTTTCCGAAGATATCCCGGACGTTAGTCTAAACGAGATTAGAATGGCTCTCCAGCAACTTAAAAACGGTAAGGCCCCAGGCGAGGATGGAATTAAAGCGGAGCTTCCGAAAGTGGGTAGAAGACCGGTACTTGAAGTCCTTCAGAAGCTCTTTAATTCCGTCCTCCATGGTGGCATTACACCGGCGGCGTGGAGCAGAAGTGCGGTGGTCTTGTTCTTCAAGAAAGGTGACAAGGCTCTCTTGAAGTACTACAGACCGATTTCCCTTCTGAGCCGCGTCTACGTGCTGTTTTCGAGAGTCATTACGAATCGTCTCGCGCGCAGACTTGACGACTTCGAGCCTCCCGAACAAGCTGGTTTCCGAAAGGGCTTTAGCACCATAGACCACATACATACCCTTCGGCAAATTGTACAGAAGTCCGAGGACTACAATTTGCCACTATGTCCGGCGTATGTGGACTATGAGAAAGCCTTTGATTCCGTCAAAATTTGGGCGGTGCTGCAGTCCCTTCAGCAGTGCCAAGTTGACTGTCGGTATATCGAAGTTCTGAAGTGTTTATACAGTAGAGCTACGATGGCTATCCGAGTACAGAACCAGAGTACGAAACCTATCCAACTGCAGAGAGGTGTAAGACAGGGTGACGTCATATCCCCGAAACTCTTCACCGCTGCATTGGAAGACGTTTTCAAGCTTCTGGACTGGAAAGGATACGATATCAACATCAATGGCGAGTACATCACTCACCTTCAATTTGCCTACGATATAGTCCTTATGGCAGAATCGCTAGAGGACCTAAGCACTATGCTCAATGACCGCAATAGTGTTTCCCAACGGATAGGTCTTAAGATGAATATGGACAAAACAAAGGTCATGTTTAATGTCCATGTCACACCTATGCCGGTAGTTGTTGGGAACACTAAGCTCGAAGTTGTTGACGAGTATGTTTACCTGGGACAAATAGTCCGACTAGGTAAGTCCAACTTCGACCGAGAGGTCAATCGACGGATTCAACTCGGTTGGGCAGCGTTCGGGAAATTACGGCACATCTTCTCGTCAGGTATACCTCAAAACTTGAAAACGAGACTGTACACCCAGTGCGTGTTGCCAGTGATGACATACGGAACTGAGACGTGGTCCTTCACTGCTGGGCGGATGAGGAAGCTCAAGGTCGCTCAGCGAGCTATGGAGAGGGCTATGCTCGGAGTTTCTCTGCGTGGTAAACTCAGAAATGAGGATATCCGCAGTAGAACCAAAGTGACCGACATAGCCCAACGGATTAGTAAGCTGAAGTGGCAATGGGCCGGCCATATAGCTCGAAAAACCGACAACCGATGGGGAAGAAAGGTTCTCGAGTGGCAGCCCCGCACCGGCAGGTGAAGTGTAGGGCATCCCCCCACTAGATGGAGTGACGACCTGGTAAGATATGCAGGAAGTCGATGGATGCAGGTGGCTCAGGACCGTGCTTTGTGGCATTATTTGGGGGAGGCCTATGTTCAGCAGTGGACTTGTGAAGGGCTGTAATGATGATGATGATGATATATATATATATATATATATATATGACGGCACGTGCACCATTGCAGGTGCGGCGGCGTCGGTCTAGCTAGACAGAATTCTTGTAAAAGACACGTGTACCGCACACCTGCGGTGCGGTCCTGCTTGTATAAAACGGACGGAGCGGCCACCGTTAAGGCAGTCTTGGCTCTGACGTGGAACGGTGCGCTTGTCGTATTCCGTAACTGGTTTATCCTTGACTCATTGAATAATTAAATCGTGTAAACGAATTAATATTATTCCTAACTACAAAATTAGTCTCTGTACTATACTCAATTAGCCTTTCTACATCAGAAGTGGGATAAAGTCCCCATTTTTGCCCACATTTAATCTTCGAATAGTATGAGGATTATTACATTTGTGGAAGACTGTAATGCATTCCGCATTGATGAATCTGTTTTATGTTAAATACCGTCATGAAATTTGCTATGCTACTTACGAAATTTTCGTATCATTAAAGTGTAGAGAAAATATAAAGTGAAATTATTTAAGCCAATTTTTTTAATTTCTTTGATTTGTATTAAATGTACCCGCAAGTATTGTCATTATTTCTTGACGTACCTAAATTTGTTTACAAATCTCGAAAGAAATGTTGAAGGCTTTCTAATTAAGTTGTTAAGTTTGGTTGTAATTTGATAGTTCACGCGAAACATTATTATCATTTGCTATATTTTGAAGTTCAAAACGTTTAAGGGATGTACCAAAATGAGGATTAACTTTAACATGCTATGAATTAAAAATAATAAGTGACATTTTTGTGTTCCAATGTGTTGTTCAGTGTTGCAATTTGCTCCGAATATTGTGTGGTAGACAAGATTGGGGTTTGATGTCGAAGGATTCATAGAAGTCTCTACAACAATGATCAACGAGTAAGACGTTGTGACGGCTAATCAAACATGGTCAGGTACGGCCGAGCGCTGGTAAGATTGAACCTACACCGCTACAGCCGGTAACTTATCGGCTGATCTTACGGCAAGGCAATTCAAGCGGCCGCCGAACAAATGGTGCTTTGGCGCTGTAAATGAACGTCTGGGGCTTGCTCGGCTTTCGTAGACTTTGCGCAGTTGCCTCCTTCCCTTTGAAATATGTTGTGGTATCTGTCTCTACACATAGTTTCCATTTTCTGCCGACTTCCAAAAAGGAACCTACCTCATAACTTTTAACTTTGTAGTGGGTGAACCGATTTCGATGATGATTTCTTTATACGAAAGCTGATAGTTCTCGTGTGGTCCCATATGAATTTGATCAAGGTCAGACCAATGGTTGTTGAGTTATTCTTGGAAAACCTAAATTGAAGTGGCTTATATTGAGGTCGGCTGTACGAAATTTTTAATTTTGAGTTATTTGCAATGTTTTCAAATGTCATACAGTTGCAGTTTCATAAGAGAATATGTGATGAATTTTGGAAGCTCGGAATTCCATGGTTTGCAATACATTTATCTCGATTTGTTTTAATTTTGCAAAGCAGTACGACGATTCGCTAGCGCTAGTACGGCGTGACGGCTCACTGGCGCGAATGTGGCACGAACGCAGCAGAACGGAAAGCTGAAGTGCGTCTGCCTGGAGGTAGCCATATTGGCGCGTCCATGACTTAAATGAAGTCTGGGATGGTCGCCCGTTGTAATATTTAACAAGAGTTAATATCTGTTAGCAGGTGGTTATAACTGATAGACCGTATGCTGTTCACTGTCAACCGCACGAGGACGTGCGACAGTCGGAGGTAGCCGTGTCTGTGCATCTAGAAAATACAAGAGACGTAGCAACACTCTAGCGGAGTAATTCTTCTAGTGCACGAAAGGAAGATGGTGTCGCTGAGAGGCTAATTTGTTCTGCACTGGGATGTGTCGTGTTGCTGTTGGTTTACATACTTAGGTGTTATCATGTCACTACGTCCCTCACAATACACTTTTGTGTAATTGTGACAGGGACACGTTTGCGGTATGGTTGGTCTGTAACTGTTCTATACTGAATTGAAAAAAAGAGAGTAAGAAAAAAAAGTGGTTCTTACTATCATTGCAGGGCGTTTGCCGGTCCAATGATATAGCTACAGGGAATAGTGATTCCGGACTAGCAAATAGTACTTGAAAAAAAAAAGAGTAATATCATTGCAGGGCTTTCTACCGGTCCAATGATATGGCTATAGGGAATAGTGATTCCGGACTAGCAAAAACAGTATTTGAAAAAAAAAGAGAGAAAATAGAAACAGCTACAGACTAATCATTCCGATCTAGCATAAAGATGATTAAAGTTTTGTAGGGCTTACTGCCGGAACAAAACTGATTGTCGCCCAAATCTGAAGGGTCAATATGGACCGGACCAGACACTGTTTTATCAGGATGATCGAACGATGTTTTCCTTTCTACAGATAAGTAAGATTGTGATGGAGCGCGTGCGAGGACGCACGCATGTCAGCATGGCCGTGACGGCACGTGCACCGTTGCAGGTGCGGCGGCGACGGTCTAGCTAGACAGAATTCTTGTAAAAGACACGTGTACCGCACACCTGCGGCATTGCACCTGCGGTGCGGTCCTGCTTGTATAAAACGGACGGAGCGGCCACCGTTAAGGCAGTCTTGGCTCTGACGTGGAACGGTGCGCTTGTCGTATTCCGTAACTGGTTTATCCTTGACTCATTGAATAATTAAATCGTGTAAACGAATTCATATTATTCCTAACTACAAAATTAGTCTCTGTACTATACTCAATTAGCCTTTCTACACACATATATATATATATATATATATATATATATATATATATATATATATACAGGGTATTTTTGGAACGCTCCCGAAAACTAAGACAGGCGACAGCACCAAGTATACCTTTGATCATGGGTCACAAATAAGTTCGATCCTGATGAAAAAAAAATCATCTTTTGACAACGTTTTATTAGCTTTATTCACGCGCCATCATGTTAGTACAGCTAAATGAAACGATAATTTTATAAAAAAAAATCATGAAAATACTGAAACCTAAAACCAGCAGTGGAATAACTGAATTCATATCAGCTGATTAAAGGTCAATGTACGCGCGAACGCAAATTCGCGCGGTCCGCAACTAGCGGGCCATACCACAATACCTAATAATTTACAACACTTGTCTAAATACCTAACTTATCTACTTAACCTACTATTTTGCCACTGTACTTGTCTCCACGTAGCCATTTTAATCCGAATTTACAGGTTAAATAACCCAAATACCTGGTTCGATTTCCCGCTAATGAAAAAATACATAAATGAAATGTAACAAAGGTTAGAGACATGCGTTTTTATTCATCGTGTAGGTATGTTTATTATTCTCATGTATTCAGTTATGTATGTATTCAGATTAGTTCAGTACTAAGTTATTTAAAAAAAATAGTTATGAAACAGCTTACCGCTCTAAATCCTCCGTGGTCTTATGAGATACGGCTCAAATTGTGCTCCATTCATTTCAAGGCAGATTTGGGCTCGGTGTTGCGTCTCCTCATGGAGGCGGGGCAGTTAGGTATCGCTGTCCGTTCAGTCGCTGTGCCAGAAACACTGGTCCCAGTATGCGATCCTTAAATATACCTGCCCATACGTTAACCGACCATCGGGTTTGGTGCCCGGTTTGTCGAACAGCGTGCGGGTTAAACTCTGAATACACGTGTGTATTTCTTCGGTTCCACAGGCAGTTTCTGGTAAATGTCGACTCATCCGTCCAGATAATGTGCTCAATGGAACCAGCCACACGTTGTTGCTGGTATAATAACCAACAAGAAAACTTGTCGGCGGTCGTGATCGCCGGGAACTAAAGCTTGCACTTTGTTTAATTTGTATGGGCGCATTCGGTTACGCTTCAACACTTTGTACACTGCACAGTATGACACACTTGTTCCATCCCGACGTCTTAACAATTTAATTAGCGATACTTCGTGTACCTAGGTTCGGATACATAACATGTTGTCGTATTCACAATCACTATAAACGTACGCGTTAAGCATTATTAAAACAAAAAACGAACAAGAATAATACCAACACGTAATCACAATTTAATAAACAAATCGACAAAACTGAAACCTACTGCGTCACAGCGTGATGTGACACGAGCCGGGCGGGTTACATTGTTTCGCAGTTTCGCACCGAGCTAGATACAGGTCGAGTGGAGGGAGGTTACAGTCGCGTTCTAAAGTACTACATGGTATTGGGATATTGTTTTATAATATTATAGTAAGTAATTAATTGTTTTATTGTAGAATCATAATAGGTGCCTTACTTGGAATTAAAAATGGATAATGTTTACTTGAGCATTATTTGTTATTTCTATCGTAAAATATAAAGTAGTTTGTAACAAGAAAACTTAAGGTAAGGGTGGCACGCCGTCCATTATGTCGTCTTGGGTCACATGGAAGCCAGATGTTTTTTTTTATAGGATAAGGGTGACAAACGAGCACACAGTCCACCTGATGGTAAGTGGTTGCTGCGGCCCATAGACATCTACATCTATCCTCGTTTCTGAATCAAAATGCAGATGAGTTGTCACCCGTGAGGACTAAGATGGAATGCCTCATTTCCAGTAAAAAGGCCTCCGGCCACCTTCACTCACCAAGCGAAACGCAGAGGTAAACCTCTACTTCACGCTGGTATTCTGTGAGGTCGTGGTACCACCCCGGTTCGAGCCGGCCCATCCGTGCGACAGCAAAAGCTGCCGCGTGGCTCTACCACTGTTATAAACTTATTTTTTTTATTATAAACTGGTGTTACTGGATGCTACTTCATCATCACTTTCATCTTCGCTTGAGCATCCGTCATCAGGTCGATCACATGGTAATTTTTTCGGTATTCTTCCTCAACACTTTTAAATTTACTGCACAATTTTCCCCATTCACCTTCTCCTATCATATTTACCTTTTCGTTCACTAGTTTAGTCATAAAACAATAGATATAAATAATTTTTCTTTCCTTCCTTTTTAAAACATCGTCGCGAGTCGCAAAGTAAGCTGTGTATGCGACTGTATTTTTGGAGCGAACAAAGCGCGGGAACCAATAGCATGCAGGCACAGTAATACTGGCGGATTGTTCCCCCGTCGCGCCCCCTTCGTACCAATATGTGATAAATGGCTCAGTGCCCAAGTTCAAGGCCAGCGTTCTTTTTTCACCGTTTGCGCGTACATTAACCTCCATTAGTCAGGTAATATCAATTCAGTTTTCACTGCTGGTTTTATGTTTCAGTATTTTCATGTTTTTTTTTATGAAATTATCGTTTCATTTAGCTGTACTAACATGATGGCGCGTGAATAAAGCTAATAAAACGTTGTAAAAATATGTTTTTTTTTAATCAGGATCAAATTTATTTGTGACCCATGATCAAAGGTATACTTGGTGCTGTAGCCTGTCTTAGTTTTCGGGAGCGTTCCAAAAATACCCTGTATATATATATATATATATATATATATATATATATATATATATATATATATATATATATATATATTTATATATATATATATATATCATATATATTACATACGACCGACATAGCCCAACGGATTAGTAAGCTGAAGTGGCAATGGGCCGGCCATATAGCTCGAAGAACCGACAACCGATGGGGAAGAAAGGTTCTCGAGTGGCAGCCTCGTACCGGCAGGCGAAGTGTAGGGCGTCCCCCCAGTAGATGGAGTGACGACCTGGTAAGATATGCACGAAGTCGATGGATGCAGGTTGCAGGTGGCTCAGGACCGTGCTTTGTGGCATTATTTGGGGGAGGCCTATGTTCAGCAGTGGACTTGTGAAGGGCTGTAATGATGATGATGATGAGGAACAGAGTTGTGTCTTGACGGCGATAATTGGTGATATGAAAGTGCAAAATTAGATTAACGGAAATATTTTATACCAAAAACTTGCCGCGCCAGCAATATAACAAAATAATATAAGGACAGAAATCTAAATAAAGTAACTAAATATCGGTTGTATAGGTAAGAATTAAAAAAAAAATAGATACGATGGCACATTGGGGCACAGTGATCATTAGTGATAGACACAGTTGAATGCGTTCGAAAAGTCAATAAGGACAAGAACAGTCATACATAACCTTTCCATGGCATCTCTAAAGTCTTCTGTAACTTGAAGTAATGCTGTAGTTGTACTGTATCCCGGCTGGTAGCCAGACTGATATGTACTAAGGAAATTAAAAATTAAATGTAAAAATTACCACGTGTGTCTTCAAACACCGTTTTAAAAATTATCCATTCACCCGGGTCTCCATTGAAGACTGGTAAAACATGGAGGAAATGAGGCGGGGAAGTCTTATCTTTACCCGCTATCTTTATTGCACTCACAATTGCGTCGGTCAATTCGGACACTTGACACGCGTGTGTCTTCTATGCATTTTATAGGTTGCGTTCGACCTCCGCCTTCTTGTGGTGTGATCCCTTGGACACTTCCTTATGAAAAATCGTGGATAACTGATAAAGTGCGTAGAGCAATGGTAAAAAGTGATCGAACTTTTCACATTTTTATATATATATATATATATATATATATGTCGCCGCAAGGATATCCTCTGTGGACGACGCCTATATTTTGCGCTGACGTTTAGTTATTATAATAATCAATATTGTCCAATTATTAATATTACAATTAAATAACAGCAATTTATCAGAAACATAATATGTAACTAGTTAGTTTTATAAACTTCTTTTGGTTTATAAATCTCTTTATTGACAAGTTACTCCATTAAAACAACTTTTTATTCAATTGTCAAATGTAACTCAAATATTGTTTTAAATTGTAAAAAAACAAATAATTGTCAATTTGATTATTAATCATTGTTATTAAAAATAATTGTCAATTTGATTATTAATCATCGTTATTAAAATTACCTAAGTAATCAATAAAAAGATATTGTTTGGTTTTGGTGAAATATTGACCAATCAAATATTCGACCAATCAGAGCGCTTCTAGTTTCTTATTATGGCTTCCTTAATAAATGAACGCGAGAATACGGTCACTTAAGTTTCTGCGCTCGTCGGTGTAGGTTCTATTTTCCTTATAAAAAGTTTGTGACAATTTTAGTGAGTTTATTATTAAGTGTGTGATTAGACCTTTTGGTTATAATGGAGCCAATACGCGGCAGCACAACTGAGCCCTTGTCAAATGGGGACAGTGGTGCTGCTTCACCAAAAAACAACCCCGAGGCTTCCGCTCCGACATCAGAAGTGGGATCGCACGTGCGATCTATGTGTGCCGGCAATCCTCAACGACTTGCATCACGCGAAGATTGCTCACCAGCAGCCCCCGAAGGTATTCCTAAAGAATTTTTTATGGAAATGGTCAATATGATGCGTTCCATGAGCGAGCGACTCGGTGCTCAGCCACAGGAAAAGATGAAAATAACTGAAGTCTTTCTACCCTCCTATGATCCTGATAGTAATGTGGGCGTTCGTGAATGGTGCGATCATATTTCGACTGCGGTCTCAAATTACAAGCTTAGTGATTATGATGTGAGAATGAAAGTCTCAAGTCTGTTGAAAGGTAGAGCACGAATTTGGGCCGATGAATGGCTCGTGACAACGTCAACGTGGGAAGAATTACGTCAGATTATCATAACTACGTTTGAACCGGAACATCGTTATTCTAAAGATGTGCTTATGTTCCGTGAGCATATGTATGACCCGTCTAAGGACCTCGCAGAGTTTTTATCAAAAGGATGGATGCTATGGAAACGAGTCACTAAGGATAAACTGGATAATACGGACGCGGTTGAAGCAGTTATTGGGACAGTGAGCGATCAGCGCCTGAGGATTGAACTTATGAATGCCAGAGCCACTTCAGTACCGGAACTCATATCTGTAGCTTCCTCTATTCGCCCTAAGCGTTTGTATCCATCGTCGTCCTATAATACTAGTCAGCCGACCACCAAAAGACCTCGTTTAGAAAATAAGGTAACCCCTTTTTGTACATTCTGTAGAAAAGCCGGCCACTCAATTGATGAGTGTCGCAATAAGGTAAGGAATACTTATATTACAAAAGATAATAATGGTCCTGATAGGCTACGCTCAAACGCTTCGGCAAGTTCTATTTCATGTACGTATTGCTCGAAACCAGGTCATACTTTTGATGTTTGCTATAAACGTTTAAGGGCTATTGCTTCCGACACCCCTAATGAACAAATTACTAAACGTGTGAATAGTATTGCTAACTCAATTTTAACTTGTATGAACATCCAAATTGGTAATATCCAATTAAGTGCTACATTTGATAGTGGAGCAGAATGTTGTGTTATTCGCGAATCAATTGCAAAAAAATTACCCGGTCGCAGGTATGATGCCGTTAATTACCTTCAAGGAATAGGGTCGTTCCCGGTAATGTCTGTCGGTTCCATCGAATGTGTTTGCATGATTGACGGCATTCATGTCGAATTACAGTTCCTTATCCTTCCGGATTATGAGCTCACGACGGATATCTTAATCGGTACTAACTTGTTAAAGAAAACTGGTCTTAGTGTTTTAGTAAGTAGTAAAGGTGCTAAACTTATTTATCAATCGCGAATCATGCAGTTACAAAATAAAAACCCGTTATTTGAAAAACTAGATCATGATCTAAGTGATGAGTCCGAAATCAAAGAGCTTCTCGTACTGTTAAACAAATACTCTCATTTGTTCATTCGCGGTTATGCTAGGACACGTGTCAATACTGGTAGATTAGAAATTCGACTCAAAAATCCTAATAAATATGTTGAGCGTAGGCCTTACCGACTAAGTCCTTCTGAAAGGGAAAAGGTTCGTGAGATAGTTCATGAATTGTTAGATATATATATAGAAGATATCATTCGTGAAAGCCAGTCTCCCTTCTCTAGTCCGATTATTCTTGTTAAAAAGAAAAATGGTGCAGATCGGATGTGCGTCGATTATAGGGAGCTAAACGCGAACACTGTACGTGATCATTACCCTTTGCCCCTAATAGCAGACCAGATTAATAATTTATCAGGTGGTAGATATTTTAACACGTTTGATATGGCTTCCGGCTTTCACCAAATTGTCATTTCGGATTGTTCCATAGAGAAAACAGCATTTGTTACGCCGGATGGACTCTATGAGTACTTAACCATGCCTTTTGGGTTATGTAATGCACCAGCAGTTTATCAAAGGTGTATCAATCGTGCTCTGGGGCCTTTGTTGAACTCTGGTAGTGCTGGTACTAAAGACAGTGCTCCAAGTGATATCGTTGCGCAAGTTTATATTGATGACGTTATCAGCAAGAGTAGAAACTTTAGGGACGGTATAATCTTCATGGAGCGTATTTTAATGTCCTTAGAAAAATCAGGTTTTTCCATTAATATCGACAAATGTTTCTTCTTTAAAAAATCTGTCGAGTATCTAGGTAATATCATAAAAGATGGCAACGTAACACCTAGCCCTCAAAAGGTAGATGCTCTTGTTAAATCACCGATACCCACTAACGTTAAACAGGTCCGGCAATTTAATGGGCTGGCTGGCTACTTTCGCCGGTTTATTCCGAATTTCGCACGTATTATGATTCCCCTTTACGAACTAACCAAGACCGGTGCTAGATGGCAATGGACTCACAGACAAGAAGAGGCGCGTAATAAGATCATTCATTATCTTACTTCCTCTCCCATATTGATGATATTTCGAGAAGACGCACCAATAGAACTTTTTACTGACGCGAGTAGTCTAGGAGTAGGTGCAATACTTGCCCAAGCAATAGACGGCCGACAACACGCAGTGGCTTATTTTAGTATGCGCACTACTGAAGCTGAAAGTAGGTACCACTCATATGAGTTGGAAACACTCGCCGTAGTTCGGGCAATTAAACACTTTCGTCATTTTCTCTACGGCAGACACTTTAAAGTGATAACTGACTGCAACGCACTTAAAGCCTCTAAACACAAACAGGAGCTTTTACCAAGAGTTTATAGATGGTGGGCATTCCTACAAAATTTTGATTTCGATATAGAGTATCGAAAGGGTGAACGCATGCAACATGCAGATTTTTTTAGCCGAAATATAGAGACGCATGTTGTGAATATAATGACTAAAGAACTAGAATGGCTAAAAGTAGAGCAACGTCGTGATGAAACACTGCGCTCTAAAATTGACTCCATATACAAAGGTGGGACTGTTAAGAATTTTATATTTGAAGATGACCTTTTAAAGTACAGAAGGCAAGATGAAGTCCTAGGTGAGCAATATTTGGTTGTAGTGCCAAAATCATTCCAATGGAGTTTGATAAATGCATACCATTCTAGTTTGAAGCATCCTGGTTGGGAAAAAACATTGGCAAAGATAAGAGAGACTTACTGGTTTGACAGGATGAATACTACAGTTAGGGAGTTCGTTGATAATTGCATAATTTGTAGAACTTCAAAAAACACTTCAGGATCCATTCAAGCACAACTGCATCCCATCAAAAAACCCACTGTGCCATTTGAGATAGTCCATATGGACATAACAGGAAAACTAGGTACATCACCCGAACAAGAGTATGTGGTAGTTACAATAGATGCATACACTAAATATATTTTGTTGCATCATGCTAACAATAAAAACCCTCAAAGTACTCTTGCAGCCCTAAAACATATGATACACTTGTTTGGCACTCCTAAACTAATCGTAGTGGATGGTGGGCGTGAGTTTCTAGGTGAATTTAAGAATTTTTGTGAAAGGTTTGGCTTGGAGATCCATTCTATAGCCCCTGGCGTGAGTAGAGCCAATGGACAGGTTGAAAGAGTAATGGGAACCCTCAAAAATGCTTTAACAGTGATAAAAAACTACGAAACCGCTGACTGGCACACTGCTTTGGACAGTCTTCAACTCGCACTTAACTGCACAGCGCACCGAACGACTGGTGTTGCACCGCTTACACTGCTTACGAAACGCCAGCATTGCGTACCACCCGAACTGGCAAACTTAGTGCATTTAGATGACATGTCAATAGATTATGAGGCCTTAGAGCGACATGTACAGCGTAGAATGACCGAAGCGGCAATAGAGTCCAAACAGAGATTTGATGCAAAAAAAGCAAAAATACTAAGATTTCAAAGGGGTGAATTTGTCTTAGTAAAGAATAATCCAAGAAACCAAACCTCTTTAGACTTAAAATTCAGTGCACCTTATGAAATCTTCAGGGTGCTGGACAATGATCGATATCTTATTAAACCAGTGATGGGACGTGGTCGTCCACGAAAAGTTGCTCATGACCAGTTGCGACGGGCACCGCAACCTGGTGAGCAGACAGCCGTGTCGCCGAGGAACAACCAGCCTGTCAACGAGCCAATGAGTGATGGTGGATCACATGATTCGTTTTCCCCAAATAACTTGCAGCCTCAAAACCTGCAAAATGACGACAATGATCTGGTGGATAACGGTGCTGGACCTTCGGTAATGACAGATGCTACAAATTAAATGGTGAGCAGTATCCAATTAACTGTAAGCTACTATCTATTATGATTATTCTTTCTATTAATTACATAGCTATTAAACAACAATTTAATGTCATTCATATTCAAGAGCCGTGGAGGCGACAATATATACTCTCATGTTATCCTGCTGGGACACGGCGTCCATGACCGCTCAGAACCCAGTTCCCCATTTTCCATCAAGTAAAGAGACTTCGTGCCTGTCACGGAGCAATGGTCCTAAGCTCCTTACCTTACTCTCCATCATATCAAAGACTTTGTGTCTATCACAGAGCGGTGTTCCTGATCCTACTTCATTTCTTCCTTCAAGTCAAAGACTTTGTGTCTATCACAGAGCATTACCTTCACGTGAGAATGAAAACAAAACTCTATACCTACCTAATTGAGAGTACAATTACAACCTGTAACTTTACATATTTACAAATGCAATCGAAATAATGTGGTTTAATTAGTAAAGTTAAGTGTGCTTTTCAATACCTAACTTGCTATATGATCGTTTCATCATTATTGGGTATGGTCACAAATCAAGACCATTATTTACAAAAATAAATACTATGTTAACAGGTCAATAGAGATAGAAGATTATTCACGGCAGGTGCAGAGCGCGCACCGCCGATCAGAATGGCCGTGTCGCCGCAAGGATATCCTCTGTGGACGACGCCTATATTTTGCGCTGACGTTTAGTTATTATAATAATCAATATTGTCTAATTATTAATATTACAATTAAATAACAGCAATTTATCAGAAACATAATATGTAACTAGTTAGTTTTATAAACTTCTTTTGGTTTATAAATCTCTTTATTGACAAGTTACTCCATTAAAACAACTTTTTATTCAATTGTCAAATGTAACTCAAATATTGTTTTAAATTGTAAAAAAACAAATAATTGTCAATTTGATTATTAATCATTGTTATTAAAAATAATTGTCAATTTGATTATTAATCATTGTTATTAAAATTACCTAAGTAATCAATAAAAAGATATTGTTTGGTTTTGGTGAAATATTGACCAATCAAATATTCGACCAATCAGAGCGCTTCTAGTTTCTTATTATGGCTTCCTTAATAAATGAACGCGAGAATACGGTCACTTAAGTTTCTGCGCTCGTCGGTGTAGGTTCTATTTTCCTTATAAAAAGTTTGTGACAATTTAATGAGTTTATTATAAAGTGTGTGATTAGACCTTTTGGTTATAATGGAGCCAATACGCGGCAGCACAACTGAGCCCTTGTCAAATGGGGACAGTGGTGCTGCTTCACCAAAAAACAACCCCGAGGCTTCCGCTCCGACATATATATATATATATATATATATATATATATATATATATATATATATATTTATATATATATATATATATATATATATATATATCATATATATTACATACGACCGACATAGCCCAACGGATTAGTAAGCTGAAGTGGCAATGGGCCGGCCATATAGCTCGAAGAACCGACAACCGATGGGGAAGAAAGGTTCTCGAGTGGCAGCCTCGTACCGGCAGGCGAAGTGTAGGGCGTCCCCCTAGTAGATGGAGTGACGACCTGGTAAGATATGCAGGAAGTCGATGGATGCAGGTGGCTCAGGACCGTGCTTTGTGGCATTATTTGGGGGAGGCCTATGTTCAGCAGTGGACTTGTGAAGGGCTGTAATGATGATGATGATGAGGAACAGAGTTGTGTCTTGACGGCGATAATTGGTGAAATGAAAGTGCAAAATTAGATTAACGGAAATATTTTATACCAAAAACTTGCCGCGCCAGCAATATAACAAAATAATATAAGGACAGAAATCTAAATAAAGTAACTAAATATCGGTTGTATAGGTAAGAATTAAAAAAAAAAATAGATACGATGGCACATTGGGGCACAGTGATCATTAGTGATAGACACAGTTGAATGCGTTCGAAAAGTCAATAAGGACAAGAACAGTCATACATAACCTTTCCATGGCATCTCTAAAGTCTTCTGTAACTTGAAGTAATGCTGTAGTTGTATTGTATCCCGGCTGGTAGCCAGACTGATATGTACTAAGGAAATTAAAATGCGATTTTCCAAATCCCAGGGCATTAAGAAACTTCCATATGTTTGCAAAAGAGGAGTTTATAATACTATTGTGGATGTAGCGGCGTTTGGCAGTTCTTGCCACCTGATTACAGTGATTTCGTGCTCGATTACAGTGTTGATAGGTGAAACTATTTCGATTCTTTTTAAAAATGTGAAAAGTTCGATCACTTCTTACCATTGCTCTACGCACTTTATCAGTTATCCACGATTTTTCATAAGGAAGTGTCCAAGGGATCACACCACAAGAAGGCGGAGGTCGAACGCAACCTATAAAATGCACAGAAGACACACGCGTGTCAAGTGTCCGAATTGACCGACGCAATTGTGAGTGCAATAAAGATAGCGGGTAAAGATAAGACTTCCCCGCCTCATTTCCTCCATGTTTTACCAGTCTTCAATGGAGACCCGGGTGAATGGATAATTTTTAAAACGGTGTTTGAAGACACACATGGTAATTTTTCAGGAGTGTAGAATGTAGCACGCCTTGTAAGGGCATTAAAATGCACCGCTGAGGAAGCGGTTAAATTATTGTTGTTTACATTATGTGAACCAGATGACATAGTAAACGCTCTTGAAAGAAAATTCTTTTGAGAATTCGGGTTGAGATGCTAACTCTAGCCAAGATCGAGAATGCAAGAAGATGGCAGAAACATCGGCTCTTTTGCAAGTCGTGTAACGAAAAAGGTTGATTCAATACAATTGTATTGAATCAACAATAGTATTTATACACACACGAGTAAGTGAGGCGTATAGTGGAGAAGCTCAGAACAAAAATTAAATTGAAATGTTTTCAATATCAAACTCAACATACCACATAGCCAGAGCTGCAGGAAACATTTTTTTTAATTCGTTGAGTGAACAATTTGGAGCATAATTCGATACTGAAAACGTGCCTGAAAAACGGAAACGTCCTGAAATCGGGAAACGAACCGTACACACCGCAATGGGGTCTGTACGCGACCGTATTAATAGTAAGCGTTATGAACGCCGAGATAAGAAGAGGCACGACCGACAAGCAGTTATGGCAACTCAGAATAAACCTGGAAGTCGGGTAACACGTAACTATGTTATACGTAAAAAAGAACACTCCATAAAGAATTTTTACAAATTTAAGAATATGAATAACCTTGAAAAATGGGAAGCGCTTAAGAAAGCGAATTTATGTTTTCAATGTCTGACACTACACTTGTGACACACACAAAGTGAAGGGCAAAAAAATGTGGTGTAGATGGATGTCAAGTAGGGCAACATCGAATGCTGCACCGATACCCCAATAAAAATATCTCGCCGCAAAGAGAGCGAGGGCAGGTAAAGAGATAGATATTACGACTGTGAATACAGTAAATTCACTGGCATGTGCATATTTACAGATTATACCCGTCGAGTTGTATGAACCTAAAGGAAAGGTTAAAACTACAGCTCTTCTGGATGAAGGCTCAACCATGACACTCATAGAGGAGCAGTTGGCTCAGAAGCTAGCGCCCCGCGGGCCCAAAGAAGAATTACGTATTGAAGGCATAGGGGGCAAGCGAATTAACGACAGTAGTGCGTATCGCTTAAATATCAAGATTAAATGAATTTTCACAAGTGACTTAGAGTATATAAGTGTGCAAACAATTAAGACACTTAATATCCCTCCACAATCGCTGAGCCAAGAATTATTGCGACGGTGTCCTCATTTGTCACCAATATAATACGAGTTAATTTATGAGAGTTCCAGACCTACCATATTAATTTGTCAGGATAATTGGCATCTCATAGTTACTCGTGAATTAATTTCAGGAGATAAAAACCTACCTGAGGTATCGTCCACCAAACTTGAATGGGTTTCACATGGTCACATAACGGGTGGTATTAAACACATTTCCACCAAGACAGAGGAGGATATGGAGAGGTTAATATAGGATTATTTTAGTTTGGATTATTTGAGCGTATCTGCGCGTAAGCCAACGAACGACCCAGAAGAACGAGCGTTAAATGTTTTGAATAAAACTCTACCTCGTATACCTGATAACAGATACGAAGCTGGTTTGTTATGGCGTACGGATGAAGAACGCATGCCGTCTAATAGGGTGCAGGCTGAAAGTCGCCTGATCAATATCGAAAAGAAACTCGACTTGTCTCTTAATATTTTTGAATATCAAATTGAAGAAAGAATATGAGAAGCAAGTTGAAAATATTATCGTTAACGGTTATGCAGAGAAAGCGAACCATATTTCCATTTCCCCACGAAGGTGGTATCTTCCTCATTTCGGGGTGGCGTATCCGCAGAAGAAGGATATAAGAATTGATTTTGACGCAACTGCAAGGACAGAGGGACTTTGTCTCAATGATGCATTGTTGACTGGACCTGACTTGTTGAAGTCATTTTTTGGCGTTTTGCTACGATTCAGAGTGGGAAGCCTAGCAGTAATGGCAGATATTAAAGAGATGTTCCTGCAAGTGAAAATTCGCGCGGAACACAGGATTAATCTCCGATTTCTGTGGTGGCACAATCGCGACGCGCCACCAGATGAGTATAGAATGGCGTCACTCATATTTGGAGCGGCATCATCTCCATGCACCGCTATTAATGTAAAAAATAAAAATGCACAAGATAACGCACATCTCTATCCAGAAGCAGCTTCCGCGACAGAAAGCAATTTTTATATGGATGACTATCTACAGGCATTTCCTGACGTGACGACGGCCGAAAATATAGTAAACGATATGTATGAATTACGTAAACATGCTTCTTTCCAACTAAGGTGATGGGCTAGTAACCGACCGGAGATTTTATGTAAAATGGAAAATAGATATACGAGCGAAAATGCTTAGCTAGGCGATAGGAAGCACGCAGAGCTTCACTTTAGGTTTTATTTGGAATATCAAACGAGAAACGTTAAGCTTCTCCATAAGTCTTCGTAATACACTTATGAAGGTGATATAGGCTTACGACCGCCTACTGAGAGGGAGATAGTGAGCGCTGTGATTTTTTTTTTTTTTATAGAATAAGGGTGACAAACGAGCACACAGTTCACCTGATGGTAAGTGGTTGCTGCGGCCCATAGACATCTACATCTATCCTCTATTACAAATCAAAATGTAGATGCGTTGTCACCCGTGAGGACTAAGATGGAATGCCTCATTTCCAGTAAAAAGGGCCTCCGGCCACCTGCACTCACCAAGCGAAACGCAGAGGTAAACCTCTACTTCACGCTGGTTTTCTGTGAGGTCGTAGTACCACCCCGGTTCGAGCCGGCCCATCCGTGCGACAGCAAACGCTGCCGCGTGGCTCTACCACTGTTTAATTGTTGTGATGTCAGTTTTTGATCCTTTAGGACTCGCATCACCCCTAACGGTGCAAGGAAATCGCTAATTCAGCAAGCATGGATATTAGGCATCTCTTAGGATGATAAAATTCCACACAAATTGGACATGTTATGGTGCATATGGTTATCAAGAAATTAGGTCATTTAGAAGTACTTTGACCCGTTATGAAAGTGCGTACGCTACCTCGGTGTATTATTTCATCACTGACGAGCAAGTAGTGAAGCGAAATACGCTAATCGCCGCTAAGGCAAGAATAGCACCTTTGAAGCCGATTAACATCCCAAGGCTTGAATAACAAGCAGCTCTTATGGGCAACCGATTAGCTGCATAAGTCAAAGAAAAGAGCACATATATGATATCCGAACGAGTATTCTGGACGGACTGACGTACAGTGTTGGCGTAGATTGAGTCAGATCCTCGTGCTTACAAACCATTTGTTGCTTATCGACTGGCTGAGATCAAAGATCACAGTAAGGTATGTGAATGGTGATGGGTACCGACGTCATAAAACATGGCAGATAATGCCACTAGAAGTTTTCCTTCCAACTTCGATGAGAATCATCGCTGGTTTCAAGGACCTGAATTCCTCAGGTTAAATCCTGATTTATGGCCCATGCAAGTGGACATAAAAAAAGCTTAGAAACAGGTGAAGAAAAGTCACCGAAAAGCGTAAATACGCTAAGAAAGGAAGAGCCGTTAAGTCTACCTGACTACGGACGATTTAGCAGCTTGAAAATATTCCTTCGGGCAATTGCACGTACTTTACAAACGGTAGAAAAATTCAAGACATTAGGAAAGTCGGTTAAAGGACCGGACAATCCGCCGGAAAAATCGGTTGTGTTCTGACGAAATTTTAGCAAAGTCGGTTAAAGGACCCGATAATGCATTGTAGATAGCGCTTTTAAAAAGGACTGAATTATTTATTTGGAAATTCGTTTAAGACGAGTGTTTCCACTCTGAAATAAAATGCTTAAAAGCGGGCAGAAGTTCAAAACCATTTAAACGGGGTTTACCTTAAAAGTCTAATTTGACATAGGAAAGTAAAAAACCTGTCATCTTAGACGGTAAACATGAAATCCTTAAAATAATTATTAGAGAATTTCATCATCATTTCGGACATGCCAATCACCAAACGGTGTTAAATGAGGTGAACCAGACATTTTATGTCTTGCACTTACGTAACGTAGTACGTAGTGTGTCACATCACTGTCCGTGGTGCAGGACATACAGGTCAAAGCCACAAAACGTACCTCAAGGAAACCTGCCTCTGGAGAGAATAGCTCACCATGAGCCACATTTCACGTGTTCAGCCGTAGATTATTTTGGACCTATGAGTGTGTCTATAAGAAGACAACACGAAAAAATTGGGGTGTTTTATTAACGTGTCTGACCACCAGAGCAGTACATCTGGAGTTAGCAGCATCATTGATACCAGCATTAATGATAATGGCAATTTATCTCCAGAAGAGGAAAACCAGCCGTTATATATAGGGATATCGGAACGAATTTCAAAGCTGCGAATAAGATGGCCATTACACGTCTAGGAAAGCGTCAGTCAGTTCCATCAATCGTAATTGATGTTTGAATGATAGCATAATTTCGACGTTACTTGCTCATTCTGACTGATCGTCAGTCAAAACGAAATTTTAAAGCGAAAGGGTGGATCTTCATAAAAATAATGGCATGTGCTACAATTTTGATTGCAATTTTGTGTAAAAACCCTAGAAAAAGAAGGCGCTGGGTAAAATACTGGTTTTTAAAAGGGATTTCTATACCTATGTTAACTTATTTATTTACTTAAAAACATTATTGTTTTAACCAACAAAAATGTTACAAAGGACGGACCTAATGCCAGTTAGCATTCTGTACCAGGCAACCCATGGCGTGGTAAGAAATAAGTAGCAGGTGATTTTAGTAACTAAATATAATAAATTTATAAAGATATAATACATTGGACGCACCAGTAACTTGAGTTTTTCGATAAAGATTTGTGGAATGTATTGGTACATACAACAAACGGAGTAGGTAAAGTGGATGAGAGTAGAATGCACGCACTAACCTTGTGAAGGACTGCCTCGCCTTCCTCCCGGAGTGGCAGCTAACACAGCAGGTCCACCACGTGTGTCGGCGCATACACTGTTAGATCAGTTCTGGGACGTCACACATTCCTTAACTCTCGACTTATTGTAATCGCGAAAAGCGTGTCAAATTCAAGAAATTATTAGGACACAATGTCCGGTGATAATTGATAATAAAGCAGAGATCGAAGGACGCAATGTCCTTCGTGTGGTGAGCGATCGCGGGTATTGTTCGATTGTAACTAATTGCCGTTGCGTGGCGCTTGCCTCGCCTTCAACGGCTATGCGTGCAAATAGAAAAGGTAAGAGAAGGGAGGGGTTAAATTTATGTACCAAGTATTCTAATAGATTTATAAATTAGATTGTTAACTGGCGTTACCATTTCCTCCCGCCCTTAAAGGGTTACCTTTAAAAGACAACCGTAAAATAAATAAAAAAAGAACAGTTTTGCGGTATATAGAGTGAGTATTTATAGTAAGCAAATAGAGCGGTATGTAGATTGAGAGATTAATTTGATTTGATTTACTAAGCTTGATTGGCAAACGAGAAAATGTGTACATAGATTTAATATGGCGCTTTAACATTTTATAAAATTTCATCATCATCATTACAGCCCTTCACAAGTCCACTGCTGAACATAGGCCTCCCCCAAGGAATGCCACAAAGCACGGTCCTGAGCCACCTGCATCCATCGACTTCCTGCATGTCTTACCAGGTCGTCACTCCATCTTGTGGGGGGACGCCCTACACTTCGCCTACCGGTACGAGGCTGCCAATCGAGAACCTTTCTTCCCCATCGGTTGTCGGTTCTTCGAGCTATATGGCCGGCCCACTGCCACTTCAGCTTACTAATCCGTTGGGCTATGTCGGTTACTCTGGTTCTACTGCGGATATCCTTATTCCTAAGTTTATCACGCAGAGAAACTCCGAGCATAGCCCTCTCCATAGCTCGCTGAGCGACCTTGAGCTTCCTCATACGGCCAGCAGTGAAGGACCACGTCTCAGTTCCGTAAGTCATCACTGGCAACACGCACTGGTTGTACAATTTTGTTTTAAGGTTTTGAGGTATTTCTGACGAGAAGATGTGTCGTAGCTTCCCGAACGCTGCCCAGCCGAGTTGAATCCGTCGATTGACCTCTCGGTCGAAGTTGGACTTACCTAGTCGGACTATTTGTCCCAGGTAAACATACTCGTCAACAACTTCGAGCTTAGTGCTCCCAACAACTACCGGCATAGGTGTGACATGGACATTAAACATAATCTTTGTTTTGTCCATGTTCATCTTAAGACCTATCCGTTGGGAGACACTATTGAGGTCATTGAGCATAGTGCTTAGCTCCTCCAGCGATTCTGCCATGAGGACTATATCGTCGGCAAATCGAAGGTGAGTGAAGTACTCGCCATTGATGTTAATACCGTATCCTTTCCAGTCCAGAAGCTTGAAAACGTCTTCCAATGCAGCGGTGAAGAGTTTCGGGGATATAACGTCACCCTGTCTTACACCTCTCTGCAATTGGATAGGTTTCGTACTCTGGTTCTGTACTCGGATAGCCATCGTAGCTCTACTGTACAAACACTTCAGCACTTCGATATACCGACAGTCAACTTGGCACCGCTGAAGGGACTGCAGCACCGCCCAAATTTCGACGGAATCAAAGGCTTTCTCATAGTCCACATACGCCAGACATAGTGGCAAATTGTACTCTTCGGACTTCTGTACAATTTGTCGTAGGGTATGTATGTGGTCTATGGTGCTAAAGCCCTTTCGGAAACCGGCTTGTTCGGGAGGCTGGAAGTCGTCAAGTCTGCGCGCGAGACGATTCGTAATGACTCTCGAAAACAGCACGTAGACGCGGCTCAGAAGGGAAATCGGTCTGTAGTTCTTCAAGAGAGCGTTGTCACCTTTCTTGAAGAACAAAACCACCGCACTTCTGCTCCACGCCTCCGGTGTAATGCCACCATGGAGGACGGAATTAAAGAGCTTCTGAAGGACTTCAAGTACCGGTCTTCCACCCGCTTTCAAAAGCTCCGCTGTAATTCCATCCTCGCCTGGGGCCTTGCCGTTTTTAAGGTGCTGGAGAGCCATTCTAATCTCGCTCAGACTGACGTCCGGGATATCTTCGGAATAGTGTCGAATATGACTCGCTCTTGGATCGTTACTCACACTTGCGTGTGGCTCCAACGATGACGTGTACAGCTGTCCATAGAACCTCTCAATCTCACTCAAAATCTCAGGTGCCCCGGAAACGATGCTGCCACATTCGGTCTTCAGCTTTGACAGTTGGCTCTTTCTGGCAGACAGATCTCTGGCAAAGACTTTGGAGCCTTGGCTCCGCTCGATCGCTTCTTCAATACGAGCTGTATTGAAGTTGCGTAAGTCTCGCCTAATGCATTTGGAGATCTGTCTGTTCAGTTGCCTGTATGCTGTCAAATCTGTTGAAGAATGTAGCCTCATCTCCCGTCTAACAGCCATGAGATTAAGAGTGTGATCGGAGAGTTTTTGTGTTCTTCTGCGGTGGGTCTTGCAGAACTTAGCTCCGACCGCATGGACAGTTTCCACGAGCTTGTCATTCATATCGTCCACTTGATTGCAGTCTTCTAGGCACTGAAAACGGTTTTGTAACTCGAGCTGAAAGGTTTCGGGACTTTGGATTAGAGCACGAGGGGGACGGAGCGTTGACTTCATCAGACGAGACCTCTCCAACTTAACATTTAGGTTCAGTGTGCCTCTAACCATTCGGTGATCGCTGCCGGTTTTCACCCTCGCGATCACTGAGACATCACTGAACAGTTGTCGTCTGGTCGTCATAATGAAGTCAATCTCATTTTTTGTCGAACCGTCGGGGCTCGACCAGGTCCACTTCCTGTGGGGCCGCTTCTTGAAGAAAGAGTTCATCATAAAGAGTCCCTCTTTCTCCATGAAGTCGGCCAGCTGCTGGCCCCTTGGGTTCCGTTGCCCTATTCCAAATTTCCCTACTTTCAGCTCACCGTTCTCTCTTGTGCCTAGTTTTGCATTGAAGTCTCCCATTAACACCGTATATTGGGTTTTGGAGGAATGCATGGCTCTAGAGATATCCTCATACATTTCCTCCACCTCCTCATCGGGGTGTGCCGAGGTTGGTGCGTAAACCTGTATGACCTTCAGCGAATACCGTTTGGTGATTCTGAGTATAAGGTACGCAACCCTCGTCGACACACTCCCGATCTTTACAACGTTGTTAACGAGAGACTTGTGGACGATAAATCCGACACCTCCTTGGGACAGATGGTCGCCCTCCCGGTGATAGAGCAAGTTGCCGGATTCGAGGATTACCGTGTCCTCCCCCTCTCTTCGGACTTCGGATAATCCTATAATATGCCAGCGCAACTTGTCTATCTCTTCTTCCAGCTCCACGATCTTCTCGTCAGTCCTCAGGGTGCGTGCGTTGTACGTTGCCAGGTCGAGTCGTCTAAGGTGGCAACCGAACCTCCACCGGAGATTCTTAGCACCCCCTGCCCCGCCGTTACCATGGTTGCCACCGTAGCCAGGAATAGCGGGGCCGCCGGGGACTGGGGGCCGTTTATTATTGTCATTGCTCATGGGGGGGTATATTGCCATAGTTGCCACGCTTGGCGAGCGGGTTGGCAACCGCAGTTTTTTTTTTATTGTATTTATGCCGTTACCAGGAAGATGCTGCTGCCCATCTCCTGCCTGTTTCCCTTTGTCGCCTTTTACGACACCCACGGGAGGATATGGGGTAGTGGATATTCTTGACCGCCACTACACGGTAAATTATAAAAATTTAAATAAAACTAATTTTACGGATTTTATCGCGTATATTAACTTATTTTATATTCCCGACGTTTCGACGTTTCAAGCACTTTACAGCAACCATGGTCACGGGGGGGGGGGGGACTGAGGTGTATGACGTCCCAATGTTATAGTTAACCACGGATTAAAAATTATAATTTTTTTTTTAATTTTTTGTTCCGATCTACGCATTATGAACTTACAGTATCATGAAGTCTTACATTATCATGAAGTCTTGCAGTTGTATGCTTGAGTTGGGATTTAATTTTATTAATTATGGGATCCCAAGCAGATGGTAGCACCCAGCCATCTTCTCTATTGAAATTAGGATGTTTTTTGATTTCAATAGCCTCACGAATCATCCTTGGAAGGAATCGGTGTTCTTTAGCGAGGGTTTGTGGTCTATCAAATCTAATCTAGTCACTAGACGGGGGCGATCCTGTACATGTTCGCAGACTGCAGACATCTCGGAGCGTCTATTCTTCACATCAGCTATGTGTTCTTTCACGCGGGTTTTTATGTATCTTTTACTTTGTCCTATATAAGAGAGACCACATTCATAATCCAGTTTGTACACTCCTGCAACTTGCAGAGGAATATTACAGTTGACTGATGGTAAAAACTAACTAATCTTTTTCGGCGGCTTGAAATATATTTTAATGGAAGCACGCTTCAAGATGTAGCCAATCTTGTCAGTGACACCTCTGACATATGGCAGTACAGCAGGCACTCGCTTGACTCTGGCCGGCTTCACTCGTTCACTGTGACGTAGGCGCGGGATCCGAAGCTTATTATCGTGCAAAACTTGCTTGATGTGTTGGAGCTCGGCGGCCAGGTGTTTACTGTCACAGATCCCTCGTGCTCTCTGAAACAAAGATTTACCCACGGTAGCTAACTGTGAAGGATGGTGGTGAGAATCACCGTTTAAATATTTATCTGTATGGGTATTTTTTCTATACACAGTGTGACTCAATGTGTTATCAGGATTCCGAATTACTAACACATCTAGAAAAGCTAAAGAATTGTTTGCCTCTAACTCCATTGTGAAATGAATTTTAGAATTTAAGGAGTTGAGATGGTCTAAAAATGCAGTTACTTTATCTAAAGGTAGAATTGTGAAAGTGTCGTCTACGTACCGCTTGTAGAATCTTGGGTTGAGGGGAGGAGTAAGCAGGGCTTTCTCCTCAAAGTCCTCCATGAATATATCGGCAACAATGGGAGATACAGGTGAGCCCATCGCCACTCCATCTACTTGCTTGTAGAACTCCTCCTTCCACAATATGTTACCAGATGTAAGGCAGTGTCTGAGTAATACTGCATATTCTACGGGCATGTTGTTTTCCTCTAGTTTTGTAGTAACAATCGAGATGCAGTCTTCAACAGGTAAGCATGTGAACAGAGACTGCACATCAAAACTGACCATAGTTTCATTGTCTGCCAGATGTAGGTTTTTAATCTCGCTGACAAAATGGTAGGAATCCTTTGTGTGTGCTCTTGTATGTCCCTTGAGCGGTGAGAGTATTTCCGCTAAGTGTTGAGCCAATCTGTAAGTTGGTGAATCGATTTGGCTCACTATATGACGTAGCATTTGGCTTGTGTATTTTTGGTAACCCATACAACTTCGGTGGTTTAGCAAACGTACGTATTATCGGTTTTACGTCTAGATTTAATTTTTCGGAGTGTTTCTTTATGAGATCACTAGTTGTTTTAAGTGTGTTATTTGTTGGGTAATTTTTAACCTTTTTATACGTACTTGCATCCGACAAAAGTTCTTGTATTTTAGAATTATAATCCGACGTATCCATGACTACCGTGGCATTTCCCTTATCTGTGCGGAGAATCGTGAGTTCTGGTTTATTGCGTAGATTATTCAACGCTTTGAATGCGTCTTTAGGTAGATTCAGTTTTGGCGCTGAACTTCGACGTAACATAGACGAAATGTCTTGACGTATCGCTTCCAAATCCTCCTTTCGTATATTGCTCCTATATAGTCGTATAGCCCTCGACACTACAGATAATTTGTTCGTACGGTAATTTTTTTGGTGTTATAGCTAAATTAAGACCTTTCGATAAGACTTTAATGAGGGCTAATAATCTTCCACTCACCAGATGTCGCTACTGGCGACTGAGGTAAAGTTTTTTGTTACACAGTGTCATTTAATTGAGAAATTAGTTTTAAATAATAGTTTATCATTGTCTAGAGTATTATATTAATATATAATTCAATGCGTCAGTGGTTTGATTTTTAATTTTTTGCACATTATAACTCTTTTTTTTAAAGTCGTCTTTTAGTTATATTTATAGTTTGGTTTATTCATTTCTAATGTAATTAATATAAAATATAACTAATAACACAGAAAGAAACCTTAAAGATTACATTTTCATAAGAAATTATCGTCCCTGCTATGAAATCTGTCAAATACTGTGAAGGATGGTGGTGAGAATCACCGTTTAAATATTTATCTGTATGGGTAAATTTTTCTATACACAGTGTGACTCAATGTGTTATCAGGATTCCGAATTACTAACACATCTAGAAAAGCTAAAGAATTGTTTGCCTCTAACTCCATTGTGAAATGAATTTTAGAATTTAAGGAGTTGAGATGGTCTAAAAATGCAGTTACTTTATCTAAAGGTAGAATTGTGAAAGTGTCGTCTACGTACCGCTTGTAGAATCTTGGGTTGAGGGGAGGAGTAAGCAGGGCTTTCTCCTCAAAGTCCTCCATGAATATATCGGCAACAATGGGAGATACAGGTGAGCCCATCGCCACTCCATCTACTTGCTTGTAGAACTCCTCCTTCCACAATATGTTACCAGATGTAAGGCAGTGTCTGAGTAATACTGCATATTCTACGGGCATGTTGTTTTCCTCTAGTTTTGTAGTAACAATCGAGATGCAGTCTTCAACAGGTAAGCATGTGAACAGAGACTGCACATCAAAACTGACCATAGTTTCATTGTCTGCCAGATGTAGGTTTTTAATCTCGCTGACAAAATGGTAGGAATCCTTTGTGTGTGCTCTTGTATGTCCCTTGAGCGGTGAGAGTATTTCCGCTAAGTGTTGAGCCAATCTGTAAGTTGGTGAATCGATTTGGCTCACTATATGACGTAGCATTTGGCTTGTGTATTTTTGGTAACCCATACAACTTCGGTGGTTTAGCAAACGTACGTATTATCGGTTTTACGTCTAGATTTAATTTTTCGGAGTGTTTCTTTATGAGATCACTAGTTGTTTTAAGTGTGTTATTTGTTGGGTAATTTTTAACCTTTTTATACGTACTTGCATCCGACAAAAGTTCTTGTATTTTAGAATTATAATCCGACGTATCCATGACTACCGTGGCATTTCCCTTATCTGTGCGGAGAATCGTGAGTTCTGGTTTATTGCGTAGATTATTCAACGCTTTGAATGCGTCTTTAGGTAGATTCAGTTTTGGCGCTGAACTTCGACGTAACATAGACGAAATGTCTTGACGTATCGCTTCCAAATCCTCCTTTCGTATATTGCTCCTATATAGTCGTATAGCCCTCGACACTACAGATAATTTGTTCGTACGGTAATTTTTTTGGTGTTATAGCTAAATTAAGACCTTTCGATAAGACTTTAATGAGGGCTAATAATCTTCCACTCACCAGATGTCGCTACTGGCGACTGAGGTAAAGTTTTTTGTTACACAGTGTCATTTAATTGAGAAATTAGTTTTAAATAATAGTTTATCATTGTCTAGAGTATTATATTAATATATAATTCAATGCGTCAGTGGTTTGATTTTTAATTTTTTGCACATTATAACTCTTTTTTTTAAAGTCGTCTTTTAGTTATATTTATAGTTTGGTTTATTCATTTCTAATGTAATTAATATAAAATATAACTAATAACACAGAAAGAAACCTTAAAGATTACATTTTCATAAGAAATTATCGTCCCTGCTATGAAATCTGTCAAATATTTTACCTCACTCGAAAGTGGCGCCGCCCTGGTGGCAGAAAAAGTCGTGGATGCCCTCATTGTTGAATCCTCCAGAGTTTGTTTTGACAGAATATAGACCGCGCTTAATCTATGATCCGCGTTTGTAGTCAACGGTTGCGTTTCGTTCTCACGTCGACACAGATGTTTGACATTTAATTTGGTCGTTAATTTTTGATATTTTACCATATGTTTGTTTTTGCATTCGTTATATTTATTAATTTCTCGTTTATTTAACGTTTCGATGCAAATATTATAATGAAATGTCGTTAAAACTGCCTTTACCTGACTGAATGATGTGTCTATGGATTTGTTTATGGTATGTAGATCGGAGCGTTTTTGTTGGATTACCGTTCGTAACTACTTTTTACTTGCCTGATTTAAGATGCGCTTCCTCGAATGTCCTTTTTAGTGGATATTTTGACACACGTAGGGATGACATTATTATCACGACAACGTTTTAAAAAATTTTATGCTGTTAGATATCTTGCGCGCTTAGTCATGAGATATTCTAATCAGCGAATTTTATTTGCAATTATCAGTCCGTACTGGTTCACATAATGTATAGTTTTATATTAATATAAAGTAGAAGTTTTATTTAAATGTGTAGTGTTCTCGTAAATATAATAAATCATTATTTCATAATATGACATATAAACTTAATTGCTAATTTAAATAAATAATGGAGTTTTCGCTGGACTACGCGGATAATCCGTTGTCAATGATAGGCTTTAAACGAAGGACAGCAGGTGATCAAGGTTTGTTACCTTTAATATTTAAATATTCCATTGCAAAGTGTTGTTATTGCAGGGCGCGGGCTATTATAACCTCAGATAAACTGAGATCATCAGCAGTCACTACATGAGTGCTTCGGCGGGGAAATAATCTTAATCTAATCTTAGTTAGAAGAAATCTTAATTAAGTTGCCTAAGTTATTTTGTTAACAACTTGGCGTACGCGACTGTGGGAGTAACGAAACTTATTAAGTCCCACAGGCGGGCGGTAATAGATAAGGTGTAGTACTTAGTGCACACCAGCGGGAAAATTGTCAGTGATCTGAACAACGCGGTTTGCAACAAATGTCTGCCACATCTTAACAATAGGCGGCGGCGGTATCTCGTCCCAATCTAAGTTAAGTTGCCAAAGCTGTTGTATTAACAACTTGGCATACGTGACTGTGGGGGCAACGAAACTCATTCGTCGCACAGGCGGGCGATGGTAGATAAGATGTAGCGCTTAGTGCATGTCACATCAGCGGGAACAGTTATCTTAAAATAAAAGGCGTCACTATCAGTAGACCAATACAAGGCTAATATTTTATGTTGCGTTAATTTATCGAACTCTACTTCTTCTGTAATCTTATGAGGTCATCTAAAGCAGGTTGACGGTTGCTATTCTATTTTATTAAGTCCTAGTGCACCCTTGAATAAGCCTATCAGCTGCTGAGAGGTATCACTGGCTTCAGATTCACTGGGCAAAGAAAATGCGATATCGTCCATATATAGCGAAATAAACACGACACGACTCGCAAGTGGATACTTTGCGCCGTCGTTATCGATAAGCTGTCTTACCGTACGCAATGCATGGTTGGACTCGATGTTAAACCAAAGCATACGCGTTTTAAGTGGTACAACACAAGTGGATCATGTGGACAAAAACGGAACAGGAAGCATTGATAACGAAGATTAGAATTGCGGACCATTATCTGCAGGAATTGCTGGCGACAGTCGGCTGTCATAGCGACTGGATGTAGACGGAAATTTTGAATTATATTGAACAAATCGCTTTGCAAATTTGGCCCTGAGTGTAGGATATCATTTAATGTTCGACCGGTGCTAGTCTTACTGCTAGCATCAAGGACTATACGTAAACGTGTCGACTTCTTGTCTTCGCGTGAGACTCCATGATGCGGGATTACATAGATTGGAGCGGGGTCATGAGAGTCGTACGGTGGTGCGGGAGAGATATAATTTTCGGCTAATTATTCCTTTATGGCGTCGTCATATGCCAATCTTAGTACAGGTTATGCTTGAAGTTTTCTTTCTAAGCACATGAATCGTCGTCGAGCAGTCTCGTAAGAATCTCCGAGAGAATAAACGTCATCTTTAAATGGTAGGCCAACAATGTATCTACCACTGTCAGGATCGTGGGTTGTCGTCGACTTATAAAACTCTTTACATTCAATATCTGAAGGACACTGAATGGGCGATGCGGAGGGAGGCTGTTCAAGCTCCCAAAATCGTTGCACTAATTTATCAATAGCGGGAGACTCTAGGATTGTACAACACGTTAATGACTGATTCGTTTGAACTGTCGGTACTGAACCCATAATTACGTAACCAAACACCGTGTTCAAAGCTGAGGGGCCAGACAAGTCTTTAGAGGAGTAAATTACGTCAGGACACAATAAGTGCGGGAAAAGGGATGCGCCTATCAATACGTCAATTTTATTAGGCACGCGTAACATTCATCAGCGAGCCTTTTGTCATTAAATTGTGCTAAGACCGATATGTCTACCACAGCGATGGGCATACGATCGGTGATTTCATCAACAACGCGCGGTGAAATATAGAAGTTAATATTAGAGTTGAAACGTGAGAAAATTTTAATATTGATCGATTTTGATTTAACGATTTTTTCTACGCCACCGAATCCCTTTACTACAGTACATTCGGTATCGTGTTGTTGGACGCCTAAACGATGACAGCATTTCTTAGTTATAAAATGCCTTTGACATGCGGAGTTTAATAATATGTGAATTAATTATTTCTCTGCCTTAGTGTCGTGTGCAAAGACTTGTGCGGTTGATAATAAAATAGTCTTCTGCGAACGACTTGCGCGTGGGGGGCGGTGAATGTTGGGAAACATTCGTGAACGAAGTACACAGAGCGACGTCCGAACGTGCACCCGAGGTGAGAGGTGGCGAGTATGTGGGCGCTATGGGCGCGGGAGCTGCAGCCTTAAGCTCAGCTTGCTGAGGCCGAGGCGGAGGTAGCACAGCGGAAGAATTATCGCTTCCACGCTGGAAGTGCTAAAATGTATGGTGCTTAAATTTACAAATTCGACAACTAAAGTTTGAAGAGCAATTAGATACTCGATGACTTAAGCTGAGACAATTCACACATGCATTGTTACTCTTAACGCATTTAAACCGTTCGAGCGGTGTCATTTTATTAAAGTCTGCCCACTTCAATAAGTGGTGCACAATATTATCACACAGGCACTTCTTTGAACGACTAGTCATCGTACTTACGTATGCCTGATACTTCGGCGACGAAATATTATTACAGCGACGATTATTATCATTACCTCGTCGACTATTTGATGGACTACTAGAGTTTGTACTAGAATCGGTGCTTTGCAGAACTTTAGAGCGTGTTTTAATAAAGTTTACTAAATCATCAATTGTAGGTATTATCGAGCTATGATTGTATTCGAAAGATCGAATAGTATCCGAGTCGAGCTTCTTTAGTGTGATATGCAGAACAATTAATGAGATTATCCAACTTTAAGTTTTGTAAAGCGCGCACTTGGCGCACTTGGTCACAGGGGGGACTAAGGTGTTTGACATCCCGATATCATAGGTAGCCCGGCTACCTTCAGTTTTTGAATATTAATTTTTGGTCCGATCTACGCAGAATATTGTTTTTCCATGTAAGAGAGACCACATTCACAATCCAGCTTGTACACTCCTGCATCTTGTAGAGGGATATGATACTTGACGGATGGTAAAAATTGACTATTCTTCTTCGGCGGCTTGAAGTATGTTTTAATGGAAATTCTGCGGACTTTGGCAATCTGAGGATAAGAGTTAAAAGAGGTTTAGTAAAATTAAGGTTATCCAATAAGTTGGCAACAACCTCGATGCGACGGGATCCGGCGTAACAGAAAAATCCTACCGTCTCTTCGTCACCGATAAAAAAAAAGCAAGCTTACCTTCCTTATCGACACCGGAGCGAATATCTCAGTTTTACCGCCGAGACATAGAAATAAGATGAAGCCACTGGATTTTCAACTCTACGCAGCAAACAATACGGTGATTCCTACATATGGAGAAAAAACAATGGAACTAGATTTAAACCTACGCCGACCATTCAAATGGAGATTTATCGTCGCTAAAGTCAGCAAACCAATCACCGGTGCTGATTTTCTTCAACATCACCAGTTGATCGTCGACATCAAAAATAGAAGAATCATCGACGGAAAAACCAATCTTGCATCTCAGTCTTTCGTACAAGCAACCAATCTGCCCACAATAAGAAGCATAGATGTTCAACAATCGTAATACAAGATCCTTGAAGAATATCCTGGAATCACAAGAATAACTTCAATTAAATTAACACCGAAGCACGATGTTGAGCACTTTATCGAAACCAATGGACCACCACTTCATTGCCGTGCACGTCCAATCGCACCACACCGATACGAGCAAGTTTGAAAGGAATTCGAAAACATGATCGAGCAAGGAATATGCCGACCAAGCAAAAGCCCTTGGTCATCACCACTTCACGTCGTAACGAAGAAGAATGGAGAATTACGAGTTTGTGGAGATTACAGAAGACTGAATTCTATTACAACTCCTGACCGCTACCCAATACCGCGAGTCAAGGATTTCACTCATCAACTGTCAGACAAGACTATATTCTCCACCATCGATCTCAACAGAGCTTACCAAGAAATAAAAGTACGCGATGAAGTCATACAAAAGACAGCAATAATCACCCCAATGGGATTATTCGAATTTCCAAGAATGACCCCAGTACTGAAGAATGCTGGTCAAACCTTTCAAAGATTCATACACGAAGTACTTCATGGACTGGATTTCGTTTTCGCATTAATTGATGACCTCCTTGTTGCAAGCCCTGATAAAGAAACGCGCGAAACCCATATACGCACCGTGCTACAGCGATTAGAAGATAATGGCATCACAATCAACCCTTCGAAATGCATATTTGGACAACAACAAGTTCAATTTCTTGGTTTCACCGTCAGCAAGGAAGGAATCAAACCGCCTTCTGAAAAAGTCAGAGCAATCATCGATTATGCGAAACCTAAAACAATCGAAGAACTAAGGCGTTTTCTTGAGATCATTAATTTCTACAGAGAACACATACCTAAAGCCGCTGAAATCCAAGCACCACTTCACGCCTATCTTCACAACACGAAGAAAAAAGATAAAACATTAATCGCATGAAACGATGAAGCCACGAAGGCATTTGAAGCTTATAAAGTTGCGATCCAAAATGCAGCTTTGCTCGCTCACCCATCACACGAAGCAACCCTTGCTATCTTCAGCGATGCGTCCGACCTCTCAGCAGGAGCTGTACTCCAACAATACATCAATGGGAAATGGCAACCACTTGGCTATTTTTCGAAGAAGTTCTCCGATACTCAACGTAACTACAGTACATTCGACCGAGAGCTACTCGCTATCTACATGGCTATCAAGCACTTCAAAAAAAACGTTCGAGGGTTGAAACCTGATCGTTTTTACCGACCACAAGCCATTAACATATGTAATTCAGAAGAAACCATCACCATCGGAAACACCACAACGAGCAAGACAACTCCTTTTCATAAGTGAATTCACGACTGACATACGTCACATCTGTGGGAAGGACAACATAGTCGCCGACACACTCAGTCGCATACCAATCGACAGTGTAACATGCCCTACATCAATCGACTATCACAAGATCGCCGAAGCACAAGACAGAGATAGCGACAACATCAAACATCTATCGAAGCAAAGTAACTTGTCCATCAAGCAAGTTACAATGCCAATGACGCATCTACCTATCTACTGTGAAGCCTCAACGTCAACCATGCGTCCATACCTACCAGAAGAATGTCGTCGCGTAGTCTTCAATGCACTGCACAACATCAGTCGTCCAGGTGTTAGAGCAACAAGAAAACTCATCACTAGAAAATTCTTTTGGCCTTCAATACAAGTGGATGTTGGCAACTGGGCGAAGCAATGCATTCAATGCCAAAAATGCAAAGTACAAAGATATACATCAAGCAGCCTAGCTTCATTCCCACCTACGGAGAGATTTGAACACCTGCATGGTGACATCGTTGGACCATTACCTACTTCACCGCAAGGACAGCGTTACCTCGTAACAATGATCGACAGAACAACAAGGTGGCCAGAAGCAATACCTACCGATGATACTTCAGCTGAATCCGTCGCGAAGATAATTTATGAAAATTAGATTACTCGTTTCGGATCACCCAAAACCATCACAACAGATCAAGGAAGAAACTTCGAAGGCAACCTATTCCTTAAACTTCTTCAAACCATGGGAATACAGAAGACACGTACAACGGCACACCATCCTCAATCGAACGGAATAGTCGAACGATGGCATCGTACATTGAAGACCGCACTCAAAACTCGTTTATCTCAACATACAAAGTGGATTGATAAGTTACCCACAGTGCTACTTGGACTACGAGCAACACCGCGTGCAGACACTAGTTTTAGCGCCGCTCAGCTAACCTACGGTTGCAGCATAAGATTAACGTGTGACTTCTTCACTTCATCATCGTCAAACAATCAAGAAATGAATTACGATTTTGTAACTCAATTTCGAGAATCAATCAACAAAGCCTTATCGTCGAAATGCACATCATCACACGGAAATAATAAATCAGTATTCAATCATCAAGATTTGAAAACATGCAAGCAAGTTTTTGTAAGGAACGACGCAGTGAGGAAACAATTTCAACCTACCTACGATGGACCGTATAAAGTATTAGAGCGATATAGCAAGGCTTCTAAATTACAAATACCCGGCAGGAAATCTACAATTATATCGATGGACCGACTAAAGCCTGCTTATATTATTAACGAGGATAATTCAGAGGATTCATCATCATCATCATCTCAACCACCAGCGAGGAAGTTTGAAAACCCATCATCTACATCAACCCAGATGAAACCTATTTTAAAAACTACGAGACATGGGCGAGTCGTCAAGTCTCCGGTACGTTTTCGCTAGGGGGAGAGTGATGTAGCAGCCAAGCTAATCAACCCTAAACCGTTTAATAAATAAATTAATAACGTTACGCTGCTGCTACCATAACGCAAAAGGTGAAGGTCTGAAGAAAACATTTATTTCCTAATTACCCCCGGATACCAAGATACTGCGGACTAATTTGACGTATATATTTAACGTTCTATATAGAAACAAGAAGCAGCCACAAATATCATCAGCGCCGCACCGTCTTCACACGCCGGCTATCTTCAAGCATCCGTTGACCATTTTCGAGCCGTTTCTTCAACGCCGCAGCTCGCTTCTTCTTGCTGTTCCGGTGTTGTGTCCCTCGTCGCCGCCGCTCGCCGATTACGCGCGCGCGCCGGTCTGCACCTCTTTTATAGCCCCGAACAGCAACGCAGCTACGAGAAGCTATCGACGAGTCTTATGCCGGCAAACGGAGCGCGACATACATATAATAGTTATACATAATATTTTATTGATTAATGTTTATTGGTCAAAATGTATGTATTATAATTGGCTAAGTAAATAAAATATTTTTCTATTGGTAAATTAAGGATGTAGCCGGGCGTATAAATATAGGCAGGGTTAGCTGAATAAAATACACCATTCGCCTGCACATAGTAAGGCATATCAAGAAATAGTTTCATTTCTCCGCCACTAGACCACTCGGAGGCTGTTAATAGTGGACCCCATACGCCACTATTACAATTCGTTTTGGAGAAGACTGTCAGTATCAAATATCTTGGCATATTATTTGACAACGCCTTGACATTCCACCCTCATATTAAAACACTATGTGGTAGAGTGCGTAAATTAATTTTTTATTTAAAAATCTGGAACATGTTGCTAGTAGCAAAGTCCTAAAATTGGCTTATTATGCCTTGTGCCAATCTTTATTAACGGAATTATATACGGAATTGAAGTCTGGAGAGGATCCACTAAAACACATTTTATTGAACTAGAACGTGCGCAAGGTCACTTTTAAAAGTTATACATTTTAAAACTTACCTATTTCCTACATTAGATCTGTATAAAATTAGCGAAGTTTTTACAGTTCGACAGTTATTCGTACTCCATATAGTCGTAAGACAACACACAATTACAAAAATCACTCAAAAAGAACATCGCCGTAATCATCTTGTAGCTCGATCAGTGCCATGCAACAAGTCTTTTTCAAGGAAACTCTTCACGTTTTTGGGACCGTATTTGTATAATAAATTACATCAAAAATTATCTATTTATGAAGTTAATGTAAAAACAGACTCATGAGATATCTTCAGCCTCTATTGTACACAGATACTGATCAATTACTCCAAATAATATCATAAATACACACAAACATATACACGGATATACTAACAGTTACACACTCACATGCATACGTACATAATTACATGGTTTTTATTTTATTTATTTCTATATAGCCAAACTGTCTATTCGCTCTCTATAATATAATTTCTAATCATAACATAAGTTATCTCTGTATATGATACAAGTGCCTAGTAAATTCGGAGGAGGCTTCGGCTGGTGACTTGTAATACGGGTCTTTGAACCTACACGGGCACCGGTCTCCCACGAATGACATAATATTGTAAAATAGAGATGTAACACTAATGTATCTAATGTCCATGTCGTTTGTGGTGAGAAATAAATCAATAATAATAATAATTATTATTATAAACGCTAGTACAACCAGAGTTGTCTCCTGTGCTGACACACCTATTTCACCTCTCAATAAGGACTGGAAAAGTACCAAAATCCTGGCAGCATGCCAATATTCAGCCTGTTACAAAAATAGTCAGCCATGCTGATCCTGCCATTTATCGGCCAGTCTCTTCATTGCGTTGCTATTTATTACAAAAGAAACCCAGTACACTTTGGCTCCTTCTTTCCGAAATATATCACTGGAATACACCTATAACCTTCAGTTGTTGGGGGTTGAGATATCCTTAAACCTGAATTTTCGGCGGTTCATTGATTCCAACACTAAACCAGCTGCAAGTAAGCTAAAAGTCGTTGCAAAGGTGCGCCGATACTTCACGCCGTAACACATCTTACTCTATATATATAGAGCAAGCCAGGTCGTGTATGGAGTATTACTGCTATATAATTGGCTGGTGCTACAAAATGCCACTTAGCAGCTTTTACAATTGATGAAAAGACGTGCTTAGAGGCTTATTGATGATCCGAATCTGGTTAAAACTAATGTTATCAACCTCGAAAACAGGCGCAAATTGGCCACCCTTTCCGTTTACTACAGGATACATTTCAGAGAGTAAACACAGGTACACTATGACCTTATTCGTTCCTCTACCCATTTATTTATTTATTTTTTATAGAGAGGGGGCAAACGAGCATGCGGTTCACCTGATGGTAAGTGACTACCGCCGCCCATGAACAACCGCAACACCAAGGGAATTGCAGATGCGTTGCCGGTCTTTTAGAAAGGTGTAAGCTCTTATCTTGAAGGTTTCCTAAGTCGTATCGGTCCGGTAAATTCGCTGGTGGTAATTGATTCCACAAGGAAGTCGTGTGAGGGAGAAAACTTCTTCTAAATCACACAGTGGTGGACCGCCAATCATCCAGATGGTATGGATGGTAACGCGAGTTTTATCGCGATGTGCGATGGTGAAATTGAGCGGCTGAAATTAGTCCGAACAATTCCTCAGAGCACTTCCCGTGATAGATGCGATAAAATACGCAAAGAGCTGCAACATCTCTACGCAAAGCCAGTGTATCGAGCTGATCAGAAAGAACTCGGTCGTCGACGATTCAAACCGCTCTGCGCTGGATGCGGTCAAGTGGAAGGAGCTGGCACTGGGGTGCCCCGGCCCAGAGATGAGAACAGTATTCCATGTGGGGCCGAACTTGCGCTTTGTAAAGTTGCAAGCGATGTGCCAGCATGAAATACTGTCTCGCTCTGCTGAGCACGCCAAGCTTTTTAGAGGCCAATATGGCCTTCCCTTCCAAGTGACCACGAAACTGCACACTATTCGATATGTCGACGCCAAGGATTCCGATACCGGCTGAGGCAGCAAGGGGAGTGCCTTGAAACTGAGGAGCTACGACAAAGGGGTTCTTTTTAGCGGTAAACGAGCAAACTTTTGTTTTCTGGGGATTGAACTGGACTAGATTTAGTCGGCCCCAATCCGAGACTTTGTTAAGCAAAGACTCGACTTCAGACACAAGTTTTTCCCGGTATTCGGCTACGTTTTCCCGAGAAATATTGACACGGCCGGTAAATAAGGCATCACCAGTGCTGTCGTTTGCATAGCAATGAATGCTACTAGTTAGCAACATATCATTGATATGCAGGAGAAACAGCATTGGTGATAGCACGCAGCCTTGTGGAACATCAGCGTTGATAGGCTTGAAATCAGAGCATGCACCGTCTAATACGACCTTGATGCTCCGACCAGCAAGGAAACTGGTGATCCATTTGCACAATTTCTCGGGAAGCCCATTGGAAGGAAGCTTCGAAAGAAGCGTTTTGTGCCAGACCCGATAGAAGGCCTTCGCTATGTCCAAACTAACGGCCAATGCCTCCCCCTTGGACTCTACTGGCTCCGCCCATCTATGGTTCAGATAAACTAGAAGATCACCAGTTGATCGACCCCGACGAAAACCGTAGTGGCGGTCACTAATCAGCTGGTGATCCTCAAGGTACCTCAATAGCTGGCAGTTTATAATGGCTTCCATTATTTTGGAGAACAAGGAGGTGATGGCGATAGGCCTGTAGTTGGACGGGTCTGAGCGGTTGCCATTTTTAGGGATCGGTTGGACTAAAGCTGTCTTCCATGAATTCGGGACTACGCCTTGGGAGTAGGAGTACCGGAAAAGACGCGTTAAAACCGGTGCCAACTCCGGAGCACACGTTTTCAGCACTACTACAGTACTCCATCGGGCCCACTCGACTTGCTGACGTCCAGGGAGAAGAGTGCTTTGCGAATCGAGCGCTGTGTAAATCGCACATACGGCATGGAGCACTCACATAGTGGGATGGTCGGCGGTGTGTTACCCCCGTCATCTAGAGTCGAGTTGGACGCAAAAAGAGAGCTCAACAGATCAGCTATCTCCTTTGCGGCATGGGCCAGTGAGTCGTCCTCTCTGTGCAGAGATGGAAGAGATGGCTGACAGAAGTTTCCTTGGACAGCCTTGGAGACCAGAGACCAGAATATACGGGTTCCCGATAGAAGGCGAACTAGCTTCTCGCCAATTCTGCCGATGTGCTCAGACCTTGCCTTGGCAATGACGCTTTTGAAGGACCTGGAGGCGGAATTATACTTCTTTTTAAGTGCGCTGGAGTTTACATCCCGAGACGTTGATGCGTCAGCCCAGGCTCGGTAGCACTCCTGCTTATAGCGTGATGCTATTTTACAGGAGCAACCAAACCATGGCTGGGATCTGTCTCCGATGGGCACCACAGAGGATGGAATACAAAGTTCCATACCCTGAAGTACCACATCAGCAACAGAATCGGCAACAACGCTGGGACCTTCCGGCGAGAAGCAAACCCGCCCCCAAGGGTAGGATGAAAAAAAAGACCGCATCCCGTCCCAATCAGCTGACCTATAGTGCCAATCACGGCGGCAAGCTGCAGATCGCAACTGCGATTGGAGCGTGAGTGGCACCGTACTCCGGATCAGACAATGGTCCGAAGAGCCCAGAGGGGCATCGACGGAGACCTGATATCCGTCCGGATGAGAGGTCAGCAGAAGGTCCAACAGGGAAGGTACATGGTCTTCACATCTAGGATCCGCGTAGGCGAAGTAACCAGTTGTGTTAGACCATATGCCAAAGAAAAGTTATCGACAGATCTACCCGCATTGTCGGTTAAACGAGAACCAAGCCATTCAGCGTGGTGGGCGTTGAAATCACCGAGTATCACGATCTCTGCGGATGGGACCTATTATAGCACGGAGTCTGCAGCCGCTATGGGACCTATAGAGGCACTTGTAGACGCGGGGATGGTCGTCGCTGTCTACGCGCAGCCATAGGATGGACAGGTCTGTACCTTCAAGACTGCCGAGGCGTCGAAAACAGATGTCCTCTCTGACATACACGCAAACTTCAGCCCGGTGCACAAACGTGTGTTCTAATTTGTACCCCGGGCAGGAGAGGTACGAAGTATCAGCCGGAGAGGACACCTGTGTCTTGGTTCGAAAGAGCAAGGCTAGCTTAGCTGTCTCCAGATGGTAGTGGACGGTGTTAAGGTTTGAATGAAGTCCCCTGATATTGCAGAAATCCACGGTAAGCGTGGTTTGTCTTCTTGCTCCGCGGAATTTCGCCCCCCCCCCCCACCCAGAATACGCGGGGCAGCCTGAGCACACACGCCCAGGAATGGAGTAGTTTGGTCGTGGATGCTCAGCGAGGGATTCTCTAGGGGTGCTGGTACCCTCCAGGGGTAGTCTTTTATTTAATTCCACTACCATGTTGATGGGGGGGGGGGGAATTGGGCCTCCGGCCACCTGCACTCACCAAGCGCAACGCAGAGGTAAACCTCTACTTCACGCTGGTATTCTGTGAGGTCGTGGTACCACCCCGGTTCGAACTGGCCCATCCGTGCGACAGCAAAAGCTACCGCTTGGCTCTACCTTTGTTAAACTTCTACTATCAAACAAACAGACGTTCAACCCGTCTATACCCTTTCGTTCTTAGCTTACCACTCATTCAATAGAAACGGTTTGCAACATCGTTCGTCATGCGTACAGCAAATGAGTGGAGTAACTTGCCAGTATCTGTCTTTCCATCCGATTACAATCTGGGTGTCTTCATTGCAAGACTGATCATGTTTTTATTAAGTCAGTGCCCTCCACCATTTCAAGCTACATCACAACTGATCATCAGGTAGGATTGTTGTAAAGCGCTGGCTTAAATACTGGCTTCCCCGTGTAGTGGCGGGTATAAATACCAAGAACCCCATGTCTTTCCATGCGTGTCGTAAGAGGCGACAGAGGGAAACTGAGGCAAGAAATGGGTAGCAAAATCTTTCTGATAACAGCAATACAACAATATAAAAACTGGTTGCCAACCCGCTCGCCAGGCGTGGCAACTATGTATAAAGTAACAAAGAGACTGCCCCCCGTCCCCGGCGGTCCCCGCTATTTCGGGCTACGGTGGCGACCATGGTAACGGCGAGGCAGGGGGTACTTAGAATCTCCAGTAGAGGTTCGGTATAGCTACCTAAGGCGACTCGACCTGGCAATATATAACTCACGCACCCTGAGGACTGATGAGAAGATCTTGGGGTTGATAGAAGAGCAAGACAAGTTGCGCTGGAATATTTTAGAATTATCGGAGGTCCGAAGAGAGGAGGATAACATGGTAATCCTCGAATCTGGCAACTTGTTCTATCACCGAGAGGGCGACCATCTGTCCCAAAGAGGTGTTGGATTTATATTACACAATTCTCTCGTTAACAACGTTGTTAAAATTGAGAGTTTGTCGATGAGGGTTGCATACCTTATGGTCATAATTACCAAATGGTACTCGCTGAAGGTCAAATAGGTTTACGCACCAACCTCGGTACATCTCGATAAGGAAGTGTAATAAATATATATGAGGACTAGCTGAGCCCCGCGGTTTCACCCGCGTATATCACGCGTCTGTGCCGCACGATATGACATGACACCACGCTCATTTAGTTCAATAATTTTAGCTAAAAATTTGCAAAATTGCGACGCTTATTCTCTCTGACTTGCAAGACAATTTTCAGTTTCTGGTGGAAATTCTCCATTACGACGTATTTTTAATGCCCTCGCTTGGGAACTATTTCTGGACAGTTGAGATCTTGATCTTTTTCATTATTTAATCATCAGCAGGTAAAAACAAAATGATAAAAAAAAATTGCTCTTGTACTAAAAGTGCCCTTGTACTAAATAATTTGCTCAACTATTAAACAGGAATTACGTATTAAAAATGTAACTAAAAAATTATAAGAACTACTAAGTTACTAAGCTGTTTGGATAGTTAAATGTACAATATTTATTTATCAGTTAGTACCTACTGAATATAACATAAAAAAATGGGTTTAGTTCTGAAAATAACTTTTAGAATATTTGACAGTGTACAGACAACTGAATGAACAGATCTTAAAATGAATTCGCCGGAACTTGCGCAACTTCAATAGAACTCGTATTGAAGAAGCGATCAAACGTAACCAGGACTCCAAAGTCTTTGCTAGAGATCTGTTCTGCCAGAAAGAGCCAACTTTAGAAGCTGAAGACCAAATGTGGCAGCATAGTTTCAGTGACACCTGAACTTTAATACTGCTTGTATTATAGTGAACCTGAGATTTTGAGTGAGAGTGAGAGGTTCTATGGGCAGCTGTACACATCATTGTTGAAGCCACACGCAAGTGTAAGTAGCAATCCAAGAGCAAGTCATATCCGATACTACTCCGATGATATCGCGGACGTCAGTCTGAGTGAGATTAAAATAGCTCTCCAACACGTTAAAAACGGCAAGTCCCCGGGCGTGAATCGAATTACATCGGAACTCCTGAAAGCGTGTGAAAAACCGGTACTTGATTTTTTTTTTGAAATTACCTGTATTGGTACCGTTACTTGAGAGGCTCTATAATTCCATCTTCCGTGATGGCGCTACACCGGAGGCGTGGAGCAGCAGTGGTCTTGTTCCTAAAAAAAAAGTCGACAACGCTTTCTTGAAGAACTACAGACTGATTTCCCTTCTGAACCGGGCTGTTTTCGAGAGTAATTACGAATCGTTTCACATGCAGACTCGACGACTTCCAGCCTCCGCGAACAAGCTGGCTTCCGAAAGGGCTTTAGTACCATAGATCTCATTCATACCCTTCTGCAAATTATGCAGAAGTACGAGAAGTAGAATTTGCCACTATGTCTGGCGTATGTTGACTATGAGAAATCCTTTGATTCCGTCAAAATTTGGGTGGTGCTGCAGTTTTTTCAGCGGTGCAAAGTTGATTGACAAAACAAAGATCACGTATAACGTCCATTTCACACGTATGCCGGTAGTTTTTGAGAACACTAAACTCGAAGTTGTTGACGGGTATGTTTACCTGAGACAAATAGTCCGACTAGGTAAGTATAACTTCGACCGAGAGGTCAAACGACGGATTCAACTCGGCGGAGCAGCGTTCGGGAAATTACAGCACATCTTCTGGTCAGGTACACCTCAACACTTAAATAAGTGTCGGTACACCCAGTGCGTTTTTCCAGTGATGACCTATGGAACTAAGACGTGGTCCTTCACTGCTGGTCATATATGGAAGCTCAAGTGCGCTCAACGAGCTATGGATAGGGGTTCCTCTGCATCATAAACATAAAAATGAGAATATCCGCAGTAGAACCACATCTTTAAAACACTTTTGATTTTGTACGTGGTAGGGCCATGCTGCAGCTATATTAATAGTATAGTTGTAGCACGAATAGGTCGGCTCAACTGGGGAAAGACCACGCTCTCACAGAATACCAACGTAAAATAGCAGTTTAATGCTGCTGTGTTTCGTATGGTGAGTGTAGAGAACCAGAGACTCTTTTTACTAGAAAAGAGGCTTTCTCTCTTAGTCCTCACGGCTGACAACGCATTTGCATTTTAATTCGCAAACGAAGATAGATGTAGATATGGTCCACAGCAACCACTTACCACCAGATGGACTGTTAGCTCGTTTGTCACCGTTTGTTTCGACTATATCGTCGGCAAATCGAAGGTGAGTGATGTACTCGCCATTGATGTTAATTCCGTATCCTTTCCAGTCCAGAAGCTTGAAAACGTCTTCCAATTCAGCGGTGAAGAGTTTCGGGGATATAACGTCACCCTGTCTTCCACCACCTTGTACCGTGTAGTGGCGGTCAAGAATATCCACTACCCCATATCCTCCCGTGGGTGTCGTAAAAGGCGACTAAGGGAAACAGGCGGGAGATGGGCAGCAGCATCTTCCTGATAATAGCCAAAAGTACAATAAAAAAAAACTGCGGTTGCCAACCCGCTCGCCAAACGTGGCAACTATGGCAAATACCCCCCAAATGACGAGAGTAACAAAGAGACGGCCCCCAGTCCCCGGCGGCCCCGCTATTCCTGGCTACAGTGGCGACCATGGTAACGGCGGGGCAGGGGGTGCTAAGAATCTCCGGTGGAGGTTCGGTTGCCACCTACGACGACTCGACCTGGCAACGTACAACGCACGCACCCTGAGGACTGACGAGAAGATCGTGGAGCTGGAAGAAGAGATAGACAAGTTGCGCTGGCATATTATAGGATTATCCGAAGTCCGAAGAGAGGGGGAGGACACGGTAATCCTCGAATCCGGCAACTTGCTCTATCACCGGGAGGGCGACCATCTGTCCCAAGGAGGTGTCGGATTTATCGTCCACAAGTCTCTCGTTAACAACGTTGTAAAGATCGGGAGTGTGTCGACGAGGGTTGCGTACCTTATACTCAGAATCACCAAACGGTATTCGCTGAAGGTCATACAGGTTTACGCACCAACCTCGGCACACCCCGATGAGGAGGTGGAGGAAATGTATGAGGATATCTCTAAAGCCATGCATTCCTCCAAAACCCAATATACGGTGTTAATGGGAGACTTCAATGCAAAACTAGGCACAAGAGAGAACGGTGAGCTGAAAGTTAGGAAATTTGGAATAGGGCAACGGAACCCAAGGGGCCAGCAGCTGGCCGACTTCATGGAGAAAGAGGGACTCTTTATGATGAACTCTTTCTTCAAGAAGCGGCCCCACAGGAAGTGGACCTGGTCGAGCCCCGACGGTTCGACAAAAAATGAGATTGACTTCATTATGACGACCAGACGACAACTGTTCAGTGATGTCTCAGTGATCGCGAGGGTGAAAACCGGCAGCGATCACCAAATGGTTAGAGGCACACTGAACCTAAATGTTAAGTTGGAGAGGTCTCGTCTGATGAAGTCAACGCTCCGTCCCCCTTGTGCTCTAATCCAAAGTCCCGAAACCTTTCAGCTCGAGTTACAAAACCGTTTTCAGTGCCTAGAAGACTGCAATGAAGTGGACGATATGAATGACAAGCTCGTGGAAACTGTCCATGCGGTCGGAGCTAAGTTCTGCAAGACCCGCCGCAGAAGAACACAAAAACTCTCCGATCACACTCTTAATCTCATGGCTGTTAGACGGGAGATGAGGCTACATTCTTCAACAGATTTGACATCATACAGGCAACTGAACAGACAGATCTCTAAATGCATGCGGCAAGACTTACGCAACTTCAATACAGCTCGTATTGAAGAAGCGATCGAGCGGAACCAAGGCTCCAAAGTCTTTGCCAGAGATCTGTCTGCCAGAAAGAGCCAACTGTCAAAGCTGAAGACCGAATGTGGCAGCATCGTTTCCGGGGCACCTGAGATTTTGAGTGAGATTGAGAGGTTCTATGGGCAGCTGTACACGTCATCGTTGGAGCCACACGCAAGTGTGAGTAACGATCCAAGAGCGAGTCTTATTCGACACTCGAAGATATCCCGGACGTCAGTCTGAGCGAGATTAGAATGGCTCTCCAGCACCTTAAAAACGGCAAGGCCCCAGGCGAGGATGGAATTACAGCGGAGCTTCTGAAAGCGGGTGGAAGACCGGTACTTGAAGTCCTTCAGAAGCTCTTTAATTCCGTCCTCCATGGTGGCATTACACCGGAGGCGTGGAGCAGAAGTGCGTTGGTCTTGTTCTTCAAGAAAGGTGACAACGCTCTCTTGAAGAACTACAGACCGATTTCCCTTCTGAGCCGCGTCTACGTGCTGTTTTCGAGAGTCATTACGAATCGTTTCGCACGCAGATTTGACGACTTCCAGCCTCTCGAACAAGCCGGTTTCCGAAAGGGCTTTAGCACCATAGACCACATACATACCCTTCGGCAAATTGTACAGAAGTCCGAAGAGTACAATTTGCCACTATGTCTGGCTTTTGTGGACTATGAGAAAGCCTTTGATTCCGTCGAAATTTGGGCGGTGCTGCAGTCCCTTCAGCGGTGCCAAGTTGACTGTCGGTATATCGTAGTGCTGAAGTGTTTGTACAGTAGAGCTACGATGGCTATCCGAGTACAGAACCAGAGTACGAAACCTATCCAATTGCAGAGAGGTGTAAAAAAATCATCATCAAAGATAAATATCCGATGCTGTTGATTGAAGACCTAATAGATTACCTGGATAGCCTAGATAGATAATAATAGATAATAGAGTACCTCACTGCGTTAGATCTGAAACAGGGCTACCATCAGATTTCTATGTTACTCCAAATAGGCATTTTAATAAAACTGAATGTCATTAGGACTAACAAACTTACCCCTAGTTTTTAAAGGATGATATATAAACTACTAAGCAAACATGAAATTCCGAGGATTATGTTATACATTGATGATATTTTTATCGGGGTAAAGGCAATTAGTTAAGGGATAGAATTTTAGTACTAGTTTACATCAAGTTTTAAATATTTTGCATGAAGTGAACTTAAACTTTTTCAAAACCACAATTGTCTATATGCGATTTGAAGTGTCATAAAATGGAATTCGCCCTGGGAGACGTTATCAAGATATTAAATTAAGTTTCATCAGTACCGGATGCGTGATACACGTCAACTTTGCTTCAAGAAAAGTGACAATGTTCTATAGAAAAACAACAATCAATACACGCCCATAGTCCTTAATTTTACTAAATTAGGATGTTTGTCATTAATTTCATTTGATTGTATGTAATTTGTAGTTCCGTGAGACGCTCCGAATAAATTCCAAATAGCCACATAATTTTCGTCCTTGAACAATGTCTTTTCACAGCAGTTCACAAACTCTATCATGATATTATCATCATAATTCATTGATATAAATTATGCCATATCGAATGATATGTAACTGAACAATTAAAAACTTTACTCGATACATCGAATTTAAATTTCAAAACTGTCTATACTATACTGATCATAAATCTGGGCCTCCTCATCTTGGAATGAATTCACTGGCTAACCGACGAAAATTTTTAGACCTAATGATGCTACATAAACTCCTGCACGGTAACTGCACGGTATGTTAATTTTGACAAGTTCGTAGCAAAATGTGTGCTTTAAAATCCCCTGTCATATCCCCAGACACCCAATTATTAATTAATACAATATTCCTATCAGTAGAATCAATCTTGGTAAGTTCTTTCCGTTAAATAAATGCATGCGAACTTATAAATGCTTAAATAATCATGACGTCAACATCTTTGGTAACCTCAAACGTGTATTCAAAAGAAAATGTAAAGATTTACTTGCCCGATTAATGATTCTAAAATATTATTTATTGTAATTTTTAATAGGTGTGGTGCTTTTACCTCAATTAGTTTTATTTATGTTTGTTTAGAGTTTACATTTATGCTGTTTATTTATTGTTTCTTATAATGATGTGCACACCTGTAAAGATATGTCTAAAAAAATTGTATTTCGTTCGAAAACGAACTCGCGCTTCCGAATATCTACGCTAGGGTGGATAAACGGAATAACCCTAAGTGACACACATAGACACCTACAGCCAACTTCAAACAAAAGGCTACAGATATGTAATCATGTAAGATGGAATGCCTCACAAAGCTGTTATTATACTGACTCTCTGTAACCTTCAGACAGGAACACTGCAGCATGTCGACTGAAATAGTCGTGTCTACGCAGACAAACTCCTAAATAGAAAAGAGTTCTACTATCTGATGTAGTAAAACAACACATTGACACAACTTCAAGGGTAATATTAAGGTATCGGAGCCTATGTTTTATACCTAAACCAGTTAAGGAACACGTTTTTACAAGGTTACCTTAAAGTGTTAGGATTATTTAGCTTCAAAACAAGATAATATCACAGATATCGGTGATCATATAATTGTTGTATTCAAATCCAACGTAAGTTTATTTCGGCTCCTAAAATCCCTATTTACATAATTTAATACCACCTGACAATTTATTCATTGCAGTCACAATAAACTGCAATGAATGCCACTATAAAACATAAGGTAAAAGTAGTTATAAAAGTTCAATTTAAAAAAATCGCAAGTTCTAAAAACTTTAACTTTAATAATTTGGATAAAATAATAGAACAGATTTTTAGGGGGGGCAAAGTTGTACAGAGATTCTGGCATTGTCCTTTTTAACAACGTCGATATAAGGAATAGAGATGCCATTAAATACAACAGGTTGCAGTTGACATTTTTTTATTTTGGGAATCATTCTGGAACTCCCAATAACTATAGCTTGAGATTTGAAAGGGTTCACCGTTTAGTCTTATGATCGACTCTAGTCGAGAATACAAGCCAGATCCTTATGATGGTTTGTAAGTATATAGTTTGTAGTTCATAGAGTTGAACAGGAAGTGAATTGGATAATGCTATCTGTTCGTCAACAGAGCAAGCCTTTATTATAACACTCCAGTGTAATATAAATTGGTAAAATATAATTTGTATTTGCATTGAATCAAAGAAATAAGGCAAACATCATCATCATTCAAGCAATCAAAAGTTCACTGCTTATATGTTAAAAATAAATTATAATTAAATGAAAAAAAATTCTCATCTGATTGTTATGCATAAGATACATGAATAGATACAACACGATTAAAATAAATAAAATAAAATCTATACTTTACCGTCCATCTATCATATTATTAGTATTTATATCATATAACAATAAAACGAGAATTTTTTTTTCACTTATTTAATATTTATTTTTATGTGCTTTATAAATAAATAAATAAACTACAATTATAATTTGTTTATAACACTGGCCAACCATCAATCTCAATTAAAAAAAAACACTATTTTTTTATTTTTCTAATTCCATATGAAAAACAGGTAAAATTTTACATATTTTAATAAATGGATTTTAAATAGCTTTGGTATCGTTATCGTATCGTTATTTATATTTGATAATACCCGTTTATCTTCATACGAACTAAGATATCATTTTTAATATTATTCCATACAATTATAAAATATAGATGTTATGCATATTAAGAGAAAATAATATTTAAGAATTGTATTTAATATTCTGATGAGTTGTAGTGATAAGGACAGTGTAATTTAACATACAATAATAAAACAGACGCAGTAAATTAATTTAAAGAGAACAATGGCAAGATTTTACTAAATGTTTTATGAGCTTCATCAAATGTGACTTACCACTCTGATGCTCATATTTTATATAAAGTTTAGTTTAAGCCGAGAAAAAATATTCGTATAATGGGTATTTGACTAAAGATCTTGTCCGGTTTGTTATGTAATAGTAATTAAAAACAGAACATAATAAATTATACTCATTTCTTAAACAACAGCTTCAGAATATTTATTTTAATATGTAATTAAATAAAGTAGTTTCTTAATGTTTAACATTCTTTTAACGTTTTCAAAGGAAATGTTGCGTATTATCACAGAATAAATAATAGTACAAGAAGTATTATATTATTTTATTGTGCATATTGTTTTGCTCCACGTAGGTAAATAATATATTATAAAATAATAAAATCTGTGTTATTTATTTTAAAATATTTAATTCAACAATATAAAAAATATTTTTTATATTAACAAAAGCCAACGTATTGTTAATTTTTAATATTATTCCATACAAGTTTAAAATATAGATGTTATGCATATTAAGAGAAAATAATATTTATGAATTGTATTTAATATTCTGATGAGTTGTAGTGATAAGGACAATGTAATTTAACATACTCGTACAATAATAAAACAGACGCAGTAAATTAATTTAAAGAGAACAATGGCAAGATTTTACTAAATGTTTTATGAGCTTCATCAAATGTGACTTATCACTCTGATGCTCATATTTTATATAAAGTTTAGTTTAAGCCGAGAAAAAATATTCGTATAATGGGTATTTGACTAAAGATCTTGTCCGATTTGTTATGTAATAGTAATTAAAAACAGAACATAATAAATTATACTCATTTCTTAAACAACAGCTTCAGAATATTTATTTTAATATGTAATTAAATAAAGTAGTGTCTTAATGTTTAACATTCTTTTAACTTTTTCAAAGGAAATGTTGCGTATTATCACAGAATAAATAATAGTACAAGAAGTATTATATTATTTTATTGTGCATAATGTTTTGCTCCACGTAGGTAAATAATATATTATAAAATAATAAAATCTGTGTTATTTATTTTAAAATATTTACTTCAACAATATAAAAAATATTTTTTATATTAACAAAAAGCCAACGTAGTGTTAATAAAAGGTTTAAGTTTAATTTCAAAGTCTTCCCATGAACAAACGCCTTCGTTACAGATCGATTTTAAAGGTTCTTCGTTCATATAAAATGCGACGTTATAATCTATTAACTGGCCAATTGAACATCTAGAAAAAAAATTCATATGAGACACATAACACATATAACATATGTATATTAGTAAAAAGCTTTATTATTAGTAAAGTGGTGTTAATTTCTGCTTTTCTTATTGAAAGTCACAGCTGTAGGAAAAATAATAAAAAAGTAATGGAATTTGAGATTTTTTGAATAATCTATTTTATATCCGAATCACTGTGGCAAGTCTCATCGGAGTAGCCCTTTGTGCAGGACAGAATAATAGTGCACGATTGTATGCGCACACACACAGGTGAACTCCCCATAATCTATATGATTATATATACATATAAATATAAATAGGACGACCATGCAATATATTGACACGACCGGAGAAAGATTAGGCGAAGGACCATTTCACGCGCTTTATGAAACGTGGAGGTGAAACACCGCCCAATTCCTGACTCCGGGCTGCTATTTTCTACACTCACCATACGAAACACAGCAGCATTAACCTACTATTTTACGCAGATACTCTGTGCGAGCGTGGTCCTACCCCAGTCGGGCTGACTCATACCCACGCTTCAGCTATATTATATATATAGCTGAAACGTGGCTCTACCAAATATAAACATATTTTAACCCAACTCGGAATTCATATCTGGGACCTCGTAAAAACTGTTGCGCTTACGGTCACTACCAACCAATGCAATAGTTATAAAATAGATATCATAGTAGCTGTGTATGGACATATTTAAGCAGAGAAGTTTTGTACCATAGAGATTCTAAGTGAAGTACTACCTTTCAATATATATCTTCCATTAGTAATACCTTTAATAGGCCTTACTTTTATATTTACATTTTAAGATTGTACACTGGTAAGATTTCTACTCTTTTTACAGCATATTATGCTGCATAACTAAGTCTGCTTGCTTGTTTTGATACATGAGGGCCCCATTGAAGCTTTGCGTCTAGTGTGATCCCAAGAAAAATGATGGCATCTGCAAGACTCAGTCCTTCCCCGTTCAAAATTACATTAGTATTTAAATGTTTGACATTGGGTCATGAATTTCATACGTTTCATTTTAGTGCCATTTAGTGCCATAATATTAACTGTAGCTAAAATATTTACAACAATCGTTGTTTGATTACAAACCTGTTTAAAGTTACTATCAAATTGGCAGCAAAAGGAGCCATTTTAGATGATCTCCACTTCCTTTCAGGATTCCTAAAAGTACCAATAAGAGGTACGTCATCTTTAAACAATCCAAGGGCAGTGTATACCATATCCATCATAGTAGCGTGTGTGAAATATACAGTAAGCTTCTTTCCTTTTCCACTTTTTGCTGTCTTGAAACTATCTAGCAAGTCTGCTAGGGGAATACGTCCAAATATTTCATTGAGTGGATTACCATAACCATTTCTATAAAAATGCCTCAAGTCGCCATCGTACTCTAAAACTTGAAAGTCTTCTTTATTAAAAATTGCGCACCAAGGACTAAGTTCGTTATTTAAACCTGAAGAGGTATAGCGGCATAAATCATATAAAGCTGTTATATTATGGTTTGTCAACGTAAAATCAACACCTGTTCGCTGTTGTATTCTGTGTTTTACCTAGAATATATTATAGGATAATTAGGTGTTATATATATGTGTGTGTATACTGCAGGTTCGAGGAAAATGGAATTATTGATAGTTAATTTGTAATCATAACATTATTTTAACTTAACTTGACATTGAACATAAATCTTAATTTTTTTAAAAGGACGTATGTTATAAAATAAACATGGAAAACTTACTGCAAAAAATTCTGATGAATTTTTATACTTATCTGCTTCTGCGAATGTTTCTGTATTACTTCTCACTTCCTTTATGTAGAAACTACAAGCTAGATAGGGCTAAAATTTAAAAGGTCAAATATAAATCACGACAATACAAACACGTTAATACCGTTAAAAGCTATTTGCTTTGTTTTTATACCTACAGCCATTATGTCATAGTCGGCGTTTGATTTTTCAATTATCATTGACGTATTTCCGAAACCTTCCACAAATCCTTTAACGCCGTTTTCTATCCAAGCTCCATATGCCGAACGTAGCTTGTAATCTTTATCACGCAAGGACGTAAGTAAATCTTTAAATGCTTTTCTTATTCTGTATCCTATTCCAAACATTTCTTGATAACCTTCATCAGCAATTTGGTGGAGATTTTTAAACATATTTGGATCTGCTTCCCAATTATATAAATTTTCTACATCTTGAGCACACATAGAGCCTTTGCCATTTTCATGATTCATTTTAATATCGTATTTCATTGTTGTCAAATCTATCATACTCTGTGCGTAACGAAAACCTGGGTTTCTTTTTCCATGTCTTACTAAGCTCCAGACACTAATTGCTTCACATCCTACCGATATAATGAACACGTTAAATAACAGGTTTTAAATTATTTAGCTATGTAAATTTTTTGATGAATGAACAAAATAAATAATTGAAACTACTTACCCTTTAATTTAACAATTGAATCTCTAATATCTCCTCTGAGAAACTGGTATGGTGTTTTGCTTGAAAAATGTTTATAATGACAATTTTCGCTCCAGTAACAATTTGATATTGACAACTTTATAACTGCAAGGACTATGAATAATATTGCTATAATTATATAAGTTTTCATTTTTACTAAAGTATACTATTTTCTATAAAATATATTTACGATAAAAACACAAGTTGTAGCTTTTATGAGCTCAAAAAGACTAGTAAATTAATATTTTATCGGTTCGTGTATATGAAATGTATCTAGCTATTACCGGTTTCAGCACAGAAGTTTATCACATAATAATAATTATACTTTGTAATTAGATGGTTAGTATAATTAATACTAATTTTTAGTAACGGTAACAAAAAATGTTAGCTTTTTTTAAATAGAATTATAGAGACAAAAGTCTACCTGACGGTAAGTAGCTAATGTTAGAAATCGATATCTGCAACTTATATCTCTTACATCAGTCAAATGTAGTCGGGACTAAAATAAAATAACTCGTAGCCTGTAAATATATTGGCTCAATTCTATCCTTCAAACAAGAACACAACTGTGGATGTACTTTGGATGAAAATTACATAGACACTGCTTTTAGTTTATATCTATATTTTTAATTACAATGGCATTGCTTTTTTATTGTTTTAGTAGTGTGTAGTGTGTGACAGACTGCAATATCGTGATTGAAGATGAACAAATTGAACAGGTGAAAGAGTTTGTGTATCTGGGTTCAAAGTTTACAAGAGATGGAAAGTGTGAGAGTGATATCGAAAGAAGAGTGAATGCAGGAAACATGGTGAATGGAGCTTTGCTTCTTTATGAGCAGTCGGAAGGTGTCTAACAAGGCTCGTTTGGCTGTGCATGAGGGGGTATTGGTTCCGACACTCATGTACGGAAGCGAAAGTTGGGTATGGCAGAAGAAACATGAAAGCAGAATAAATGCAGTTGAGATGAGAGCATAAAGAAGTATGATAGGAGTTAAACTGAGTGACAGGATAAGAAATAGTGAGATAAGGAAACGTTGTGGTCTGAAAGAAGATTGAGAAAGTTATGCTGAGATGGTTTGGCCATGTCGAGAGAATGAATGAAGAACGATTGACGAAAAAAGTGTATAAGGCGAGTGTGAATGAAAGTTTTGGAAGGGGTAGACCTAGGCGGACATTTCTAGACCAAATCAGGGACGTCTTGAAAAAATGCCAGGTCAAAAGTACCCTAAACCGTAGAGCATGTATGAAGGGATTAATGAAAGTGGACGAAGCGAAACAAGTATGTAAGGATCGTAGCAAGTGAAAAGAAGTGGTCTCTGCCTACCCCTACGGGAAAGAGGGGTGATTATATGTATGTATGTATGTATGTAGTTTATAGTTGGCATGTTAAGTCGGAACGAATCACACGTGGTTTTATAATATTTTCCAATCAAGTGATTTTATTTTGCTATTGATAACACTAAGTAGCAACATAACGGATATAAAAGCAGGGTCTTCACAAAAGCGACTTAATGGGAAACGAAAAAATATTACATAAATCGAGTAGGGCACAGTTATATACGAAATATTATGTTGTTAATGAACCGTAGTAGCTCAGGGGCTTAGCGCTCGCTGTAAATTTCACAGTACGCGAAAACTCCGAGTTCGTTCCCCGCTGGCAACATTAAATTGTTAATGGCAATTTTATGTGCTGATATAACACCTAGTCCTAGTCTCCGTGTAGTGGCGGGTAAGAATACCCACTACTCCATATCTTCTGGTGGGTGTCGTAAAAGGCGACAGAGAGAAACTGAGGCAAAAGATGGGCAGCAACATCTTTCTGATAATAGCAAAAAGCAATAAAAAAACTGCGGTTGGCAACCCGATCGCCAAGCGTGACAACTATGGCAATATGAGCAATGACACTAATAAACGGTCCGCAGTCCCCGGCAGCCCCGTTATTCATGCCTACGGTGGCGACCATAGTAACGGCGGGGCAGGGGGTACTAAGCATCTCCGATAGAGGTTCGGTTGCCTCTTACGACGACCTGGCAACTTATAACGCACGTACCCTGAGGACTGAAAAGAAGATCCCAGAGCCTGAAGAAAATATAGACTAGTTGCGCTGAAATATTATATGATTATCCAAGGTCCGAAGAGAGGTGGAAGACACGGTAATCCTTGAATCCAGCAACTTGTTCTATCACCGGGAGGGCAACCATCTGTTCCAAGGAGGTGTAGGATTAAGAGACTTGTATACGATAGATCCTACACGTTCCAAAGATTGAGAGCGTGTCGACGAGGGTTGCGTACCTTATACTTAGAATCACCAAACAGTATTCGCTGCAGGTTGTAGAGGTTAGCGCACCATACTCGGCACATCCCAATAAGGAGATGGAGGAAATGTATGATGATATTTCTAAAGTCAGTAGAAAACTAGGCACAAGAGAGAAAGAGTAGCTCAAATTAGGGAAATTTGGAATAGGGCAACGGAACCCAAGGGGCCAGCAGCAGCAGCCGACTTCATGGAGAAAGAGGGACTCTTTACGATGAAATTTTTCTTCCAGAAACGGCCACATCGAAAGTGGATCTGGTCGAGGCCCGACGTTTTGACAAGAAGTGAGATTGACTTCATTATGACGACTAGACGACAACTGTTCAATGATGTGTCAGTGATCGTGAGGGTGAAAACTGGTAGCGGTTACCGAATGGTTAGAGGCACACTAAACCTAAACTTTAAGTTGGAGAAGCGTCGTCTAATGAATTCAACGCTCCGTCCTTTTGGTTCTAAGATCCAAAGTCCCGAAACGTATCAGGTCGAGATACTAAACCGTTTTCAGTGTAACACACACAGTGTAGTGTAAGTAACAGGCCATGCGGTCGGAGCTAAGTTTTCCAAGTCCTACCGTAGAAGAAAACAAAAACTCTTCGATCACACTCTTAATGTCATGGCTGTTAGAAGGGAAATGACGCTGCAGTCTTCAGTAGATTTGACAGCATAGAGGCAACTGAACAGAAAAATCTCCAAATGCATGCGGAATTTATGCAACTTTAATACTGCTTGTATTTAAGAAGCGATCGAGCGGAACCAGGGCTCCAAAGTCATTGCTAGAGATATGTCTGCTAAAAAGAGCCAACTGTCGAAGCTAAAGACCGAGTGCGGCAGCTTCGTTTCCGGGACATCTGAGATTTTGAGTGACATTAAGGGTAACGATCCAAGCGCAAATCTTATCCGACACTATTCTAATGATATGCCGGACGTCAGTCTGAGCGAGATTAGAATGGCTCTCCAGCACTTTAAAAACGGCAAGTCCCCGGACGAGGATGGAATTACAGCTGAGCTCCTGAAAGCGGGTGGAAAACCGGTACTTAAAATCCTTCAGAAGCTTTATAATTCCGTCCTCCATGGTAGCACTACTCCATAGGCGTGGAGCAGAAGTGAGGTGGTCTCGTTCTTCTAGAAAGGCTATAACGCTCTCTTGAAGAACTACAGACTGATTTCTCTTCTGAGCCACGTCTACGTAGTGTTTTCTAGCGTCATTACGAATCGTCTCGCATGCAGAGTTAACGACTTTCAGCCTCCCGAACAAGCCGGTTTCCGGAAAGGCTTGAGCACCATAGACCACATACATACCCTTCGGCAAATTGTACAGAAATCGGGGAGTACAATCTGCCACTTTGTCTTGCATATGTGGACTATGAGAAATCCTTTGATTTCGTCGAAATTTGGGCGGCGCTGCAGTCCCTCTAGCGGTGCGAAGTTGACTGTCGGTATATCGAAGTGCTGAAGTAATTGAACAGTAGGGCTATGATGGCTATCCGAGTACAGAACCAGAAAACGAAACCTATCCAACTGCAGAGAGGTGTAACACAGGGTGACGTTATATCCCCAAACTCTTCACCGTTGCTTATCTCGCACGCTACTTATTGGACTACGTTATCAAGCTACTGAACTGGAAAGGAAACGGTATTAACTTCAACGGCGAGTACACCACTCACCTTAGATTTACCGACAATATAGTTCTTATGGCAGAATCGCTGGAGGATCTAAGCACTATGCTCAAAGAACTTAATATTGTCTCCCAACGGATAGGTCTCCAGATGAATATGAACAAAACAAAAATCATGTTTATCGTCCATGTCACACCTATGCCAGTAGTTGTAGGGAGCACTAAGTTCTAAGTTGTTGACCAATATGTTTACCTGGGACAAGTAGTATGACTAGGTTAGTCAAACTTTGGATTCACGTTTCGACTTGGCTGGGCAGCGTTCGGGATATAACGACACATCTTCTCGTCCCACACACCTCAAAACCTTAAAACTAGATTGTACAAACAGTACGTGTTATCAGTGATGACCTATCGATGTGAGACGTATTCCTTCACTATCTACTCTCACTATCTCACTTCACTATCTCTCAACGCAATATAAAGCTTAGATATAATAAACCAAATTAAAATACTTAATATTTATTACTATTATAATCGTGTCACGTAACATCAATAATCAAAATAGTGCTTTCTTGTAGAGATAAAAATGAACATAACACAAAATTGCATTATGATTGAGTTATAGGCAATGAAACAAAACGACAATTTTATCTGTAGGGAATTTAACGTGTAGATATAGATAATATGTAATTTATATATTGTTTCTATATGATAAATTGTACATAAAAATAATGTTTATAATAAATAAAACATTAATAAAATTAAAATACGGGACGATAATGCAAACTATTTCCAATATATATTCTTCTACATATATTTTTCACAAGTAAGAAAATCATTTGAATTATCCAGATCTTTAAAGTTTCGTTTATCTAGTTAATATTTCGATGTAAAAAGTTATTTGTAAATTAAAGTTTAGTTAAGAATTACAAACTTAATTAGATGTCTATGTAGGATGTTTGCGCCGCCCCTAAATGGGGTGAATATCAATGGAGAAAATAATTATTACTTAAGGGTAGTAGAATATAACCATATCTAAGAAAATATTGATGTTTTAGTTTTTTAGTTAAAACATTTAGTAAAGTAAAGTTACGGCCTATATACGTCTGAATATCGGGCCTATGCTCAGCATATAAGCTGTAGTCTGTGTGTTGTCTCCTGTAACATCTGACATGCTCTTGAGAAAGAAAATATCCACCGCGCTGCCCCAGTGCGTGCTGGCGAACTACAAAAGTTTTCGCAATTTTTTTTCTTATTTCTCACACATACAGCTGGTACCATTATCATCATTACAATCCTTCACAAGTCCACTGCTGAACATAGGCCAACCCCAAGGAATGCCACAAAGCACGGTCGTAAACCAACTGCATCAATTGACTTCCTACAAGAGTCACCAGGTTGTCACTCCATCAAGTGGGGGTACGCCCTACACTTCGTCGAGGCTGCCACTCGAGAACCTTTCTTCCCCATCGGTTGTCGGTTCTTCGAGCTATATGGCCGGCCCGCTACCTCTTCAGCATAGTATTCGTTGTGCTGTGTTGGTTACTCTGGTTCTACTGCGGATATCCTCGTTTTTAAGTCTATCACGCAGAGAAACGCTGAGCAAAGCCCGCTCCATAGCTCACTGAGCGACTTTGAGCTTCCCCATATGGCCAGCAGTGAAGGAACACGTCTCACATCGATAGGTCATCACTGGCAACACGTACTGTTTGTACAATCTTGTTTTAAGGTTTTGAGGTGTGTGGGACGAGAAGATGTGTCGTTATCTCCCGAACGTTGCCCAGCCAAGTTGAACGTGAATCCGAAGTTGGACTAACCTAGTCATGCTACTTGTCCCAGGTAAATATATTGGTCCCGTGTGGAGTTGCCAGAGCTCCCATCGGGCGCGTCCCCAGGTGGCGGATAGGGGAACGCCACTCAGATATGGGTGGTAGCGGGAAACCGTCGCGGACCAAAACTGGCTGGGTGAAGGCTTGTCTGGATAGTGGAGGGCCTATTAGTTGCTTCCTGTATCCTCTCCGTTGAGAGGAACAGAGAATGCGACATGCGCGGTGAGGTGCCAGGTGCACTCGGCTTTTGCCGACGCCGGGCAACCCGTAATTGCGGGATTTTCAGGGACCACACCCTGTAAAAAAGGAAACCGAATGGGCTCAGTGTTCCCTCACCCGGTCACTGGGCAGGCATGGGAAGAACCCGTATCGACCCTGCCACCGTTCGAACCTCGGAATCCCTCTGGCGTGTCGTGGATCACGTCTCGCGGCGCCTTTGGGGCCGAGGGCTCTTGGCTTAACCGCCTGGAGTCACGAGGATGATAACCTCTTTAAAAAATCACCCGAAGCTCAAGCGTGGCACGCCGTGAGGAGCTGCATGGCTGATGGGTAAATGTTCAGTTGTTAGCGTTGCCCCCGTCGGGGTACCGGCCGACACCCTTGACGGGTTACACATAGGCTTATCCGGGCACAGGAGGCGCTGCTCGGATGGACTGCTATTTCCTCCACACTCGTGGGATAAAACATGGAAAAAACAAAATATTTAAAAACAAAAAAAACTGTAGAGATAGAAAACCAGGCTGAATTAGACACTGGAAGCGGTGGAAATCGGTCGCGTGGGACGTCTTCCGCTAGGAAACGTCCAGTGTGCCGGTCGTCAGAAGAGGAAGGCCTGCCGGCCCCCAAGTTGCCGACTTCGGGGAGGGGTCGGCAGGCATCGAGAGGGGCGAGTGCTTCGCAGCCGCCGAGGGATAAGCACGGACGGTTCGTGTGCTCCAATACCTCGGCGGCTAGTGAAGCAGAAAGTGACATGGGGTTCACTACGGAGGACCCTGGCGATGGCGGTGAAAGCTGTGCCTCGCTAGGGAGCTCAAAGGCGGAGCTTAACGCCGCCAAGAGGGAGCAGCGCAAAGCCGTCGCGGCCGACGAAGTGTCGGAAATGGCCCGACGTGCTCGCGAGCGACGAGCTGCTCTTGCGGCGGAAGGGGGAGAGCCTTCTGCGGTGGCCTTAAGCCAGCTGGCTCTGGATGGGGTGGACTTAGTCCTGAAGGTTGCCACCAAGTCCGGCAGCCTAAAGGGCACGTTCACCCGTGGCTTAAAGGAGGCTGCCGCGGATATTAGGGAGGCGGTTGGCATCCTCCTCAACAGGACGGCCTCTGACGAGGTCGCAAAGTTACAGGAGGAAAACAGCCGCCTCAGAAATGATTTAGAGGACCTCCGGCGGCAAGTCGCTGCGCTGAGCGAAGAGCAGCAGCGACGCACGTCCACCGATGCCGCGCCTGTAGTGGCCCCGACTCCCGCACCGCAACCGACAAGCCCTCGCACCGACGAAGATGTCGAGCGCATTGTCCGGATCTGCATGCTCCAGTGCGGGAGCATGGTTAACGCTCGGCTGGAGGCGATTTCACGGCGTCTCCCGGCGGAAATTCTCCGTCCGCCTTTGGCGGCGGACACACGGAGAACTGAGGAGTCGCCGAGACTTGCGCCTCAAAAGGAGAAGCCCGCGGAGGGTAATAAAAAGCCCGCGGAGGGAGCTCCTTCGAGCGAGAAGCCCACGGCTGTCGGGTCTAAGGGTGAGACCTGGGCAAAAGTCGTGGGCCGCAAAAAGGCCCGCAAAGCCGCCAAGAAGGCCGCAGCAGCTGCATGCACCCCAGGTGGAACCGCAAAGACGGCTCCTCAACCTGCGCGGCGGACTGCCAAAGGCGGTCGCAAGAGACCGGCTGTGCATGTTCCGCGGTCCAATGCTGTGACGCTTACGTTGCAGCCCGGAGCTGCGGAGCGTGGCGTGACGTACCAGTCGGTCATCGCTGAGGCCAAGGCCAAGATCAAATTATCAGATCTTGGCCTTCAGTCCGTCACCCTCAGGCAGGCTGCCACGGGTGCGCGGCTGTTCGAGGTGGCCGGTTCTGTGAGCGGCAGTGCCGAAAAGGCAGACGCACTGGCCGCCAAGATGAGGGAAGTCCTCAACCCTGAGGACGTCCGGGTCTCCAGACCAATGAAAACCGCAGAGGTGCGGATTGCTGGCCTGGACGACTCTGTGACCTCTGAGGAGGTGGTGGCGGCCGTTGCCAGAAGCGGAGAGTGTCCGCCAGACAAGGTGCGGGCTGGCGATATACGCACCGACGCCACCGGACTCGGCGCGGTCTGGGTTCGGTGCCCTGTGGCGTCGGCGAAGAAGATCGCTGATAGCGGCAGATTGCTGGTAGGCTGGGTGGCGGCAAGGGCCAAGCTTCTACAGCCCCGGCCTTTGCAGTGCTTCCGGTGCCTGGAAAAAGGGCACGTCCGGGCGAAGTGCACCGCCGAGGTTGACCGTAGTGACCTTTGTTATCGCTGCGGCCAGCCTGGCCACAAGGCGGCCCTGTGCACCGCGGCTTTCAACTGCAGCCTTTGTTCTGCTGCAGGAAGGCCAGCGGAGCACAGAGTAGGCGGAGGGGCCTGTGGGGCGCCTGCCAGCAAGGCCAAAAAGAAAAACGAAAAGAAGAGGAGCACTAAGCCTGCCGGGTTCACTTCGCTGCCCCCGCAGGCTAGCAGCTCCGCGGCCGACTCCCGGCCCAGGACCGTTGCCGAGGGGATGGAATGTCAATGATGGCACAATTCCATTCTCTCCATTTTCTCCAGGGCAACATCAACCACTGTGCCAGAGCTCAGGATCTCCTACTCCAGAGCATGGCAGAGTGGTCGATTCACGTGGCTGTGGTCGCTGAACCGTACTTCATTCCCGCCCGTGACAACTGGTTGGGATGCGCTGACGGTTTGGTGGCCATTATTGGCGAGACTCTGATCGATCCGTCTCGGGGTCGCGGCTGGGTTGCTGCGGTCTCGGGCGGCATCGTTATTGTAGGGGCGTATTTCTCCCCCAACAAGAGTCGCGCCGACTTTGAGGGTTTCCTTGTCGAGTTGGGCGCCGTCGTAGGCCGCTATCATCCTCGTCCCGTTCTGGTGCTCGGGGATCTCAACGCCAAGTCATCGGCGTGGGGATCTCCGGTCACTGATCCTCGGGGCGAGGTGCTAGAAGAGTGGACGGTGACGACTGGTCTGGTCGTCCTGAATCGGGGTTCGGAATACACGTGCGTGCGGCAGCGGGGTGGGTCGATAGTGGACGTCTCGTTTGCTAGCCCCTCTGTCGCCAGCCGAGTCCGCGACTGGCGTGTAGCCGCAGAGGTGGAGACGCTGTCGGACCATCGATATATCCGGTTCGACGTCTCTGCCCAGACTGCGAGCGACCGCCATCCAACAACCCCGATTAACGACGGCCCGCGTTGGGCGCTTAAGCGCATCGACAGGGAACTACTCGAGGAAGCAGCCTTAGTCCAGTCCTGGATTTGGGAGTCGACGACGGACGGCCCCGTCGACGTCGAAGCGGTGGCGCTATGGTTTCGCGGGGCAATGACGCAGATCTGCGACGCGTCCATGCCCCGTGTCCGCCAACGGTCCGCAAAGCGCCAGGTGTACTGGTGGACCGCCGAGATCGCGCAATTGCGCATAGCGTGCGTTGCGGCTCGTCGCCGGTACACCCGATACCGGAGGCGGCGTCGACGGGATTCCGCCGAGGAGGACGCGCTGTATGAGGTGTACCGCGCGTCTAAGGAGACTCTGTGGCTGGCCATTGGCGACTCAAAGTCGCGTGCCAGGGAGGAGCTGCTGGGGTCCCTAGATCGGGATCCGTGGGGGCGCCCCTACCGTTGGGTACGGGGCAAGTTGCGTCCCTGGGCGCCTCCACTAACACAAACGATGCAACCCCAGTTGCTAGAGGCGGTTGTATCGGCTCTCTTCCCTGAGCGAGTGGGATACGTTCCCCCGGCGATGGCTTCGCCCTCAGCCACAGACTCTCCAGAAGAGGAGAGCACCGAAGTCCCCGAGGTAACGCAAGCAGAGACGAGAGCGGCCGTGTCGCGACTCCGGGCTAAGAACACAGCGCCCGGACCCGACGGAGTTCCTGGTCGAGCTCTCGTCCTGGCTCTGAAGGAGCTAGAGCCCCAGCTGAGGGGGCTCTTCACGGCATGTCTCGAGCAGGGTCAGTTTCCCAGTGTGTGGAAGGAGGGGAGGCTGGTCCTGCTCAGGAAGGAGGGGCGCCCCGCGGACTCACCGTCCGCGTACCGGCCCATAGTGCTGCTCGACGAGGCGGGCAAACTTTTTGAGCGTATCATCGCAGATCGCCTCGTCAGCCACTTTTGCAGAGAGGGGCCGGACCTGGACGAGAACCAGTTTGGTTTTCGTCGCGGGCGCTCCACCGTAGACGCTATTACGCGCGTGAGGGCCCTGGCGGAGGAGACAGTGTCCCGGGGTGGGGTGGTGCTGGCGGTGTCTTTAGACATCTCCAACGCCTTCAACACCCTACCCTGGAGTTGTATCCGGGAGGCGCTGAATTACCATCGCGTGCCTCCCTACCTCCGCCGCACAATAGGGGCTTACCTTGAGGAGAGATGCGTTACGTATCGGGGACGTGACGGCGCAGGTCGGCGCGTCATGTCGTGCGGTGTTCCGCAGGGATCGGTCTTGGGACCGCTTCTGTGGAACATCGGCTACGACTGGGTGCTGAGAGGTGAACTCCCGTCGGGCGCCGACTTGACGTGTTATGCGGACGACACGCTCGTCACTGCCCGGGGGAGCTCGCACAGGGAAGCAGCGTTGGTTGCCACGGCTGCGGTGTCACGAGTGGTGAACCGCATCCGGCACCTGGGCCTGAAGGTGGCCCTAAACAAGTCGGAGGCCATGGTGTTCCATGGCCCTCGACGCGCGCCGCTGCCGGGATCACACATCGTGGTCAGCGGGGCCCGGATAGCTGTCGAGTCCACCATGAAGTATCTGGGATTGGTGCTCGACAGCCGATGGGAATTCGGACCCCACTTCCGGCGGCTGGCGCCCAAGCTGATGGGTTCAGCGGGCGCGCTATCAACGTTGCTTCCCAACTTGGGGGGCCCGAGCGCCGCCTGTAGGCGGTTGTACGTGGGAATCGTGCGGTCCATGGCCCTGTATGGGGCCCCTGTGTGGGCGATGGACATGACGGCCAGCACTATCGCCATTCTGCGCAAACCGCAGAGGGCGATGGCCGTCAGAGTCGTCCGCGGGTATCGCACGATTTCCTACGAGGCGGCTTGCGTCCTGGCCGGATCCCCGCCCTGGGACCTAGAGGCGAAAGTACTCGCGTCATTATATCGATGGCGCGAGGAAGAGCGGGCACGGGGCTCGAGGCCGGTGCAGCGGCAGATCGCGCTGCGCCGAGAGGAGCTCCGTCAGGTCTTGGTGGCGGAATGGCGGCAAAGACTTCTGCGCCCTACCGCCGGCCTCGCTACCGTCGAGGCGATCCGGCCAGTACTCGACGACTGGCTCGGGAGAAGGCACGGCTCCCTGTCGTTTAGGGTGACGCAGGTGCTGTCGGGGCATGGCTGCTTCGGCAAGTACCTGTGCCGCATAGACAGGGAGCCGGACGCTCGGTGCCACCACTGCGTCCATTGCGGGGAGGACACGGCGCAACACACGCTCGCTGAGTGCGTCGCTTGGGAGGAGCAGCGCCGTGTCCTCACAAATAAAGTAGGAGACGATCTGTCGCTGCCGGCCTTAGTGCGGAAGATGGTCGGTAGCGCAGAGTCGTGGGACGCGGTGGTGTCCTTCTGCGAGGACGTGATGTCGCAGAAGGAAACTGCGGAACGGGAAAGGGAGATCTCGACTCCCTTCCCCGGCCGCAGAAGGCGCACCGGGCGCAGGAGAAGGGCGGACAACGCCCTTTTCCGGCCCCCATAAATGGGTCCAGGGGCGAGGGACTTGGGGAAGCCCCCGCCACCCCTATTCGATGGACCCGAGGCGGAGGCGCGCGTGGGTGTCGGCGCGCGCCCCTGAGGCGATACACGGGGTAGTTAAACACCTCACTACCCCGTGCAGGAGACGAGGCCCGGACAGACCGGGCCAGCACTAGTGTGGGGCTGCGGAAGAATTTGGATTCCCGCGGCCCCACGCGCACGTGCGAGGAGACACCGGGGTGGTTTTAGCCGGTAAGAGTCCGGCACGCCCCTCCGCCTTTCCCCAGGCGGAGGAAGTCCATGAGGATTTCCCCCCGAAAAAAAAAAAAAAAAAAAAAAAGGTAAATATATTGGTCAACAACTTCGAGCTAAGTGCTCCCTGCAACTACCGGCATAGGTGTGACATAGACGATAAACATGATTTTTGTTTTGTTCATGTTCATCTTGAGACCTATACGTTGGGAGACACTATTTAGTTCTTTGAGCATAGTGCTTAGATCCTCCAGCGATTCTGCCATAAGGACTATATCGTCGGTAAATCTAAGGTGAGTGGTGTACTCGCCGTTGAAGTTAATACCGTATCCTTTCCAGTTCAGTAGCTTGAAAACGTAATCCAATGCAGCGGTGAAGAGTTTCGGGGATATAACTTCACCCTGTTTTACACCTGTCTGCAGTTGGATAGGTTTCGTTTTTTCGTTCTGTACTCGGATAGTCATCATAGCCTTACTGTACAAACACTTCAACATTTCGATATACCACAGTCAACTTCGCACCGCTAGAGGGACTCCAGCGCCGCCCAAATTTCGACGAAATCAAAGGATTTCTCATAGTCCACATACGCAAGACAAAGTGGCAGATTGTACTCCCCGATTTCTGTACAATTTTCCGAAGGGTATGTATGTGGTCTATGGTGCTCAAGCCTTTCCGGAAACCGGCTTGTTCGGGAGGCTGAAAGTCGTTAACTCTGCATGCGAGACGATTCGTAATGACGCTAGAAAACACTACGTAGACGTGGCTCAGAAGAAAAATCAGTCTGTAGTTCTTCAAGAGAGCGTTATAGCCTTTCTTGAAGAACGAGACCACCTCACTTCTGCTCCACGCCTATGGAGTAGTGCTACCATGGAGGACGGAATTATAAAGCTTCTGAAGGATTTTAAGTACCGGTTTTCCACCCGCTTGCAGGAGCTCAGCTGTAATTCCATCCTCGCCCGGGGACTTGCCGTTTTTAAAGGGCTGGAGAGCCATTCTAATCTCGCTCAGACTGACGTCCGGCAAATCATCAGAAAAGTGTCGGATAAGATTTGCGCTTGGATTGTTACCCTTAATGTCACTCAAAATCTCAGGTGTCCCGAAAACGACGCTGCCGCACTCGGTCTTCAGCTTCGACAGTTGGCTCTTTTTAGCAGACATATCTCTAGCAATGACTTTGGAGCCCTAGGTCCGCTCGATCGCTTCTTAAATACAAGCAGTATTAAAGTTGCATAAATCCCGCATGCATTTGGAGATTTCTCTGTTCAGTTACCTGTATGCTGTCAAATCTACTGAAAACTGCAGCGTCATTTCCCTTCTAACAGCCATGAATTAAGAGTGTTATCGAAGAGTTTTTGTTTTCTTCTACGGTTGGTCTTGGAAAACTTAGCTCCAACCGCATGGATAGTTACTTACACTACACTGTGTGTGTTACACTGAAAACGGTTTTGTAACTCGAGTTGATACGTTTCGGGACTTTGGAACTTTGAACGAGAAGGACGGAGCGTTGACTTCATTAGACGACGCTTCTCCAACTTAAAGATTAGGTTCAGTGTGCCTCTAACCATTCGGTAACCGCTACCAGTTTTCACATTCACGATCACTGACACATCATTCAGCAGTTGTCGTCTAGTCATCATAATGAAGTCAATCTCACTTCTTGTCAAAACGTCGGGCTCGACCAGATCCACTTACTATGTGGCCGTTTCTGGAAGAAAGATTTCATCGTAAAGAGTCCCTCTTTCTCCATGAAGTCGGCTGCTGCTGCTGGCCCCTTGGGTTCCGTTGCCCTATTCCTAATTTTCCTACTTTGAGCTACTCTTTCTCTCATGTGCCTAGTTTTTTTTAAATTTTAATGTTGAAGTCTCCCATAAACACCATATACTGGGTTTTAGAGGAATGCATGACTCTAGAAATATCATCATACATTTCCTCCATCTCCTTATTGGGATGTGCCGAGTATGGTGCGCTAACCTCTTCAACCTGCAGCGAATATTGTTTGGTGATTCTAAGTATAAGATACGCAACCCTCGTCGACACGCTCTCAATCTTTAGAACGTGTAGGATCTATCGTGCACAAGTCTCTTATTAACATAAGAGACTTGTGCACGATAGATCCTACACCTCCTTGGAACAGATGGTTGCCCTCCCGGTGATAGAACAAGTTGCTGGATTCAAAGATTACCGTGTCTTCCACCTCTCTTCGGACCTTGGATAATCATATAATATTCCAGCACAACTAGTTTATCTCTTCTTTAGGCTCTGGGATCTTCTTGTCAGTCTTCAGGGTACGTTCCTTATAAGATGCCAGGTCGTCTTAAGAGGCAACCGAACCTCTATCGGAGATGCTTAGTACCCCCTGCCCCGCCGTTACAATGGTCGCCACCGTGGGCATGAGTTACGGGGCCGCCGGGGACTACGGACCGTTTATTGGTGTCATTGCTCATATTGCCATAGTTGTCACGCTTGGCGATCGGGTTGCCAACCGCAGTTTTTTTTATTCCATTTTGCTATTATCAGAAAGATGTTGCTGCCCATCTTTTGCCTCAGTTTCTCTCTGTTGCCTTTTACGACACCCACGAGAAGATATGGAGTAGTGGGTATTCTTACCCGCCACTAAACGGAGACTAGGACTAGGTGGTATATCAGCACATAAAATTGCCATTATAAATTTAATGTTGCCAGCGGGAAACGAACTCAGATTTTTCGCGTACTGTGAAATTTACAGCGAGCGCTAAGCCTCTGAGCTACTACGATTCATTAACAACATAATATTTCGTATATAACTGTGCCCTACTCGATTTATGTAATAGTTTTTCGTTTCCCATTAAGTCGCTTTTGTGAAGACCCTGCTTTTATATCCGTTATGTTGCTACTTAGTGTTATCAATAGCAAAATAAAATCACTTGATTGGAAAATATTATAAAACCACGTGTAATTCGTTCCGACTTAACATGCCAACTATAAACTACACACTACTATAAACGATAAAAAAGCAATACCATTGTAATTAAAAATATAGATATTAACTACAAGCAGTGTCTATGTAATTTTCATCCAAAGTACATCCACAGTTGTGTTCTTGTTTGAAGGATAGAATTGAGCATATTTACAAGCTACGAGTTATTTTATTATAGTCCCGACTACACATGACTGATTTAATAGATATAAGTTGCAGATATCCATTTCTAACATTAGCTACTCACCGTCAGGTGGACTGTTATTTGTCTCTATAATTCTATTTAAAAAAACTAACATTTTTTGTTACCGTTACTAAAAATTAGTATTAATAATACTAACCATCTAATTACAAAGTATAATTATTATTATGTGATAAACTTCTGTGCTGAAACCGGTAATAGCTAGATACATTTCATATACACGAACCGATAAAATATTAATTTACTAGTCTTTTTGAGCTTATAAAAGCTACTACTTGTGTTTTTATCATAAATATATTTTATAGAAAATAGTATACTTTAAAAAAATGAAAATTATAGCAATAATATTCATCGTCCTTGCAGTTATAAAGCTTTAATAGTTTGGAGTAACTTATAAAGGTCGTGCGGCCAGGCCATTGACCTCCCAGATCACCTGGTTTCACGCTAAAAACTAGGATATTTAACGCTTTTGGAATAGTGAAAAATGACACTAAAGTGCTTTCTAAATTAAAATACCAGTTAAGAAAACGCTCACCAAAATGTATTGAACAAGGTGGTGGACATTTTGAAAGTGTATTAAAAACACAACGTTGCATGAGCGTTTAGGTTATATGTATCAGTAAGTTAAGTATTTGTTTTTTTTTAAATTATTGTAAATATTTTGATTCACATCTTGTAAACACACCATCTTTGAATTATGGTGGAAGTATGGTCGCCTCTTATTTTTAGCAGTGCGTTATTATTTACAATTACAATTAAAATGTTATGTTAATGCATAACATTTTGTAACGAATATTGTCTATTAACATTGTATCATAATCAATAAACAAAATTATTCAGAAGCGACAGTCCAAAGATTATAAAGTGTGATGGAAAAATGGAATCAAATGTTTACTAGACTTAAATAAATAACGCGATGCTCGGAGTACGAACATCAGTTAGTGTTCATACGTAGGTATTTTTAAACATTAACAATTGTGTATTATCGGCTTTTTTCGGCACTGAGGCTAGCCGCACACACACAATCATATTGACAATAAAGTACGTATTGTCAATAATATTGTGTGTGTGCGGCCTGCATTGCGATATTGTTCAATATTATTGTGGATATCCAGAAATTCTGATTTTGTCACGTCAATATTGGGGGGAGGCAGGGGTATTGTTAATAATATTGTCGTTTGCGGGCGCGCGGCAATATTATAGTTGAGAAAAGATTTCAAGGTAGGTGGACATTCGTTTTTTGTTCAAAATGGAGGACGAAAACAGTGAAAATACTGTTGATGTTAGTACTCTCACGAAAAAACAGTATTTGTCAGTATTTATTAAAACATGGGAAACTTATCCAGAATAATGGAATGAACACCCTGCGAATCATATTGCGATAAAGATAAAGTTAAGAAAAATGTGACTGATAAGTTGCTCGATATTTATTAAAAAATCAAACCAAATAGCACGAGAGAAGGCGTAAAGAAAAAATTGAATGAAAAAAAGAAATAAAAATCCATCGTTTCTTTCTTGATTGCCCTTTCTTAGTAAGTAAAATTATTGCAATACTTTATGCAACGCCTTTTTTCTTTCTATCAATTATATTAAACCTGCACACATGAATCTAGCTGGAGAGCGACTAAATCAGATTGTACCATGAAAAATTGCCAATAATATTGCGTAGTGTGCCATATATTGATGAAGATTTTTGACAATCTTGCATTGACTATATTATTGTGTGTGTGCGGCTAACCTAATACTTAACTACGGTTGTATCAAGCAGCGGCGGCGTTAACTCAAGCGCACGTGATAGCAAGACCAAAACCTATACCTACGTGAGCGACTGCGTGCGTTCGTGGATTAATACTGTGACCACAACATTGTTCCGGAATTAGTTTAACTAATTTAAGAAATAATCAATGTATAAACATGTATAATTAAAAAGTGTATGTATAATGATTATAACATAATATACTTATTGGGGTGTCTGAGGGTGTGCGTAAATTACGTTATATATTGTATGCCAAGTCAATTTATTTAAAACATAAAAGATTTTTAATATTGATATGGTCACTATAAGATGTTGTTAGGTTGGCTAATTACGTAATAACTTAAGACAGAAGGACCCTTAAGTAGGGTCTGAATAGATTAAACGACTTGGTATTACATGGATCTCACAACTTTTTACGGTAGAAGATCTGAGTTGCGAGACTTGGTTTATTACAAGTTATGTTTTTGATGGCATTAATAATTATATATTACTTTTTTTTACCAAATTAAAATACTTAATATTCATTACTATTATAATCGTGTCACGTAACTTCAATTATCAAAATAGTGCTTTCTTGTAGAGATAAAAATGTACATAACACAAAATTGCATTATGATTGAGTTATAGGCAATGAAACAAAACGCCAATTTTATCTGTAGGGAATTTAACGTGTAGATATAGATAATATGTAATTTATATATTGTTTCTATATCATAAATTGTACATAAAAATAATGTTTATAATAAATAAAACATTAATAAAATTAAAATACGGGACTATAATGCAAACTATTTCCAATATATATTCTTCTACATATATTTTTCACAAGTAAGAAAATCATTTGAATTATCCAGATCTTTAAAGTTTCGTTTATCTAGTTAATATTTCGATGTAAAAAGTTATTTGTAAATTAAAGTTTAGTTAAGAATTACAAACTTAATTAGATGTCTATGTAGGATGTTTGCGCCGCCCCTAAATGGGGTGAATATCAATGGAGAAAATAATTATTACTTAAGGGTAGTAGAATATAACCATATATAAGAAAATATTGGAGTTTTAGTTTTTTAGTTAAAACATTTAGTAAAGTAAAGTTACGGCCTATATACGTCTGAATATCGGGCCTATACTCAGCATATAAGCTGTAGTCTGTGTTGTCTCCTGTAACTTCTGAGATGCTTCTTGAGCAAGAAAATATCCACCGCGCTGCCCCAATGCGTGCTGGCGAACTTCAAAAGTCTTCGCAATTTTTTTTCTTATTTCTCACACATGCAGCTGGTACCATTATCATCATTACAATCTTTCACAAGTCCACTGCTGAACATAGGCCAACCCCAAGGAATGCCACAAAGCACGGTCCCGAGCCAACTGCATCAATTGACTTCCTGCAAGTCTTACCAGGTTGTCACTCCATCTAGTGGGGGTACGCTCTACACTTCGTCGAGGCTGCCACTCGAGAACCTTTCTTCCCCATCGGTTGTCCGTTCTTTGAGCTATATGGCCGGCCCGCTACCTCTTCAGCATAGTAATTCGTTGTGCTGTGTTGGTTACTCTGATTCTACTGCGGATATCCTCGTTTTTAAGTCTATCACGCAGAGAAACGCTGAGCAAAGCCCACTCCATAGCTCACTGAGCGACTTTGAGCTTCCCCATATGGCCAGCAGTGAAGGACCACGTCTCACATCGATAGGTCATCACTGGCAACACGTACTGTTTGTACAATCTTGTTTTAAGGTTTTGAGGTGTGTGGAAGGAGAAGATGTGTCGTTGTATCCAGAACGCTGCCCAGCCAAGTTGAAACGTGAATCCGAAGTTGGACTAACCTAGTCATACTACTTGTCCCAGGTAAACATATTGGTCAACAACTTCGAGCATAGTGGTCCCTACAACTACCGGCATAGGTGTGACATGGACGATAAACATGATTTTTGTTTTGTTCATATTCATCTTGAGACCTATCCGTTGGGAGACACTATTAAGTTCTTTGAGCATAGTGCTAAGATCCTCCAGCGATTCTGCCATAAGGACTATATCGTCGGTAAATCTAAGGTGAGTGGTGTACTCGCCGTTGAAGTTAATACCGTATCCTTTCCAGTTCAGTAGCTTGAAAACGTAGTCAAATGCAGCGTGTAGTCTTACACCTCTCTGCAGTTGGACAGGTTTCGTTTTCTGGTTCTGTACTCGGATAGCACTTCAGCACTTCGATATACCGACAGTCAACTTCGCACCGCTAGATAGACTGCAGCGCCGCTCAAATTTCGACGAAATCAAAGTATTTTTCATAGTCCACATACGCGAGACAAAGTGGCAGATTGTACTCCTCGACTTCTGTACAATTTGCCGAAGGGTATGTATGTGGTCTATGGTGCTCAAGCCTTTCCGGAAACCGGCTTGTTCGGGAGGCTGAAAGTCGTGAACTCTGCATGCGAGACGATTCGTAATGACGCTAGAAAACACTACGTAGACGTGGCTCAGAAGAGAAATCGGTCTGAAGTTCTTCAAGAGAGCGCTATAGCCTTTCTGAAAGAACGAGACCACCTCACTTCTGCTCCACGCCTATGGAGTAGTGCTACCATGGAGGACGGAACTATAGAGCTTCTGAAGGATTTTAAGTACCGGTTTTCCACCCGTTTTCAGGAGCTCAGCTGTAATTCCATCCTCGCCCGGGGACTTGCCGTTTTTAAAGTGCTGGAGAGCCATTCTAATCTCACTCAGACTGACGTCCGGAAAATCATCAGAATAGTGTCGGATAAGATTTGCGCTTGGATCGTTACCCTTAATGTCACTCAAAATCTCAGGTGTCCCGGAAACGAAGCTGCCGCACTCGGTCTTCAGCTTCAACAGTTGGCTCTTTTTAGCAGACATATATCTAGCAATGACTTTGGAGCCCTGGGTCCGCTCGTTCGCTTCTTAAATACAAGCAGTATTAAAGTTGCATAAATCCCGCATGCATTTGGAGATTTCTCTGTTCAATTGCCTCTATGCTGTCAAATCTACTGAAGACTGCAGCGTCATTTCCCTTCTAACAGGCATGACATTAAGAGTGTGATCGAAGAGTTTTTGTTTTCTTCTACGGTTGGTCTTGGAAAACTTAGCTCCGACGGCATGGACAGTTACTTACACTACACTGTGTGTGTTACACTGAAAACGGTTTTGTAACTCGAGCTGATACGTTTCGGGACTTTGGATCTTTGAACGAGAAGGACGGAGCGTTGACTTCATTAGACGACGCTTCTCCAACTTAAAGTTTAGGTTCAGTTTAACCTCTAACCATTCGGTAACCACTACCAGTTTTCACCTTCACGATCACTGACACATCATTGAACAGTTGTCGTCTAGTCGTCATAATGAAGTCAATCTCACTTCTTGTCAAAACGTCGGGCCTCGACCAGATCCACTTACTATGTGGCCGTTTCTGGAAGAAAGATTTCATCGTAAAGAGTCCCTCTTTCTCCATGAAGTCAGCTGCTGCTGCTGGCCCCTTGGGTTCCGTGGCCCTATTCCAAATTTCCCTACTTTGAGCTACTCTTTCTCTCTTGTGTCTAGTTTTTTTTTTAAATACTAATGTTAAAGTCTCCCATTCACACTATATACTGGGTTTCAGAGGAATGCATGACTCTAGAAATATCATCATACATTTCCTCCATCTCCTTATTGGGATGTGCCGAGTATGGTGCGCTAACCTCTTCAACCTGCAGCGAATACTGTTTGGTGATTCTAAGTATAAGGTACGCAACCCTCGTCGACACGCTCTCAATCTTTAGAACGTGTAGGATCTATCGTGCACAAGTCTCTTATTAACATAAGAGACTTGTGCACGATAGATCCTACACCTCCTTGGAACAGATGGTTGCCCTCCCGGTGATAGAACAAGTTGCTGGATTCAAGGATTACCGTGTCTTCCACCTCTCTTCGGATCTTGGATAATCATATAATATTCCATCGCAACTAGTCTATCTCTTCTTCAGGCTCTGGGATCTTCTTGTCAGTCCTCAGGGTACGTGCGTTATAAGTTGCCAGGTCGTCGTAAGTGGCAACCGAACCTCTATCGGAGATGCTTAGTACCCCCTGCCCCGCCGTTACAATGATCGCCACCGTGGGCTTGAATAACGGGGCCGCCGGGGACTACGGACCGTTTATTAGTGTCATTGCTCATATTGCCATAGTTGTCACGCTTGGCGATCGGGTTGCCAACCGCAGTTTTTTTTATTCCATTTTGCTATTATCAGAAAGATGTTGCTGCCCATCTTTTGCCTCAGTTTCTCTCTGCCGCCTTTTACGACACGCACGAGAAGATATGGAGTAGTGGGTATTCTTACCCGCCACTACACGGAGACTAGGACTAGGTGGTATATCAGCACATAAAATTGCCATTAACCATTTAATGTTGCCAGCGGGGAACGAACTCGGATTTTTCGCGTACTGTGAAATTAACAGCGAGCGCTAAGCCCCTGAGCTACTACGGTTCATTAACAACATAATATTTCGTATATAACTGTGCCCTACTCGATTTATGTAATAGTTTTTCGTTTCCCATTAAGTCGCTTTTGTGAAGACCCTGCTTTTATATCCGTTATGTTGCTACTTAGTGTTATCAATAGCAAAATAAAATCACTTGATTGGAAAATAATATAAAACCACGTGTAATTCCTTCCGACTTAACATGCCAACTATAAACTACACACTACTATAAACGATAAAAAAGCAATACCATTGTAATTAAAAATATAGATATAAAATAAAAGCAGTGTCTATGTAATTTTCATCCAAAGTACATCCACAGTTGTGTTCTTGTTTGAAGGATAGAATTGAGCCAATATAAGCTACGAGTTATTTTATTTTAGTCTCGACTACACATGACTGATTTAATAGATATAAGTTGCAGATATCCATTTCTAACATTAGCTACTCACCGTCAGGTGGACTGTTATTTGTGTCTATAATTCTATTTAAAAAAGCTAACATTTTTTCTTACCGTTACTAAAAATTAGTATTAATTATAATAACCATCTAATTACAAAGTATAATTATTATTATGTGATAAACTTCTGTGCTGAAATCAGTAATAGCTAGATACATTTCATATACACGAACCGATAAAATATTAATTTACTAGTCTTTTTGAGCTCATAAAAGCTACAACTTGTGTTTTTATCATAAATATATTTTATAGAAAATAGTATACTTTCATACTGAATTGAGACTTGGTCCTTCACTGCTGGCCGTATGGGGAAGCTCAAGGTCGTTCAGCGAGCTATGGAGAGGGCTATGCTCGGAGTTTCTCTGCGTGATAAACTTAGGAATAAGGATATCCGCAATTGAACCAGAGTAACCGACATAGCCCAACGGATTAGTAAGCTGAAGTGGCAGTGGGCCGGCCATATAGCTCGAAGAACCGACAACCGATGAGGAAGAAAGGTTCTCGAGTGGCAGCCTCGTACCGGTAGGCGAAGTGTAGGGCTACCCCTCACGAGATGGAGTGACGACCTGGTAAGACATGCAGGAAGTCGATGGATGCAGGTGGCTCAGGACCGTGATTTGTGGCATTCTTTGGGGGAGGCCTATGTTCAGCAGTGGACTTGTGAAGGGCTGTAATGATGAAAATGAGTATACTTCAGTAAAAATGAAAATTATAGCAATATTATTCGTAGTCCTTGCAATTATAAAGTTGTCAATATCAAATTGTTACTGGAGCAAAAATTGTCATTATAAACATTTTTCAAGCAAAACACCATACCAGTTTCTCAGAGGAGATATCAGAGATTCAATTGTTAAATCAAAGGGTAAGTAGTTTCGATTATTCCTTTTGTTCATTCATCAATAAATTTACATAGCTAAATAATTTAAAACCTGTTATTTAACGTGTTCATTATATCGGTAGGATGTGAAACAATTAGTGTCTGGAGCTTAGTAAGGCATGGAAAAAGAAACCCAGGTTTTCGTTACGCACAGAGTATAATAGATTTGACAACATTGAAATACGATATCAAAATGAATCATGAAAATGGCAACGGCTCTTTGTGTGCTCAAGATGTAGAAAATTTATATAATTGGGAAGCAGATCCAAATATGTTTAAAAATCTCCACCAAATTGCCGATGAAGGCTATCAAGAAATGTTTGGAATAGGATATAGAATAAGAAAAGCATTTAAAGATTTACTACGTCATTGCGTGATAAAGATTACAAGCTACGTTCGGCATATGGAGCTTGGATAGAAAACGGCGTTAAAGGATTTGTGGAAGGTTTCGGAAATACGTCAATGATAATTGAAAAATCAAACGCCGTCTATGACATAATAGTTGTAGGTATAAAAACATAGCAACTAGCTTTTCACGGTATTAACGTATTTGTATTATCGTGATTTATATTTGACCTTTTAAATTTTAGCCCTATTTAGCTTGTAGTTTCTACATAAAGGAAGTGAGAAGTAATACAGAAACATTCGCAGAAGCAGATAAGTATCAAAATTCATCAGAATTTTTTGCAGTAAATTTTCCATGTTTATTTTATAAGTATACGTACCTCCTTTTAAAAAAATTTAGATTTATGTTCAATGTCAAGTTAAGTTAAAAAAATGTTATGATTATAAATTAATTATCAATAATTCCATTTTCCTCGAACGTGCAGTATACATATCGTCACTGGAAAGCCAATACTACTTAAACGCCAAAAGGGCATTTTACAGTAGAGCCATTTTAATTTTTTTTTACAAAACCGTTCTTACCTTTTTTTCTAATTAAGATATCTAAATACAATAAAAGCAAAAAGAAATCATGATTCTATTATCTACGTACTGGAATCGAGATATTCTGCATATTTCTTGTAATTCAGAAGATAGCTGTCACTTTAGTACATTTGCTCTGTACACTTCGTAAGGAGAAACTACTTATCCCCATAATATATATATTTTTAAATACTAACAACTATTGTCCTTTCCAATGAATGAAAGGAAAAAGTACTACCACGCATTACGGGTTGATAACGGTCTCAGGATAATAGTACTTAAACATTATAACATGTCACAAGACCGTACGGAAAAGCGATGTATAGTATTAAAAGTTAGTACCATTGTTATGCCAAAAAGACTTATGTAAAAGACATATGACATAAATTTAAATGTTTTTCTCTTAACGGATATAGACAGTACTTGTGCCTACAATAATTGTACTAGCAGCAAACAAAATAAATAAGAATACTATAATTCCTTATTAGAGTTAGATTGAATCTTTTTACTGTATTGGCTGAGGAAAAATAAAAACAAAATATTAACTTGCTTAGTAATCACTTTTAATGAAAAATAATTTAAAAAAATGACGGGATAGTTTTTTGACAGTTTGAAAACTTGGTTACTTGTAGCAAACCTGTGTCAAAAGTCACGCAAAATAATTTTATTATTAATCCATAATAATAATGATGTCTTAAGTAACCTATTATTTGGCCCAATTTTCGAAGAGATTAAATTGAAATGCATAATGGATTTTGAATACCTTGTGAAAAAAAAGTTGTATCTAATCATGCAGTTTGGAAAATAATACTATAATGGTGTTAAAAATCTACTAAACCTGAGTATAAATATTGTGTAAAATAAACTTTAAATTTATAATACTTTTTAATAATTTGTAAATATAACTAATTTTACGGATTTTATCGCGTATATTAACTTATTTTATATTCGCGACGTTTCGAGCACTTTACAGCACCCATGATCACGGGGGGGACTGAGGTGTATGATCCCAATGTCAGAGTTAAGCACGGCTACCTCCAGGTTAAAAATTATTAATTTTTGTTCCGATCTACGCAGTATGAAATTACAGTATCTTGAAGTATTGCACTTACCATACGAAACAGCAGTATCAAGCTGTTATTTCACGCTGGTATTCTGTGAGAGCGAGGTCCTTCCCCGGTCGAGCCGACCCATTCTTGCTACAACTATACTACTTATATAGCTGCAGCATGGCTCTACCACGTATTAATATAATAATTCTTGAAATGTATGACTATGAATATGAAAGTTTTCTATGTGCCGTTAATGTTCAGGCCACCATTCAAGATACGGATGTAGAAGACATTATCTAATTATAAAATTTAAAAATTATTGATTTTTTAATTTACGCGAACACTACACATTGAAATAAAACTAATTTTATGGATTTTATCGCGTATATTAACTTATTTTCTATTCCTGATGTTTCGAGCACTTTACATCAACCATGGTCACGGGGAGACTGAGGTGAATGACGTCCCAATGTCACAGTTAACCAAGGCTACCTCCAGACTCCAGATCAAAAATTATTAATTTTTGTTCCGATCTACGCACTATGAACTTACAGTATCTTGAAGTCTTGCAGTTGTATGCTTGGGTTGGGATTTAATTTTATTAATTATGGGATCCCAAGCAGATGGTAGCACCCAGCCATCTTCTGTATTGAAATTAGGATGTTTTTTGATTTCAATAGCCTTGCGAAACATCCTCGAAAGAAATCGATGTTCTCTAGCGAGGATATGTGATCTATCAAATCAAATGTAGTGACGGGGGCGATCCTGTACGTTTTCACAGACTGCAGACTATCCGGAACGTCGATTCTTCACATCAGCTATGTGTTCTTTAACGCGGGATTTTATGGATCTTTTGGTTGGTCCTATATAAGAAATCATTTCACAATCAAGCTTGTACACTCCTGCATCTTGCAGAGGGACATTACACTTGACTGATAGTAAAAACTAACTTCTTCGGCGGTTTGAAGTATGTTTTAATGGAAACACGCTTCAAGATGTAGTCAATCTTGTCAGTGACACCTCTGACATATGGCAGTAGAGCAGGCTCTCGCTTGACCGTGGCCGGCTTCACTCGTTCACTATGATGTAGGCGCGGGATCCGAAGCATATTGTCGTGCAAAACTTGCTTGACGTGTTGGAGCTCGGCGGCCAGGTGTGATTTACCCACGATAGCTAAATGTGAACGATGATAATGAGAATCACCGTTTAAATATCTATATATATGGTCTTTTTTCTATACACAGTGTGGCTCAAGGTTTTATCAGAATTCCGAATTACTAACACATCTAGAAAAGCTAAAGAACTGTTTGCCTCTAATTCTATTGTGAACTGAATTTTAGAATTTTTGGAGTTAAGATGGTCTAAAATGCAGTTTATTTTATATAGTATAGGGTGACAAACGAGCACACAGTCCACCTGATAGTAAGTGGATGCTGTGGCCCACAGACATCTACTCGTACATTTATCCTCGTTTGCGAATCAAAATGCAGATGCATTGCCACCCGTGAGGACTAAGATGGAATGCCTCGTTTCCAGTAAAAAGGGTCTCCAGTTCTCTACACTCACCATACGAAACATGTAGTGTTAAGCTGCTATTTGACGCTGGTATTCTGTGAGAGCGTAGTCCTTCCCCGGTCGAGCCGACCCATTCGTACTACAACTATACTACTAATATAGCTGAAGCATGGCTCTACCACGTACAAAAAAGTTACTTTATCTAAAGGTAGGATTGTGAAAGTGTCGTCTACGTACCGCTTGTAGAATCTTGGGTTTACGGGAGAAGTAAGAAGGGCTTTCTCCTCAAAGTCTTCCATGAATATATCGGCGACAATAGGAGATACAGGTGAGCCCATCACCACGCCATCTACTTCCTTGTAGAACTCTTCCTTCCAGAATAGATAGCTAGATATAAGGAAGTGTCTGAGTAATACTGCTTATTTTACGGGCATGTTGTTTGCCTTCAGCTTTCTAGTAACAATCGAGATGCAGTCTTCAACAGGTAAGCATGTGAACAGAGACTGCACATCAAAACAGGCCATAGTTTCATTGTTTGCCAGATGTAGGTCTTTAATCTCGCTGACGTAATGGTAGGAATCCTTTGTGTGTGCTCTTGTATGTCCCTTGAGCGGTGAGAGTATTTTCACTAAGTGCTGAGCCAATCTGTAAGTTGTTGAATCGATTTGGCTCACTATGGGACGTAGTGGAGCATTGGGCTTGTGAATTTTTGGTAACCCATACAACTTCGGTGGTTTGCCACACGTAGGTATTATCGAATTTACGTCTAGATGAAATTTTTCGGAGTGTTACTTTATGAGGTCACTAGATTTTTTAAGTGTGTTATTTGTACACTACGAAATGTCTGCGGTCTGTGAACACGTACAGGATCGCCCCCGTCACTACATTAGATTTGATAGCACAAATCCTCGCTAGAGAACACCGATTCCTTTCGAGAATGTTTCGCAAGGCTATTGAAATCAAAAAACATCCTAATTTCAATACAGAAGATGGCTGGGTGCTACCATCTGCTTGGGATCCCATAATTAATAAAATTAAATCTCAACCCAAGCATACAACTGTAAGACTTCAAGATACTGTAAGTTCATTCTGCGTAAATCGAACCAAAAATTAATATTAAAAAACTGAAGGTAGCCGGGCTAACTATGACAGCAGGACGTCAAACACCTCAGTCCCCCGTGACCACGGGTGCTGGAAAGCACCCGAAACGTCGGGAAGATAAAAATAAGTTAATATACGCGATAAAATCCGTAAAATTAGTTTTATTTAATTGTCGCACAGTTATTAGTTTTAATTTTTACGTTTATCTTACAAATGTTGTTGATTTGAGAGCTTTTGAAAGTTTCATAGTGTTCATTTTTAATTTTTTTATTTCGTTAATAAAGTTTGATATTGAATGTGTTTCAAATATTGTGGTAAATGATATTTTTCTTATCCAAAATATCCGAAAAGTTACGTAATGGAGCTTTACACAGTAGATTATCTAAATTTCTACGAAGAATTTTGTAATAAGCTTAGTTTTTAAAAAGATTTTTCTTTGATTTCATTCATACAATAACATTTATATGAATAATAATAGTTTTACTTTATTAAAACAGTAATTAAAAAAGTTACGAAACTGAATACATACTGGAGTATGCGGTCACTTAAATTGGATTTTTGTGAATATTATTAAAACATTCTTAATATTTTTTACATTATCGGACAATTTATTAAATTTACCATCGAAATATCCACATTTAAGTCCATTACGATTTATGAAAAATATTAGGTTCCGCTTACTTAACGGGTCATTTTATTTGAAATCCGCTTAACTACGCCACTGGGTATTACTCGTGTATTAAAGATATATATTGAATTGTACTATTTAACTTGAATCTCTCTGTCATTAATTTAAAAAGTTAACAAATACATAAATAAATAACATGTCCAAAGCGTCCTTTGTCGCCCTTTTTCTTAGACTTTGTCTTGTACAAAAGTCGGCCGCTTAAATATGTAATTATGTACGTTGATATAGCCACGCTACAGCTATTAATATATATCGTCACCGGAAAGCCAATACTACTTAAGCGCTATTTTGGCACCATCATCCTTCACAGTTAGCTACCGTGGGAAAATCTTTGTTTCAGAGAGCACGAGGGATCTGTGACAGAAAACATCTGGCCGCCGAGCTTCAGCACGTCAAGCAAGTACTGCAAGACAACAAGCTTCGGGTCCCGCGCCTACGTCACAGTGACCGAGTGAAGCCAGCCACAGTCGAGCGTGTGCCTGCTGTACTACCCTATGTCAGAGGAGTCACAGACAAGGTTGGCTACATCTTGAAGCGAGCTTCCATTAAAACATACTTCAAGCCGCTGAAGAAGATTGGTCAATTTTTACCATCCGTCAAGTGTCATATCCCTCTACAAGATGCAGGAGTGTACAAGCTGGATTGTGAATGTGGTCTCTCGTACATAGAACAAACAAAAAGATCTATAAAAACCCGCGTTAAAGAACATATAGCTGACGTGAAGCACCGACGTATCGGGAAGTCTGCAGTCTGTGAACATGTTCAAGATCGTCCCCGCCATTATATTAGATTTGATAAACCACAAATCCTCGCAAAAGAACACCGATTCCTCCCAAGGATGATTCGCGAGGCTATTAAAATTAAAAACATCCTAATTTCAATAGAGAAGATGGATGGGTGCTGCCATCTGCTTGGGATCCCATAATTAATAAAATCAAATCCAAACCCAAATATACCACTGCTAGACCTCAAGACACTGTAAGTTCATTCTGCGTAGATCGAACCAAAAATTAATATTAAAAAACTGAAGGTAGCCGGGCTAACTATGACAGCAGGACGTCAAACACCTCAGTCCCCCGTGACCACGGGTGCTGGAAAGCACCCGAAACGTCGGGAAGATAAAAATAAGTTAATATACGCGATAAAATCCGTAAAATTAGTTTTATTTAAATGTGTAGTGTTCGCGTAAATATAAGAAATCATAACTGTGGGACAGTTACGTTAATGGAATAATGTGTTACGAAAAGGAACTGCTTAGGGTTTTTCCATAAGTACACCATTTTTTATAAGTACTAAATATAATACTTAATTACTATAATTTTAAAATTTTTGTCTACAATTCAGTCTTCATTAAAATACTTATGGTTATTTAAAAAAATGTTCTTAAGATTAGTGACTTATAAAATTAAAAAATATTCAAGTCTGTAAAAATAATTCACACCCGGAAATATTTTTAGCTATTTGAGTCATCAAACCTAAAAATATTTCAGCGTATGAAATATATATAAAAAAAACAATAAAGAAACAATACTTAAAATTCTTTTAATATTAATAATATTTTAAGGGTTACGTTTTAGTACAAAATTAAAAATTCAAAAGATTCAATCTCTACGTAGTATAATACTATAGCAATACTTTTATAAAATATAGGAACTTAAAAAATCGTCCTACTAATAAGTAAATCTTTCCTGATTTTTTTCCATTGCATCGCATCGATCGATCGCGAAAAAATATTATCTCCTTCAAACGATTGCAAATTTTAATGTTTATTGGTTCAGAAGTCTTACTTTATTATTTTATTTCTTCAGAAGATACTTTTTTTTCTTATTTTGCTGTTTTGATTCCTATTTTGATTTCTCCACTGTCTTCTTTTTTTCTTCTTCGCTGAGCTCATTTATTCTTTTTTGACATTTTTTTACTCATTCTTATTCTTTTATATTGTAAACTTCATACTTTTCTTTACCTTTTTTTATATTTTCTCGGAATCGTTTTGCCCGTTCGGCCCCAGTGAGAGGCATTCTGTTTGTGGGTATGTTTTGAAAAGATAACTTTTAAAAGTAACTGAAAGATGAAAAAAAAAACATATTTTGTAGCTGCTGACATATTCAGACAAACTACCTACTCTAATACAAAGCTAGATATGCCCTTATAATTCCGTTACGTAACAAAATTAGTTCCGCTAAAATGTAACGTTATGTAATTGATGTTACGAAAAGTGGGCTTGAAATATAAATCAATCATTTTTAAGTAAAAAATAATGAATATAAGACATTTATTAAATTATCAACATTATACTGTTTTGAGAAAAAATTAAGGAAAGAACAAAACGTAGGAACCTTTTTACCTGAGAAACACGAATTCGTAATGGAACAAAATTTTATAACACACTATCACCATCGCATTTCGTAACGATTTACGTCAAATTGGCAGATAGACGTTCAAACTTTGTTTGACGTTTACTTTGAAAATGTTACCTGAAGTGCGAAAAATCTACAAACTAAATATATATTCACTTGGTAGTACCTGTTACATGCGTTACGTAAAGGAAAATTCCGCCAACCTTGTTTTTGAGGACAACAATTAAAATGAATTATCTATTTTATTTCTTTTAGAAAACTCTAAAAAATGCATTAATTTTGTGCTCTTGAATAATGTTTTCAATATAAATGTCAAATATATGAACTGTTTTAACAAAAAATTGTCTAAATCAGATCTTTTTGTTGGCAAGGTATAGGGTGGACATGTTGAAATTAATGGTTTCGTCAACATAAATGTTTACTTTATGGCAATATTTTGCAGGTTTATTTAGTTTTTTTTAATTTCAAAATAATATTTATGTGTTTCCTATCTATATTGTTACCGACAAAAACAAAAAACTTGATTCCCTTATAAATAAACTATAGAAAAAGTAAGTGGACAGCGCAGTTTTCAAATGGTCATTTTATTTGAAATCCGCTCAGTTATGTAACCAAGTGCCCCGGGACAAAAATGAAATTGGGGCCCTATTTAAACTAAACTAAATACTCTACAGGTGAAAAACTACTCCATATTGTCCTCCTCTCCTTATTGCCTACTGTAGAGCGTAACAAAGCAAAGCTACTTATCCTAAATATCACTATACAAAATATCAATATAAGCAGGAAATAGAGTGAATAGGGCTCTACACTCTATTGTGAAAAGTCCGAATGTGTCCAAAAAGGCACGTATGGCAATTCACAATGCTGTGTTAGTGCCTACTTTAATGTATGGTAGTGAAAGTTGGGTGTGGCAGAAGAAGCACGAGAGTAGAATAAATGCTGTAGAAATGCGGTCATTAAGGAGTATGTTAGGGATGAAGCTGAAGGACAGAGTGAGAAATTGTTTAATAAGAGAAGAGTGTGGTTTGCAAGATGATGTTGTGACTAGGATTAAGAAAGGAATGCTTCGGTGGTTTGGTCATGTAGAAAGAATGAATGAGGAAAGAGTGACAAAGCAAATTTATGTTGCAGAGGTGAACGGCAGAGTCGGGAAGGGTCGCCCTAGGCGAAAGTTTATCGACCAAATTGGCGATATATTGAAAATGGGCCAAATCAAGAGTACCTTTAACCGACGAGCGTGTATGCGTAGGTATATGGATGTGGAGGAAGCGAGAGAGGTCTGTCAGGATCGTGCCAAATGGAAGTCCATAGTCTCTGCCTACCCCTCTGGGTGACAGGCGTGAGTGTTTATGTATTATGTTATGTACAAAATATCATGTGCACGCAACAGATAATATTTATTGTACTTCCTTATAATATTATAAATTAATGTGAAAGTGATGGATGTTTATTTTGGATAGTTTTTTTAGATAGAGCTTGACCTGTGTAGGACATAGGACACTTTCATCCCGGTAAAAGACTCCCGTGGGAAATTTTCCAATGTTGGTCTATTCCAGACGAATGCAGTCGCGAGCGGAAGCAAGTAAAAAATAAACAATGACGAAGTAGATTACAGTTAACCCTTCATTGATCTGTTAGGTCCCAGGGACTCCACGCGCTTTTCAAAGTGTTGTGGTTTCTTTGTTTTGGCACTCAAAGGCTTGTGCCTCACAGTACCTTCATACAGTAGCGTGCGACGCGCAGGGGAGAGAGGACGTGCCTGCGTTTCATCCATCGGTGAGTTTTTAAGCTAGTAGAGTCCGCCGGACTCCACCAGGTCATTTGTGTAACTTTTTTTTCAATATCACTTATTATTATTTTTGTTTTTTTGATTTTTTTTTGTTTTAGACTGGAAAATGGCTTCGAATAGACAAGCAGTTAGCGTAGATCAACCAAATGCTGAATCTATTCTACTCGACTGGCTAAATGACGAAGATTGTACCGACGATCAATCTCAACCACTTGCACCATCTCGAGCTGTGATACCTGAAGAACTATTATCCGACTCTGAAGATAACTGTATACCTTCTGATCACGACTCGGACTCAGAGTGTTCAGTTGACTCAGATGATGAAGATGTGTTGACCTCAGTTGACTCAGATGATGAAGATGTGTTGACCTCAGGTGAGAGCGCTAAATATTATTACGGAAAAAACCGATTCAAATGGTCAAGCGAACCCCCGTCAAGAAACATCCGCACACAGTCTCACAATATTCTTCGTTTACCTTCAAACCAAAATGATTTAGTTACAGAGAATGATCCGATTTCTCCTTTGGATGCATTTCAGCTTATTTTTGATAATCAAATGATAGAAACGATTTTAGAGTGGACTAATAAAAAATTGGAAATAGTTCGTGAGACCATTTCACCAAAGGAGCAATACGCTTTCAAGGAGACGAGCCAAATATAACTGAAAGGTTTTCTCTCTCTGCTACTATATAGTGCAGCATTTAAGTCCAATCATGAAAGTGTATTGTCGTTGTTTGCAACTGACGGAACAGGGAGACCTATATTTCGGGTTTCTATGTTTAAAAAACGTTTCCTTATACTACTTCTAGTTCTCAGATTTGACAATTTCACTGATAGAGAAGCTCGAAAAATAATCGATCCAGGCTGTGCTCTTACTGAATTTCTTGAAATGTTCAATAAAAACTCACAAGCAAAGTATGTCCCAGGTGCTAATGTTACTGTTGACGAGATGCTGCTGGCTTTTCGTGGAAGGTGTTGGTTTAAAATGTATATCCCCAGTAAGCCAGCCAAATATGGAGTGAAGGTACAATGTCTAGCTGATTCTGCAACATTCTACGTATATAACACTTACATATATACAGGAAAAGGATCTGACTCTAACACATTATTAGAAGAAGATAAGAAAAAGCCTGTTCCAACTCAAGCAGTGTCGGCGCCGTTACGACAGCACCGACGGTGTTTGCGGGGAGTATGTGAAGTGCGTGGGGGTTTCTCACCACCGCGCCTAAGACCGGCACTCGCCGCTAGCTCGCGACCCGATCGCCACCAAATATTTTGTATTTTTTATTCCTTTTAAATATACAATTTGCCTATCGTGTGAGTCGCCTATTTTATTCATGTTCCCTAATTGAACATAGTGGCGACCGTGATAAATTAAAACAAAATTCCGATTCCGCCGCGTAACACGGTCCAAAGTTCGTAGCACTTACTCCGCGTTTACAACGTCGCGAACGCAAGTACTACGGGCTACGAGTACAAAGGAAGCCACATCCCGATTGCTAAGAACAACGAAGCAGTCAAGAAGGATTCATTTGGAGCGGAGAGAAGACAAGAGGGCAGCTATCGAGAACCGGCCAAACTGAGGTCCAGCGGAGTCTACGCGCCACAGCAGCGGTTTTGCCAGCTAAAAGTGAGCCCGTTCCTATTATTTTACCTCTTCGTGTCCCACTATTCCTAAAAATTCTATTTGTGTGAACAGGAAAACAAGGAATCTAGTCCTATTTTTTGTTGCCTTACCCTACCTACCTATTCTTAAGCAACATCCTTTATATTCCTTGTCTATCTTATACCCTTTCGTATATAAAACTGCTAATCTAAATAAACTATTTCTACTCAATAACCCTACCAAATTAAATACCTATTAAAACAATCCTAAAAGAATTACCTAGATAAACCTACCGACAATTTACATACCTAACGAGTTAAAATCACCTATTTACACCTATTTGCTTACCTATCAGCTAATTGTCTATTATTTCTTACTATTATTTAGCCGTATCATTTGCTAGGCAATCAGTGCTATTTTTCAAGCCGCCTATAATTTGCATTCATTGCGCCTATTTTACGACTTGAAAGTCTTCACTAGCATTTAATTAGTTAGTAGCCACTGTTAAATAGTTAGAATTTAAATAGCTGAACCTATTTCTTTAAACGTAAGCATATGTATGCTAGTACATAGCTACGCAAAAATTTGAGCTTAACTTCTCAATGCAAGTAAATTCACTTCTCGCTATTCACTGTTAGCTGTTTATGCACGCAAATAAATTAGTCATCACTATAGTATAATCATTCGCTAAGCGCTATATTACGCTAATTAAACCATTATTTGCACAAATCAATTAAATTTACGATCAACCTTGCTTCCCGTTATTATGTTATGTACGTAGATATCTGCAAAGCATTCCAACAATCAATTTCAGCTACGGTGCAGCGGTCGCTCGAGACTATCATCGCATCCCGTGTCACTGCCAGCACTGCGGGCTCACGTCGTGGTACTGGACCGCGGGCGTCGCGCGTCATCAATCCCACCTTTCACCGCGCTTCTGCTGATTTTGAACCGGTTTCCGTCACAGCGGCTACGAAGCGAGGAGCGTATTGTATGCAATTCTTATTTATTTGATTAGTACAGCGCATAACTAGTTGTTTTGATTGTCTGCGCGTTAACTTTGCTAGTATGGAGGCAAAGTACAAAACTCTTAATTTAAAACGCGCTTCAATTAGAGGCCGTGTTACGAAATTTAATAACCATTTAGAAGAATTAAAAGGTAAAAAGCTTACTCCTACGGAAGTTAGCGTGCTATCGCAGCGATTAGTTAAACTTGAGACTTTATTTGGCGAATTCGATAACGTGCAAAATCAGATTGAAGCATTGGAGGAAAATAATTTAAGCTTAGAATTGGATACCAGAGAAGTTATCGAACAAGCTTTCCACAATTCGATCGCATTGGCTCAGGAAATTATTTCCGTAAGCAGTACGACAAAAAAGTCGTCGCTTCAGCATAGCAGTATTTACACAGCTGATGAAGATGATCACGATGTTATCGGCTTTCGTTTACCAGTCATTAAAATTAATAAGTTTGATGGTACGTTCAACAAATGGTTGGAATTTCGTGATACGTTCAGTTCTCTGATACATAATAATACAAAAATAAAAAATATACACAAATTTCATTATTTAAATTCCTATCTAGAAGGTGAAGCTGCTCGTGTAATATGTAATTTAGAAGTTTGCGACAATAATTATCCTGAGGCATGGAGTCTTCTTTGTGAGCGTTTTAATAATATTCGTCAATTAATAAATAATCATTTGAAATCTTTGTTTAATATTGAGCCGTTGCGTGAGTCTGACAAGTCATTAAGATTTCTAGTAGACCACGTCACAAAAAACCTACGTGCTTTAAATACTTTAAAACAGCCAACTGATCATTGGGATACCCTGATCATATTCATAGTCTCAGCGAAATTAGACAGCAACACGCGTGTTAAATGGGAGGAGTACATTCAAGCTAATGTTAATGCTTCGGATATGCCTAGCCTAGATGATTTCATTACTTTTATTAAGGGCCGCGCTGAAGTTTTAGAGTCTGTTTATCGCAGTAAACAAGACAAAAATATAAAGTCAAACCCGAATCACAATCAAGGCGTCAAACAAAATCCCGTTTCTCATACTAAGTCATTCGTCAGCGCTGAGCAGGGCGACTCATCATCAACTGCCTCTCACAAGTGTATTCTCTGTGGTCAAGGTCATCGTAATTATGAGTGCTCACAATTTCAATCGAAATCTATTCTTTACTAACTGAGGTCAACACATCTGAGCTCATTTATTCTTTTTTGACATTTTTTTACTCATTCTTATTCTTTTATATTGTAAACTTCATACTTTTCTTTACCTTTTTTTATATTTTCTCGGAATCGTTTTGCCCGTTCGGCCCCAGTGAGAGGCATTCTGTTTGTGGGTATGTTTTGAAAAGATAACTTTTAAAAGTAACTGAAAGATGAAAAAAAAAACATATTTTGTAGCTGCTGACATATTCAGACAAACTACCTACTCTAATACAAAGCTAGATATGCCCTTATAATTCCGTTACGTAACAAAATTAGTTCCGCTAAAATGTAACGTTATGTAATTGATGTTACGAAAAGTGGGCTTGAAATATAAATCAATCATTTTTAAGTAAAAAATAATGAATATAAGACATTTATTAAATTATCAACATTATACTGTTTTGAGAAAAAATTAAGGAAAGAACAAAACGTAGGAACCTTTTTACCTGAGAAACACGAATTCGTAATGGAACAAAATTTTATAACACACTATCACCATCGCATTTCGTAACGATTTACGTCAAATTGGCAGATAGACGTTCAAACTTTGTTTGACGTTTACTTTGAAAATGTTACCTGAAGTGCGAAAAATCTACAAACTAAATATATATTCACTTGGTAGTACCTGTTACATGCGTTACGTAAAGGAAAATTCCGCCAACCTTGTTTTTGAGGACAACAATTAAAATGAATTATCTATTTTATTTCTTTTAGAAAACTCTAAAAAATGCATTAATTTTGTGCTCTTGAATAATGTTTTCAATATAAATGTCAAATATATGAACTGTTTTAACAAAAAATTGTCTAAATCAGATCTTTTTGTTGGCAAGGTATAGGGTGGACATGTTGAAATTAATGGTTTCGTCAACATAAATGTTTACTTTATGGCAATATTTTGCAGGTTTATTTAGTTTTTTTTAATTTCAAAATAATCTTTATGTGTTTCCTATCTATATTGTTACCGACAAAAACAAAAAACTTGATTCCCTTATAAATAAACTATAGAAAAAGTAAGTGGACAGCGCAGTTTTCAAATGGTCATTTTATTTGAAATCCGCTCAGTTATGTAACCAAGTGCCCCGGGACAAAAATGAAATTGGGGCCCTATTTAAACTAAACTAAATACTCTACAGGTGAAAAACTACTCCATATTGTCCTCCTCTCCTTATTGCCTACTGTAGAGCGTAACAAAGCAAAGCTACTTATCCTAAATATCACTATACAAAATATCAATATAAGCAGGAAATAGAGTGAATAGGGCTCTACACTCTATTGTGAAAAGTCCGAATGTGTCCAAAAAGGCACGTATGGCAATTCACAATGCTGTGTTAGTGCCTACTTTAATGTATGGTAGTGAAAGTTGGGTGTGGCAGAAGAAGCACGAGAGTAGAATAAATGCTGTAGAAATGCGGTCATTAAGGAGTATGTTAGGGATGAAGCTGAAGGACAGAGTGAGAAATTGTTTAATAAGAGAAGAGTGTGGTTTGCAAGATGATGTTGTGACTAGGATTAAGAAAGGAATGCTTCGGTGGTTTGGTCATGTAGAAAGAATGAATGAGGAAAGAGTGACAAAGCAAATTTATGTTGCAGAGGTGAACGGCAGAGTCGGGAAGGGTCGCCCTAGGCGAAAGTTTATCGACCAAATTGGCGATATATTGAAAATGGGCCAAATCAAGAGTACCTTTAACCGACGAGCGTGTATGCGTAGGTATATGGATGTGGAGGAAGCGAGAGAGGTCTGTCAGGATCGTGCCAAATGGAAGTCCATAGTCTCTGCCTACCCCTCTGGGTGACAGGCGTGAGTGTTTATGTATTATGTTATGTACAAAATATCATGTGCACGCAACAGATAATATTTATTGTACTTCCTTATAATATTATAAATTAATGTGAAAGTGATGGATGTTTATTTTGGATAGTTTTTTTAGATAGAGCTTGACCTGTGTAGGACATAGGACACTTTCATCCCGGTAAAAGACTCCCGTGGGAAATTTTCCAATGTTGGTCTATTCCAGACGAATGCAGTCGCGAGCGGAAGCAAGTAAAAAAATAAACAATGACGAAGTAGATTACAGTTAACCCTTCATTGATCTGTTAGGTCCCAGGGACTCCACGCGCTTTTCAAAGTGTTGTGGTTTCTTTGTTTTTGCTCTCAAAGGCTTGTGCCTCACAGACCCTTCATACAGTAGCGTGCGACGCGCAGGGGAGAGAGGACGTGCCTGCGTTTCATCCATCGGTGAGTTTTTAAGCTAGTAGAGTCCGCCGGACTCCACCAGGTCATTTGTGTAACTTTTTTTTCAATATCACTTATTATTATTTTTGTTTTTTTGATTTTTTTTTGTTTTAGACTGGAAAATGGCTTCGAATAGACAAGCAGTTAGCGTAGATCAACCAAATGCTGAATCTATTCTACTCGACTGGCTAAATGACGAAGATTGTACCGACGATCAATCTCAACCACTTGAACCATCTCGAGCTGTGATACCTGAAGAACTATTATCCGACTCTGAAGATAACTGTATACCTTCTGATCACGACTCGGACTCAGAGTGTTCAGTTGACTCAGATGATGAAGATGTGTTGACCTCAGTTGACTCAGATGATGAAGATGTGTTGACCTCAGGTGAGAGCGCTAAATATTATTACGGAAAAAACCGATTCAAATGGTCAAGCGAACCCCCGTCAAGAAACATCCGCACACAGTCTCACAATATTCTTCGTTTACCTTCAAACCAAAATGATTTAGTTACAGAGAATGATCCGATTTCTCCTTTGGATGCATTTCAGCTTATTTTTGATAATCAAATGATAGAAACGATTTTAGAGTGGACTAATAAAAAATTGGAAATAGTTCGTGAGACCATTTCACCAAAGGAGCAATACGCTTTCAAGGAGACGAGCCAAATATAACTGAAAGGTTTTCTCTCTCTGCTACTATATAGTGCAGCATTTAAGTCCAATCATGAAAGTGTATTGTCGTTGTTTGCAACTGACGGAACAGGGAGACCTATATTTCGGGTTTCTATGTTTAAAAAACGTTTCCTTATACTACTTCTAGTTCTCAGATTTGACAATTTCACTGATAGAGAAGCTCGAAAAATAATCGATCCAGGCTGTGCTCTTACTGAATTTCTTGAAATGTTCAATAAAAACTCACAAGCAAAGTATGTCCCAGGTGCTAATGTTACTGTTGACGAGATGCTGCTGGCTTTTCGTGGAAGGTGTTGGTTTAAAATGTATATCCCCAGTAAGCCAGCCAAATATGGAGTGAAGGTACAATGTCTAGCTGATTCTGCAACATTCTACGTATATAACACTTACATATATACAGGAAAAGGATCTGACTCTAACACATTATTAGAAGAAGATAAGAAAAAGCCTGTTCCAACTCAAGCAGTGTCGGCGCCGTTACGACAGCACCGACGGTGTTTGCGGGGAGTATGTGAAGTGCGTGGGGGTTTCTCACCACCGCGCCTAAGACCGGCACTCGCCGCTAGCTCGCGACCCGATCGCCACCAAATATTTTGTATTTTTTATTCCTTTTAAATATACAATTTGCCTATCGTGTGAGTCGCCTATTTTATTCATGTTCCCTAATTGAACATAGTGGCGACCGTGATAAATTAAAACAAAATTCCGATTCCGCCGCGTAACACGGTCCAAAGTTCGTAGCACTTACTCCGCGTTTACAACGTCGCGAACGCAAGTACTACGGGCTACGAGTACAAAGGAAGCCACATCCCGATTGCTAAGAACAACGAAGCAGTCAAGAAGGATTCATTTGGAGCGGAGAGAAGACAAGAGGGCAGCTATCGAGAACCGGCCAAACTGAGGTCCAGCGGAGTCTACGCGCCACAGCAGCGGTTTTGCCAGCTAAAAGTGAGCCCGTTCCTATTATTTTACCTCTTCGTGTCCCACTATTCCTAAAAATTCTATTTGTGTGAACAGGGAAACAAGGAATCTAGTCCTATTTTTTGTTGCCTTACCCTACCTACCTATTCTTAAGCAACATCCTTTATATTCCTTGTCTATCTTATACCCTTTCGTATATAAAACTGCTAATCTAAATAAACTATTTCTACTCAATAACCCTACCAAATTAAATACCTATTAAAACAATCCTAAAAGAATTACCTAGATAAACCTACCGACAATTTACATACCTAACGAGTTAAAATCACCTATTTACACCTATTTGCTTACCTATCAGCTAATTGTCTATTATTTCTTACTATTATTTAGCCGTATCATTTGCTAGGCAATCAGTGCTATTTTTCAAGCCGCCTATAATTTGCATTCATTGCGCCTATTTTACGACTTGAAAGTCTTCACTAGCATTTAATTAGTTAGTAGCCACTGTTAAATAGTTAGAATTTAAATAGCTGAACCTATTTCTTTAAACGTAAGCATATGTATGCTAGTACATAGCTACGCAAAAATTTGAGCTTAACTTCTCAATGCAAGTAAATTCACTTCTCGCTATTCACTGTTAGCTGTTTATGCACGCAAATAAATTAGTCATCACTATAGTATAATCATTCGCTAAGCGCTATATTACGCTAATTAAACCATTATTTGCACAAATCAATTAAATTTACGATCAACCTTGCTTCCCGTTATTATGTTATGTACGTAGATATCTGCAAAGCATTCCAACAATCAATTTCAGCTACGGTGCAGCGGTCGCTCGAGACTATCATCGCATCCCGTGTCACTGCCAGCACTGCGGGCTCACGTCGTGGTACTGGACCGCGGGCGTCGCGCGTCATCAATCCCACCTTTCACCGCGCTTCTGCTGATTTTGAACCGGTTTCCGTCACAGCGGCTACGAAGCGAGGAGCGTATTGTATGCAATTCTTATTTATTTGATTAGTACAGCGCATAACTAGTTGTTTTGATTGTCTGCGCGTTAACTTTGCTAGTATGGAGGCAAAGTACAAAACTCTTAATTTAAAACGCGCTTCAATTAGAGGCCGTGTTACGAAATTTAATAACCATTTAGAAGAATTAAAAGGTAAAAAGCTTACTCCTACGGAAGTTAGCGTGCTATCGCAGCGATTAGTTAAACTTGAGACTTTATTTGGCGAATTCGATAACGTGCAAAATCAGATTGAAGCATTGGAGGAAAATAATTTAAGCTTAGAATTGGATACCAGAGAAGTTATCGAACAAGCTTTCCACAATTCGATCGCATTGGCTCAGGAAATTATTTCCGTAAGCAGTACGACAAAAAAGTCGTCGCTTCAGCATAGCAGTATTTACACAGCTGATGAAGATGATCACGATGTTATCGGCTTTCGTTTACCAGTCATTAAAATTAATAAGTTTGATGGTACGTTCAACAAATGGTTGGAATTTCGTGATACGTTCAGTTCTCTGATACATAATAATACAAAAATAAAAAATATACACAAATTTCATTATTTAAATTCCTATCTAGAAGGTGAAGCTGCTCGTGTAATATGTAATTTAGAAGTTTGCGACAATAATTATCCTGAGGCATGGAGTCTTCTTTGTGAGCGTTTTAATAATATTCGTCAATTAATAAATAATCATTTGAAATCTTTGTTTAATATTGAGCCGTTGCGTGAGTCTGACAAGTCATTAAGATTTCTAGTAGACCACGTCACAAAAAACCTACGTGCTTTAAATACTTTAAAACAGCCAACTGATCATTGGGATACCCTGATCATATTCATAGTCTCAGCGAAATTAGACAGCAACACGCGTGTTAAATGGGAGGAGTACATTCAAGCTAATGTTAATGCTTCGGATATGCCTAGCCTAGATGATTTCATGACTTTTATTAAGGGCCGCGCTGAAGTTTTAGAGTCTGTTTATCGCAGTAAACAAGACAAAAATATAAAGTCAAACCCGAATCACAATCAAGGCGTCAAACAAAATCCCGTTTCTCATACTAAGTCATTCGTCAGCGCTGAGCAGGGCGACTCATCATCAACTGCCTCTCACAAGTGTATTCTCTGTGGTCAAGGTCATCGTAATTATGAGTGCTCACAATTTCAATCGAAATCTATTGATGATAGACTTTCATTAGTGTCCGAGCTAAAGTTGTGTCCCAACTGTTTGCGCAAAGGGCATAATACGCGCGCATGCAAGCTTCCAGGTACGTGCAAAATATGCAAAAAACGTCACAATACCTTTTTACACAAACCTACGGATTCTGATACCAATGTGGCAGTCACTAATGTTGCAGTCTCTGAGTCAGTTTCAATGTCAGCTGTTTCTGCTTCTGAGACACTACTATGTACGGCTTTGGTTGATATTTTTAATCCCAAAACAATCAATTACATTACCACTAAAGCTCTCTTAGACAACGGTAGTCAGTCTAGCTTTATTACAGAAGCACTTAAATCAAAGTAAAATTTAACTTCTTCCACGTCTGATGTTAGGAATGTGGTCGGCATATGTAACACTATTGTCAAGCTTAATGCTGAACGTTGCAATGTTCGAATTCATTCAAAGGTAGGTTCTTTCAGCGTTATGACGTCATGTTTAGTCATACCCCAAATATCAGGTAAGATACCTAAGTCTCTTGTGTATATTACACACCTTAACCTGAAGTCCTTTGCATTAGCAGACCCCAGCTTTTATGAGCCGTCTGACATAGGACTGCTCATCGGTGCTGACCTATTTTGGTCCATTATTGGAACCAAACAGCACTCTTTAGGCAAAGGAAATCCTATTCTACATGAGTCTAAATTAGGATGGCTTATCGCAGGTCCCATGGACCATATTCAAAATGATAATCTCAATTTAAATTCCCCAGTGAAATGTAATTTTGTAAGTATTGAAAGCAACAATACTTTAGTTGAGCTTCACAATGATTTGAAGAGGTTTTGGGAGCTTGAAAGCTTGCCACAAAAGCCCCTTCTTACAGACCAAGAGAAAGCTTGCGAACAACATTTTTTACAGCACACAAAACGCACTGAAGAAGGTCGTTTTTGTGTCAAGCTGCCATTGATCGACAAACCAGACTGCCTAGGCACTTCCTATTTGGGGTGCGAAGTCAGAAGTCCTCCACGTGTGCTTGGTAGTTGCGGGTCCCTCTCGATACGTCTGGAGGGAAGAGCAGCTACTGGGCCGGTGCACCCTGGGCGCGGCAGTAATCTTCCTCGAGAAATGAGAAGAAATTCTTACTCCTTGGGGAAGGTTACTGCCGCGGCTAATTATTCTGACATGGGTGGGGTCCGTCCCGGACCAACGGCGCGTTCCACTGCGTGACCCTCTGATCAGCAGAGGGCATAGCAGAGGAGTGAGGGCGGGCTCGGTGTGCACTTACCCTGCCTCCGGGCAGACAGTGAAGGATTCATCCTTTGCTGTCACCGCCGGTCTCGTAATCCCATCGAAGTGTCGTGGATCATGTCTCGCGGCTTTGATAGGGACCGAGGGTCTTGGCTTAACCGCCCGGACCGCGAGGGAGAAAACCTCTATAAAAAGTTACCCCGAATCTCAAGCGGCGACGCACCGCGAGGGGATGGATGGCTGACGGGGTTCTATGAACAAATCAGTCGATAGTGCGCTCCTCGCCAGGGTACCTGCAGACCCCCTGGCGAGTAATAAATCCTCTAAATCTGCTTACCTTGGTAAGGGGTCACTGCCAAGGTGGACTTTTAATTACTCCCATACTCGTGGGTACAAATATGGAAACTAAAGAAAAAGAAACACAAAAAACCAAAACCGCCGGCAACGGCAACGTAGAGGAGAGGAGGAACGATGCGGGGACAGAGTCCGACGCCGCATCGAGCAGCGTGGGAGGCTCAGAGAGCTCCCGACGCGTGGAGCCTGGGACCGCGGAGACTAGTAAGTTCTTCTTCCGCAAGCGGTCCAGGCGGGATGGCGACCAGGGGTCGTCAGCCGGTGAAGAGGAGGCTTCGGCCCGGAAAATCCCCACCAACAGGCGGGGCGGGCTGAGAGGCAAGGAGAGGGGGCCCTCTGACAATCAGAGGGCCGAACAAGCGGCAAAGCATGCCGAGGAGGGGCGCCACACGGGCGATACGGCTCGGGTATCAGGCGAAGAGACGGATGCGACTGGCGGCTCCGAGGTGGAGCGTAAGGCCAGATTCGTAAAGGAGGTGGAGGCCGCGATCAAGGTCGTGGCCCACAAGCAAAAGGCCTCCTCGAAGTTAAAGGCCATCCCCGCGGCCTCCGCCTCCATCATGGCGGCTGCGGAGGCCAACTTTGTTGGGGCCGAGCCTAATGCAAACGAGGTAGCGGAGCTGCGGGCGGACGTGGCCCGCCTGACGTCCGCCATGGAGACTCTCCAGAAGGAGAACGAGAAGCTCCGCGCAGACCTGGCCAGTCTACGTGAGCCTGCCTCTCGCGCGGCGCCCCAGACGCAGCGCCCAAGCCAGCCCGTGCCGGTGGAGAACCAGGTTCTGAACCTGGTCCGGCAGGAGCTGGCTGCCTTCCAGCACCGGTTCTCCGTGCTGGAGGGCATCGTCCTGCGCCCCCCCCTAGGGGCAAACAAGACGGCGGCGAGGCCGGCAACGGTCTCGTACGCGGCGGCCACAGCTGCCGCATCCAGGCCGGGGCCGTCCAGCCAGCCTTCGGGCGGGGCTGCAGTTGCCCCTCCTCCCCCTGAAAAGCCGGCTCCGGCGAAACCGGTACCGGCTGAACCGGCTCCGGCTAAGCCGGCAACGGGAAAGAGAGGCAAGGCGAAGGCAAAAAAGGGCAAAGCGGCAGCACAGGTGGTGGCTGCGCCAGCCCCAGTGCCTGCGGCGAATGTGCCAGCGCCAGCGGCAAGCCAGCTGCCGCCGCCGCCACCGCCCCCTCAGCTCCCTACACCTCCCGCGGCTGAAGCCGTTTGGCAGGTGGTTGGGGACAAAAATAAGGGGAAGAAGGCAGCCAAAAAGGCCAAAGAGCAGGAGCGGCAGCGCCAGTTCAGGGCGCGCAAGATCGCGGCTAGGCTCCGCGCCCCGAAGACCGCAGCTGTAGTGATTACACTACAGCCGGACGCGGAAAAGAAGGGCGTTACCTACCGCGATCTGCTCGCGAAGGCGAAAGAGGCGGTCGATCTCGGGGAGCTCGGGATCACCGGGGGCCTCCGGCTCAAAGTCACCCAGACGGGGGCCCGTATGCTGGAGATCCCCGGGGAATCCAGTGGCGCGACCGCGGACGCTCTGGCTGCGAAGCTCAGAGCGTCCCTGGACGCGGACGAGGCCCGAGTGTCCAGGCCTGTCAGATGCGCAGACCTGCGCATCATGGGTCTGGACGACTCGGTATCGGAGGAGGAGTTGGTGGCCGCCGTCGCCAGGTCCGGGGGGTGCACTACTGACCAGGTCAGGTCAGGCGCCATACGCCCGGACCAACAGGGTATGCATGCCGCCACGGTGTGCTGCCCTGTTACGGCGGCCAAAACCATAGTGGAGGGCCGAAGGCTTCTGGTGGGCTGGGTCTCAGCGCAGGTTAAGCTGCTGGAGCCCAGACCTCTGAGGTGCTACCGCTGTCTCGTGGGGCACCACGTATCTGTGAAATGCGCCTCGGAGGTTGACCGCAGTGGCCTTTGCTTCCGCTGCTGTCAGCCCGGTCACATATCGGCGAACTGCTGCGCCACGCCGCACTGTGATGCATGTGCGGCGGCCGGCAAGCCGGGCCTGCGTGCCACCCGCCAAGGCCAAGGCCGCGGGTAGGGGAGGGCCCTCCGCCGCCACCGCCTCTGTGGCCACCGCCGCAGTCGCGACTGCCGCCGCCGCCGCTGTCACTGTCGCTGCCGCCGCCGCCGCGACACCGACGCCCGCAGAGAGGCGCCCCGTGGAGGAAGCTGAAATGGAATGCCTATAACGGCCCCATTAAGCTTCCTCCAGGCGAATATCAACCACTGCGCCTGCGCTCAGGATCTGTTGCTCCAGAGCATGGCGCAGTGGTCGATTAACATCGCTGTGGTCGCTGAGCCGTATTTTGTCTGGCCTAGGGAGGACTGGGTGGCGGACCTTAGCGGCTCAGTGGCCATCATTTCTTCAGCCGCCGCCGGTACCCCGACCCTTGAAGGTGTCAGGAGGGGTCAGGGGTGCGTAGCAGCACGGTTCGGGGAGTTCGTCGTTGTGGGGGTGTACTTCTCCCCGAACCGATCTCTCGCCGAGTTTCACAACTCTCTTGCAGAGCTGAGAGCAGTCGTCGTCGGAAGTTATCCCCTCCCCGTACTTGTCCTCGGGGACTTCAATGCCAAGAACTTGGCTTGGGGTTCTCGTCGTACAGATGTGCGGGGTAGGATGGTGGAAGACTGGGCTCTGGAGACAGGCCTGGTCGTCCTAAATCGGGGTTCTGTCCCCACGTGTGTGCGGATGCGGGGCGAGTCGGTGGTGGACATTTCGTTCGCTAGCCCCGCTCTGTCGCCGCGTGCCATTGACTGGCGTGTCATGGAGGGGGTGGAGACCTACTCCGACCACCGGTACATCCGGTTTGACGTTTCCACCTAGCCCTCGAGCGCGCCAGTCCTACAGGCCCCGAGTGGTCCGCGTTGGGCGCTGAAGCAGCTGGACCGGGAGCTCCTCCTGGAAGCCTCGATCGTGCAGGCCTGGGTGTCATCACCGGACAGGCCTGCCGACGTCAATGATGAGGCAGGGTGGTTCCAGGAGGCCATGTCCGAGATATGTGACGTGGCAATGCCCCGCGTCCGGCCAGGAAGCGCCCGGCGTCAGGTGTATTGGTGGTCGCGTGAGCTGACGTCTCTGCGCGAGGCGTGTGTCGCCGCGCGGCACCTGTACGCCAGGCATCGCAGGCTCCGCATTCGTCCACCGAATGCGGCAGCCATTGAGGCGGAGCTGTACGAGGGATACAGAGCGGCGAAGACCGCCCTCCGGGAGGCTGTCCTGCGGGCCCGGGATCGGGCCCGTGAGGAGATGCTGGAGACTCTCGATAGAGATCCGTGGGGGCGCCCTTACAAGATGGTGCGGGATAAACTCCGCACCTGGGCCCCCCCGCTGACGCAGAGTCTCCGGCCTCAGCTCGTGGAGGATGTGGTGAGCGCTCTGTTCCCTGCGCGCGGGGAACATCCACCCCCGCCTATGGCTCCGCCACCTGCGGTGCCGGAAGCGGACCACCAGGAGGACGACGACGACGACATCCCGGAAGGGACCGGGGTAGACCTGAGAGTGGCGGTACGTAGGCTCAAGGCCAGGAATACCGCCCCAGGACCCGATGGCTTGCCTGGCAAAGCCTGGGTCCTGGCCTCGGAGGCTCTCGGGCCCCGACTGGAGGGGCTCCTAAGCGCATGCTTGGAGAGAGGCCAATTCCCGCTTCGTTGGAAGACGGGGAAGCTGGTCCTCATTCGGAAGCCGGGGCGCCCTGCGGACTCTCCGTCCGCATACCGGCCCGTGGTGCTGCTCGACGAGGTGGGCAAGCTCTTTGAAAGAGTAATTGCAAACCGCCTCGCCGAGCACCTTGCGGGGACGGGGCCGGATCTTGAGGAACACCAGTTTGGTTTCCGCAAGAGGCGCTCTACGGTGGACGCCATCATGCGCGTGAGAGCCCTCACGACGGGGGATGCAGTGGCCAGGGGGGGGGTTGTCTTGGCGGTGTCTCTCGACATCGCCAACGCCTTCAACTCCATGCCCTGGAGCTGCATTAGGGAGGCACTCCGGTATCACCGGGTGCCGACCTATCTCCGTCGTATAGTCGGGGACTATCTGACGGACAGGGCCGTCATCTACCCCGGTCGAAACGGTGAGTGGAACCGGCGAGAGATGTCGTGCGGTGTCCCACAGGGTTCGGTTCTGGGGCCGCCCCTGTGGAACATCGGTTACGACTGGGTGCTGCGCGCCGACCTCCCTACCGGCGTCAGCGTAGTTTGCTACGCTGACGACACGCTGGTACTGGCACAAGGGGGGTCGTACGAGGCGGCGGCGGAAACTATGACACGCGGGGTTGCGATAGTCGTTGAGAGGATCCGGCAACTGGGTCTCGAGGTGGCTCTGCACAAGTCCGAGGCCATGCACTTCCATGGTCCTCGGAACAGGCCACCACCGGGATCCTCAGTGATGGTAGGAGGGGTATCCATCGGCGTCGAGTCGACGTTGAAGTACCTAGGACTCGTCCTCGACGGCCGATGGAACTTCGTTGAGCACTTCCGACGTTTGGCTCCCAAACTGGAACGGACCGGGGCTGCCTTCAGGCGGCTCCTGCCGAACCTGGGGGGGCCAAACGCCTCCTGCCGGAGGCTCTACGCGGGGATCGTGAGGTCCATGGCCCTTTACGGGGCCCCGGTGTGGGCGCGTGGTTTGGCGCGGCTTGCCGTCCACCACCTAAACGCGCCCCAAAGGGTGGTTGCCGTAAAGATGGTTCGCGGCTACCGCACGATCTCCCGCGAGGCGGCGAGCCTCCTTGCCGGATTGCCGCCATGGGATCTGGAGGCGATAGTCCTCGCGCGCCTGCACGAATGGCGCGCGGAGGCACTATGCCGGGGGGAAACCCCGCTGCCGCGGCAAGTTGTCGCGCAGCGGACAGACTTCCGGCGTGATCTCATGGCGACATGGAGAGAGCGACTGTCGCAACCCCGTGCTGGGCACGCCACTATAGCGGCGATAAGACCCCTCTTTGAGGAGTGGCTTGAGAGACGCCACGGCGTCCTCACCTTCCGCCTGACGCAGGTCCTCACCGGACACGGTGTGTTCGGAAGGTTCCTGCACCGAATCGGGCGGGAGGAAACGCCCGGGTGCTCCCACTGCGAGGATCGACCGGAGGACACGGTGGAGCACACCGTGGAGGTGTGCCCTGCTTGGGCGGAGCACCGCCGTGTCCTCGTAGCGGCGATAGGCGGCGGCGACCTCTCGCGTCCGGCCCTGGTCGAAGCCATGGTCCGGAGCGAGACGGAATGGGATGCCGTCACCACCTTCTGCGAAGCAGTGATGCTAGCGAAGGAGGTGGCGGAGCGGGAGAAGGAAAGAGCAACAGCTTTCCTTCCCGGCCGCCGCGGGAGACGCCCCGGGCGTCGGGGGCTACGTCGTGGCCCCCGGCCACCGTAGGCGCGGGCCTGTGGACGGCGAGCAATGGGTAGCTCGCCGTCCGTCCGTCTAACGACGACAGGCCGTGTCGACGGCGCGTTTTGTTCCACGCGCGCCTCAAAGAGCTGTCAGCAGCGTGAAGGGGCCCGCAAGGGCCGACGCCTGCCGGGGCTGCGGGCTGTTCGAAAGAGATACCGCGGCTCCGGAACGTAAGGGCACTGAAGGAACACGGATGGTTTTTAGTCAGTAAAAGTCTGACACTCCCTTCCGCTCCACCCAGAGCGAAAGGCGTCATTAGATGATTTTCCATCCGCAAAAAAAAAAAAAAAAAAAAAAGGCACTTCCTATTTCATGGCCAGCCGGCGATTTATAAACCTGGAACGTCGCTTTCGCAAGCAACCGGAACTTAAGTCCGCCTATGTTGATTTCATTGAGGAGTATCGCAAACTAGGACATCTAGCAATATCTGAGGTAGACCGACCTGAGCTTGCCTATTTTGTTCCGCATCATCCTGTCATTCGTGAAGACAGTGAGTCAACACGTCTACGCGTCGTTTTTGACGCATCACAGCTCGCACTTCATCTGGTTTGTCTATAAACGACATTCAAATGATAGGCCCTACAGTTCAAGACTCTCTTTTCAATATCCTCATCCGGTTCCGGCAATATCGTTATGTGTTGTCAGCGGATATTGAAAAAATGTACCGGCAGGTTTTAATAGATGAGTCTGACCGAAACCTACAGCTGATTTTATGGCGTGATGCGGAGGACAAACCATTACAGACACTCAGGCTTAACACGGTCACCTACGGATTTGCTAGCGCTAGTTTCCTTGCCACCAGGTGTCTCTGGCAAGTTGGCGAGGAGTGTGACGATGACGTTATTAAGGCAGTCATACAGGAGGACATATATGTTGATGACTTACTAACTTCTAGCGATGATGAAGATCAATTACGGTCTATACAGAAATCAACACATGTGGCTCTTTCTATGGCTGGTTTTGATTTACGTAAGTACCGATCCAACTTACCTTCTTTACTGCCTTCAGACGTTGTCCAGTCATCCGGCAACCTGACATTGAGTCAGTCTACAAATACGCTGGGCCTAGATTGGAGTCCTTCGACCGACAGCATTAATTTTCCCATTGCAGTGGATCAGTCTGAGGTCGTCACTAAGCGCACTATACTTTCTTCAACTTTCAAGATCTTCGATCCCTTGGGCCTCCTATCCTTGTCCACTATCGTTCCCAAAATTTTAATTCAGACCTTATGGTCTCTCAAATTGGACTGGGATGAGCCCGCTCCAAAGGATATTGTCGATGTCTGGAGACCTTTTGTTGATGGACTTAAATGCCTTTTTTCACTAAATATACCTAGATGGGTATCAATAGAATATCCAGTCTCTGCTGAAATCCACTGTTTTTGCGATGCATCGCAACGCGCCTATGGTGCATGTTTGTACCTTCGCTCTACAAATAAAGAAGGACAAATACATGTCCAACTTTTATGTGCGAAATCTCGCGTTGCCCCAGCATCCAGCCCTATTACAATTCCTCGTTTGGAGCTTTCAGGTGCTCTTCTGGCAGCTGAAATGAGCTCATCTGTGACCAAAGCCTTGCGACGTAAAATATCGCGTCATGTCTATTGGACTGACTCGAGCGTAGTTCTTAGTTGGTTGCGCTGCGGTTCTTCTAACTTGAAGGCATTCGTTGCCAACAGAGTCGCCGCCATTAGAGAGTTGACTGACGCAAATTCATGGCACCACGTTCCTACAGAACACAACCCAGCTGACCTGCTATCCCGTGGCGTGAACCCACAACAGATCGCTGCATGTGATATGTGGTGGTATGGACCTAAGTTTTTTATCGTTGCCAGAGTCCGAGTGGCCTTCTAAGCTGTCGCAGACTATTATTAAGATGAAGAATTTGCCGGAAGTTAAAGCACATCCAGTTGCTATTTGTGATAATTATCAATCAATTATTAACTTTAACAAATATTCTAAATTAAAACAATTACAACACATTTTAGCCTATGTACATAGATTTATTAATAACTGTAAAAATTCTAAAACTAAAATTACAGGTTCCTTAACTACCGCCGAGCTCAATAAAACTCTTAATTCATTAGTGTATATTTCCCAATTAGAGGCATTCCCTAAAGAATACGATTTATTATTAAAAGGAAATTCCCTAAGTCCTAAGTCGCACATTTCGGCACTTAATCCATTTTTACATAAAGGAGTGATAAGAGTAGGTGGTCGAATTCAGGCTTCTGAATATAGTTTCGATATGAAGCATCCCATGTTGTTAAGCTCTAAACACCATATACTCAACTTTTATTCCAACAAGAACACGTACGGCTTCTACATCTAGGGCCCCAAGCCTTACTGGCTTCTATTAGAACGCGTTTTTGGCCCATTAGTGGAAGAAGTCTGGCTAGACGTACTGTGCATAATTGCACCGTATGTAGGCGTTTTAAGGGTCAGTCTATGAAAAACATAATGGGCAACCTACCTGCTCAAAGACTAATGCCTGACTTTCCTTTTATTACAGTAGGGACTGATTTCGCTGGGCCATTTATGGTCACGGATCGCAAAGGTCGTGGTTGTAAAATTACAAAATGTTATTTGTGTATTTTCATATGTTTTAGGTATAAGTGCATCCATTTGGAGGCTGTTAGTGAGCTGTCCAAGGATGCTTTTATATTAACTTTGAGACGCTTTGTTTCACGGAGAGGGCTACCAAAGCAGATATTCTGCGACAATGGTGGAAACTTTGTAGCTGCTTCAAAGGAACTTAAAGAGTTTTTTGAAATTAATGCCAAAACTATCGCTAATTTTGCCGCTAACGAAGGCGTTGAATTTTGTTTTTCGCCTGCATACGCTCCTCACTTCAATGGTTTGATGGAGGCCGGTGTAAAGTCAGCCAAATTCCACCTGGCTAGGATATTAGGGACTACGCACCTAACCTATGAGGAATTGTCATCTTTGTTCACACAAATAGAATGTATCCTAAATAGCCGCCCCCTATGTCCATTAAGTTCCTCTCCCACTGACTATTATCCCTTAACTCCGGGCCACTTTTTAATTGGTAGACCACTTAGCTCGCTGCCATCTCCGTGTCTACAATCCGCTAATACCAATCGTCTCGACAGATTCCAGCGCATCGAGCAGTTTAAGCAACACTTTTGGCGACGCTGGAGCCACGAGTACATTGCGGAGCTGCAGTTGAGGACGAAGTGGCGCACGAAGTCCAAAGAGAGCCTACAAATTGACGACCTAGTCCTCTTGTAAGAGGAAAACGTTCCACCGCTCTATTGGCGTCTCGGACGTGTAAGAAAACTCTTCACGGGATCTGACGGACTGACACGCGTCGCAGATATAGACACTGCAAGAGGAATTGTGCGGCGCGCCCTAAACAGAATCGTCCTACTACCGAAGCCCGATGAGTTGGAAGATCTTGAAAGCTGTTAAGCTTTCCAGTGCCGGGAGTATGTCGGCACTGGAAAGCGACAGCACCGACGGTGTTTGCGGGGAGTATGTGAAGTGCGTGGGGGTTTCTCACCACCGCGCCTAAGACCGGCACTCGCCGCTAGCTCGCGACCCGATCGCCACCAAATATTTTGTATTTTTTATTCCTTTTAAATATACAATTTGCCTATCGTGTGAGTCGCCTATTTTATTAATGTTCCCTAATTGAACAAGCAGTACTTAGACTGTGTAAGCCAATATTTAACACCAACAGAAATATAACAACAGACAATTGGTATTCGTCAATTGAACTTTCACAAGAACTTAAAAATAAAGGATTGACTACAGTAGGTAATTTGAAAAAAAAACAAAGCTGTCATTCCAAAAGAGTTTTTACCTGCGAAGAACAAAGAGCTGAATAGTTCACTGTTTGGATTTACGAAAGATTGCACTTTAGTCAGTTTTGTGCCTAAAAACAACAAAGCAGTAATATTGTACTCGACGATGCATCACGATTCTAAAATTAATCCAGAAACTCTAAAGCCTGAAATTATTGAATATTATAATGACACAAAAAGTGGCGTAGATTCGGTGGACCAAAAATGCTCTGTATATTTATGCAGTCGACGTACGCGAAGTTGGCCAATGGCAGTTTTTTTCCGCATATTGGATATGAGTGCGTGGAACAGCTATGTTATTCACAAAAGCCAAGCAGGTATCAGCAAAATGACACGTCTAAATTACATAAAAGGATTGGCTGAGCAACTAAATGACATGAATTTGAAATCACGGCAATACAACGAAAGACTTCCTCGTCAGCTACGCGAGTTGATATCTGACATCACAAAGGTATCTCTTGTAGAAGAACAACAAGTTTTAGATGACAAATTGCCTAGAAACCAAAGAAAATACTGCCATATATGTCCTAAACGCCTGAAAAGAAAGACTTCATTTTTGTGCCATACCTGTATGAAGCCAGTATGTTTGGCATGTACGAAGAAGATTTGCACTCATTGTGTTGCGACAGCTAAAGATTAAGTGTTGCACGTTTTTTATTTTTATATGAAACAGTATTCTTTTTTAGTCTATTTTCATAAGTTCATTAGATTGTTTAAGTATTTTCTAAGTAAAAAAATTAATATTCCTTATATTCAAATTGTTATAGCAGCTAGAAGTTGAAGCAAAGTTTTGTTAATTTTATTTCAAGGGTAGTTTATTTTTCGAATGCTAAAATGTTCAAATGATAATTAATACCAAAGTTTTATATAAAAGTAAGAGAAGGTAATGTTTTTTAGTTAAATAAATGATTTTGAACATAAAATGTCGTTTCACTTTAAATTTATCAACAATTTCTTGAATTGAAGTCCCTCGGACTCCACCAGATAAATTAAAGTATATTTTGGCACCAGGTTAACTGAGGGTTAATAATAACAAAACTTAAATTCGGGAACTCGTGCAATACATGCATCTACACAGGGAGGACGACTTATTGGCCCATGCCGCACAGAAGGAAGCCGATTTTTAGGCCTCTCTTTTTGCGTTCAACTCGATACTCGTATCGATCGCTCATATCGCTCCACCTAATGAAGTTGGCACCGGTCCTAACGCGACTTTTTCAAAATTCTTACATCCTAGGCGTTGCCCCGAACCCGTATATAGCTTTAGCGTACCCGATCCATAAAGATGGCAGACCCATCTAACTTCAGTTCTATAACGGTCACCTCCTTGTTCGCCAAAATAACGGAAACCATTAGAAACTGCCATCTCGTGAGCTACCTTGAGAGTCACCAGGTGAATAGTGACTGCCAGTACGGTTTCTATTGGACTTATCTGACTTGAACATGGGTGCAGACTGTAAAGTCCAAGAAGGTTTGGCACAAAGGCCTTCTTTCAAAGCTCCCTTCCTATGGGCTTGTGTCTAAAATCGAGTTTTTGTTGAACAAAGTCTCTGATTAGAAGTGACTGAATATAGTCGAATTTAAACCACAGAAGACACAAGTTTGCACATTTGCAGCTAAAAGACTCCCTTTGTCATATCTCCTCAATTTAAGGGCACTCCTCTTGTTGCCTGAGCCAGTATCGGAATCCTCAGCGCCGACATATCGAATGTCGTACAGTTTCGTGGTCACTTGGAAGGGAAGGCTAAATTTGCCTTTAAAAATCTTGGCGAGCTCAGCAGAGCGGGTCAGTATTGCATGCCGGCACACTGCTTGCAACTTTACAAGGTGCAGGTTTGGAATACTGTTCTCATCGCTGAGCCGGGCCTCTCCGGTCGGCGTCTCGGCTTTCCGTCCAAGCAGCTCGAATAGTCGACGACCAAGTTTTCTTTGTTCGGCTCAATTCACTGGCGCTATGATGAGACGTGGCATCCCTTTGCATTTTTTATCCCATTTACCACGGGTAGTGCTAAGCACTATCCGGAGGAATAGTTATGATTAATTACAGCCACCAAATTTCACCAACGGACATCGCGACAAAACTCACGCTACCACCCATACGATCTGGATGCTTGGCGGTCTATTACTGAGCGTTTTGTTAGGTGTTTTCTTCCATGCACGACTTTTCTGTGGAATTGTTTACCACTGGCGATTTTTCCAGACCGTTACGACTAAAGGGCCTTCAAGAAACGAGTTTACTCCTTTATAAAAAGTTGGCAATGCTCCTGCAATTCTCCTGGTGTTGCATTATTTAATGGGCGGTGGTTGACACTAACCATCAAATGAGTTGCATGCTCGTTTGCCTTATCTTCTATATCCACTCACACGTCCATGGATACTACGGTATCCAAAATAAAAGTAGCCTTGTACGTCCTGGATACTATAGTATCCATAGCGTCAAATTTTATAAAACTGACATCTAGGGGCCATCTGCGGTTCATTTTGTGAGTTTTGTTTATGGAATCGATAGCTAACGAACTATTTTACGTATTAAATACGAGATGGCAGTGTAACAAGCTTTGACGAATGAACAAATAATTTTCTAACTTCGGTGCTTCAGTCGCCTTTACACTCGGTGTTTTGTGTTTTTGTAGTGTCGTAAGTCATTTAGTTTTATTTAATATTTCTTAGATTATTATACATCATAGTAAACTAGATGATTTGGGCTTTATAATTACGTATACATATCACAGTTCCAAGTGTAAAATCGAATCATATTTTAAATAAAAACTATAACTGTTTAAAAAAAATGGCCATTGTGATGTCGTCAGCCCAATTTTAAGTTTACTTTGTTTTTCAGTATAATTATATTTAAGCAACGAGTGATAATTCGTAACAAATATAATAATGCACTTTAAAAACAGAATTAAACTGTATTCACTGAAGATTCCTTAAAAATGTTATTGTGTTCCTCGAGTCTTTTGTTGTGGATAGTTTGGTATCCATGGACGTAACCACAATGGTTCTAAATAAGGCTCGGTACAAACAGCGAAATATGTTTGCAATATTTTATGCCTTGTTATGTTTTGCAGGCATGGTCTTTTTTTTCGCTTGGTGTTTCGTTGTTCGTCATGCTCTTATCTCATAGGTTTTGTTCTTGTGTTATAATAATGTTATTTTTGTTTACGATTGTCGACTTTTATTCTCTTTTTATTTAACTTTACTTAAGTTATATGGAGGATGTGTTCTACGATTTCAACTCACTTGATTTTCCTTGTTATGTATTGACAATAATTTAATTCTCATATTTAATAAAAATCATAAATTTTTTCGGTATATTGTTTTCGCTTGGCACAATTTGTTTAAAAAGTGGATGGTAATAATATGGTTTTGTGAAAATAAAAATGTTTATTATGTCAATAAACTTGATTTTATTATTGGTGTTTAATTTAAAACCTCATCTAAAAAAACTGATAACTACCTTTTTTAAAGTTTCTTAAATTACAAAGTGAGTATGAGACCTTAGATAGGCGGCCATCTTGCTTATATTTTGCCTTCGCAAGCGAGTCGAAAGCGCTCGAGAACTCGCGGTAAAATTACGAGTAGTAGGTGTTTTGTTTCGATTTATTTAACTACTTAGTCTTAACTAAACATAAACATCTATGCATCATAAGACAGGTAAATATGTTTAGTTTTTTGTGACATTGCATTATTTGTAAAAAATACAATATTTCTTGGTTGTGATGTAAATTAACAAAATTTATACGTTTATTTTTCTCCGAATTCTATGTTCACACCAATTTTTAATATATTAAATTACTATTTTAGATCTTAAAACCTACATAGGTTTAATGTGTATTCTTCTATCAATTTTTCGTAGCTTTTTTCTTTATTCTAGCTATTATAGTTAAGTAGCTATGTAGGTTTTTTGTTACTACATGCGAGCGCAGTGGCAGCAGAATCAGGGCCGCGCGTATCTGGACGTTCAAGGGTATAGTAATCGCGCGGGCTGGACGCTTGAGTGGATATAAAAAAATGTAGGTCTTAAAATTAAAATGTAGGTAAGATGGTTAGCGTTCGCTTTAAGCTTCACAGTACTCGAGCAACCCGTGTTCGTTCCCTGCCGACACCAATAAAATTGTTTATTGTAACTTTAAGTGCTGATTTACCACGGGTCGACGGTGAAGGAAAATATCGTGAGGAAACATGGATGTCTGAGAAAAAAGAAAAAAATATATTTTCGAAGATATGTGAAGTTCGTCAACACGCAATGGGGCAGGGCGGCGGACATTTCCTTGCCCTAAAACCCATTCAGAAATGAGAGGAGGCCTGTGCCCAGCAGTGGGACGTAAACAGGCTGCAACTTTAACTTTAAGTGACACTCAATATTTTTTTAATACGAATTTAAGGATTTTTGATATGAAGGGTTGTTGAAAAGGGCAGAACAACGTCTGCCTGGCCAGCTAGTAAAATAATAAAAAACAAAGGTTCTATGCGGACGAAATCACACCAAGTAATATCATATTATTAGTTACAGTTTTTTTTAAACCAGTATCTTTACAACGGATATAATTTCTTGACATTAATAATAATATCAAGGAGGTTTTAACATTCATCTAAAATTGAAAAAAAATATATTAAAACTATCTGCTTACTGAAGAGTAACATAAAAACAAAGTTAGTTGTTTAAGAAATTTTGTCAATATATAACCAAATGTAAGCTTGGTCCGTCTAATTTTATTTATTTCTTGCAAAGACATTTAAGTAGTAAATCTCTTTGATTTCTTGTATCGCGGAGGGGTTGTATCTAGTAAAGTGAAATCCCGCAATTTTGTGAGATGCAGAATATGAAAAAATCTGAGCAATCTCACACTAGCTAGCGGAACTGCGTGCGGATTCGTAAAGTCATGAACTCCTTAATGAATCGCAAAAAAAAAAGAAAGAGGATTTGCCTTAATCATCATGCTTGACTGACACATTGACGATCAAAATTCCAGACTTCTTGCATCTTAAACGACGCTGCCCTTCGCCGGTCTGGGTTTAGGTCTGGTGTATAGGAGATAGTTATACTCTTATCTATCGTAAATAATATATATTACATGTTTACTACTTCCGACTACCACGTGACGAAAGGGGACGGCAAATTATTTTACGCCGCTCAATTATTACTTGATACTTGTAGCTAGTGCTTGACAACTATACCTCACCTGTTGGTATTATAAGATGTGTAATAAAGATAAAATAAAGAAATACTATCAGGCCGGAATAACAATGATAAATTAAAACTATGTAATATATAAATATAATATGAAAATAATAATTGTAAGTGAAATATTTAGAACAACCGTTATTCCTTCATGTGCTCGACCATTTTATGTTTTTACGCTTCTAGTGTCAGGGGCCGTTCGAGAGGTCACGCGATAGCGGTAGGCGCTAATGTAAACAATGGTATCTTTTTAATTTTGTATGTATATAATATATAAAACTTATACGTATCGATTCGTTATTAATTGAGATATTTGATTTTCTACTTTATAAGTATTAAATTCAATTTTTATAATATTATCAATCTCATTTAAAAATAACGTGACGTAATTTTGCTGGTTTCTTGTACATAAAATGTAAGGATTATAAAATTAAGCCTTTGATTTGATTACAAACCTGTTTAAAGTCACCATCAAATTGGCAGCAAAAGAAGCTGTTTTAGACGATCCCTACTTCCTTTCAGGATTCCTAAAAGTACCATTAAGAGGTACGTCATCTTTAAATAACCCAAGGGCAGAGTATACCATATCCATCATAGTAGCATGAGTGAAATACACAGTAAGCTTCTTTCCTTTTCCATTTTTTGCTATCTTAAAACTTTCTAGCAAGTCTGCTAGGGGAATACGTCCAAATATTTCATTGATTGAATTACCATAACCACTTCTATAAAAATGCCTCAAATCGCCTTCGTACTCTAAACATTGAAAGTCTTCTTTATTAAAAATTGCGCATCAAGGACTTCTCCGTTATTTAAACCTGAAGAGGTATAGCGGCATAAATCATATAAGGCTGTTATATTTTCGTTTGTCAACATAAAATTAATGCCCGTTCACTGTTGTATTCTGATTTTTACCTAGAATTAATTATGACATAATTAGATTATTTTTAATATTCTGAGTGTTCTAGGAAAATGGGAATATCAATAATTAATTTATAATCATAACATTAATTTACCTTAACTGATTATTGAACGCAAACCTTAAATTTCTAAATGGACGTATGTATAATTACAAAATAAGCAAGGAAAACTTACTGCAAGGTATTCTGAGGTATTTTGATACTTATTTTCTTCTAAGTATGTTTTTATATTACTTTTAACTTCTTTTACGTAGAAACTACATGCTTCATAGGGCTAAAATTTTATAGGCAAAATAATAAGTTACGACAACGCAAATACATTAATAAATTGAAAAACGATTTTCTGTATTTTTATACCTACAGCCATTATGTCATAGTCGGCGTTTGATTTTTCAATTATCATTGACGTATTTCCGAAACCTTCCACAAATGCTTTAACGCCGTTTTCTATCCAAGCTCCTTATGCTGAACGTAGATTGTAATCTTTATCACGCAAGGACGTAAGTAAATCTTTAAATGCTTTTCTTATTCTGTATCCTATTCCAAATATTTCTTGATAGCCTTCATCAGCAATTTGGTGGACATTTTTAAACATATTTGGATCTGCTTCCCAATTATATAAATTTTCTACATCTTGAGCACACATAGAGCCTTTGCCATTTTCCTGGTTAAATTAGATAGTGTATTTCATTGTTGTTGCATCTAACATATTCTGTAAAAAATT